>JAKSZT010054334.1:29070685-29150772 GCA_026826555.1 Tolypeutes matacus
ATACCAGGCCATAAAGCTTAAGTTTCTTCTCACCAAAGTTCATTGCCGTGTGTTGGAGCAAAACAGCTGCTGACGTTTGCCAGGGTTCGGACTTCTTGTGTTCCTCTCTTCCTGGGGCTGCGTTTCTCTCTGGGCTTAGCTCTTCTGGTTCCTCCACAAGGTCAGTTGTAGACTATCAGGCGAACGGCTCACTTCTCTTCTCCTGAGGCCTTCTTTCCAACATCAAAACTCCATCATCAGAACTGCTTCTCAAAAACTGCTTCTACTCTGTTCTTTGCCTTGCCTTTTATATTTGCTTCCCCACCCACCAGGGGTGGGGCTCAGCACCCTAATCATAACCTAATCATGCCCAGATTAACAGATCAGTTTACAAGCATGATCCAAATATATTTTTGGAATTCATAATTACATCAAATTGGCCAACGGTTACACTCCACCCTCTGAATTCCAAAAATGCATTACAATATTCAAAAAAACTTAAATCAGTAACAATTCAACTACAAAATCATATCATAATCATTTTAAAGAAATACAGTTCATCTTGAGGCAAAGTCCCATCTGCTATAGACTTCTGAAACTTACAAAACCATTTAACTGCTTCCAATACACAAATGGAAAGACAAAGAATAAACATTTTCAATATCGTAAGGAGAAATTGGGATGTTAAACATGAGTCATGGATCCTCTACAGTTCAGTAAACCTGCAGGACATCCTCCATTTGATATCAAAGTCTGAGAGTCATTCTTAAGACGATGGTTTCTTCTCCTTGGGGCCACATGGAGACCCACCCTTTCCACAGGCTTGCCTAATGGCCACTTTCTTGGTTCCACCCTCATCAAGCATCTGGATGTTGACCAAGCTCCAGACCTCACCTTCCAAGAGTGTTGGGGTGTTGCCACACTTACCCAATCTTTGGGTTAGAGTCTTAGCCCCCCTAATACAGTGAGGTGAAGACAACATTCCCCCTAACCTTTGGCATACAGGTTCAACCCTCTTAGAGCAACGAGTTGACCACCTGGCCTTCCCTAACCTTTGGCATACAGGTTCAACCCTCTCAGAGCAATGGGTTGACCACCTGGCCTTCTCTAATCCATGGGGGACAGGTACACCCCTCTGAGACCTATGGGGTGTGGACCTTAACCGCCCTAATCTTTGAGGAATGTGTCCCACCCTCTCTGCACCCTGGGGTAGCAAAACTCTCCCAGAACATCGCATGGGGACATCCACCCACTTTACACCATGGGGTATCAAAACTTTCCCAGAACATCGGGTAGGAACATTCACCCTCTTCAACTGCAGGGGCAAACTCACCCTCTCTGTACACATGGGTGGGGCCCCTCTCTTGGCCCAAGGAGATGTCTTAAGTCCAGATCTCTGCTTCCATGGTTTTCTTCTTAAAATTGATTCTCCTTCAATCTCTCCTTTCCATGTTCTCTTTTGTCCAAGCTGACAGTGGTTTTGTTCACACAGCTCTCTCAAAAACTTTGTTGGTTTAGCATGCAGGAAGCGCAGGGGTCCAGGCCATCAGACAGTAAGACTTTCCACAAGTCTTTCTGAGATAACTGCATCTTCAATTCTGATTTACAAGTTCCAAGTTTAGTAAAGTCTTCAAATAGGGCATTTTCATCTGGGAATTTGATTTCCAGAAACTTGGAAGTTCCAGAATCAGTTTCTGTTTTCTTTGTGCCCAAAAGTTCAGTCCTTAGTGTATTTCGCTCATCTAGTATTTTGCTATAAGCAGCAAGGAGAAGCCAAGCCACATTCTCTGAGCTTACCTTGGAAAGTTCTTCAGCTAAATGCTCCGATTTGCCATTTTCAAATTCTGTCTTCCATATAACACCAGGAGTTAATCTTGCTATGTTCTCTGCAATTTAAAAACATGGATCACCTTTCCTCTAGGTTCCAATAATAGTTTCATTATTTACTTCTAAGGCATCATAGAAAGTCTCTTTTGCGTCCATATTACTATCAACAGTTTCTTCAATGTGATTTAGGCCTTTTCCATCAAGCATTTCACAATTCCTCCAAAAAATACCCCTTACCCATTTATGAAACCATTCCAACATTTTGATATATACAAAAGCAATTCCCCACTCTCGGTACCAAATTCTGTATTAGTCAGCCAAAAGGGGTGCTAATGTGAAATACCAAAAATGAGTTGGTCTTCATAAAGGGTATTTATTTGGGGTAGAAGGCCACAGATACCAGGCCATAAAGCTTAAGTTTCTTCTCACCAAAGTTCATTGCCACGTGTTGGAGCAAGACAGCTGCCAACGTCTGCCAGGGTTCAGGCTTCTTGTGTTCCTCTCTTCCTGGGGCTGCATTTCTCTCTGGGCTTAGCTCTTCTGGTTCCTCCACAAGGTCAGTTGTAGACTCTCAGGCGAACGGCTCACTTCTCTTCTGGGGGCTTCTTTCCAACATCAAAACTCCATCATCAGAACTGCTTCTCAAAAACTGCTTCTACTCTGTTCTTTGCCTTGCCTTTTATATTTGATTCCCCACCCACCAAGGGATGGGGCTCAACACTCTAATTATGCCCAGATTAACAGATCAGTTTACAAGCATGATCCAAATATATTTTTGGAATTCATAATTACATCAAATTGGCCAACGGTTACATGTCCCTTATCATGTTACCAGAAAAGTTGCTCTTTCCCAAGTTTTCAGGTTGGCAAATTAAGGCACACATCAGGAAGAATGAGTGTACTGGGGACCTCAATTTATAAACAACTAACATTAACTTCTTTTGTTATTTTAAATTAGCTACAGTTAAAAATTTAAGTTTCCTGATTTTAAAATTATTTATATATTTTGTATAGTCATCAGAAATTTTATTTGCTTGGCTTGTTTCTTAATTTGTTATTAACAGTTTCCAAGGGTGATACCATATGATTATCACTGAATTGGAAATGAAGTTATTGTTTTAGAATTCTTTGTGATACAAGTTTAATTCATTTAGCTTGATTTCATATTAATCATTAAAAATGCTGATGTATGAATGCATTTTTATTATTGTTAGATGGCTTCAGCCAGATTCCTATGCTGATCCTCAGAAAACATCTTTGATCTTGAATAAGGATGATATTCGCTGCGGTTGGCCTACCACCATAACTGTTCAAACAAAAGACCAGTATGGGGATGTGGTACATGTTCCCAATATGAAGGTAATAACCCCTGAATTAAGTTAGTAGACATCGATATACTGACTATTATAATTAATAAAGTTTTAGAAATGGCAAGTGCTTTGAGTCCATTTGCTCTGCCTTCTTTATGTATATGTAAAGGAGGAAGCTGAAGAATGAACTGTTTAAATGGCTTGCTTATATTAAATTAGTCCCCAAGCTTCCAAGCTATACATTTTTGTTTGTTTATTTACTTTACATTTTGCTAGGTGCTATGGTGATTCAAAGGAAGGAAAAGTATCCATATAAAGAGTGCTAAGCATTTAGAGGGAGGACCCTCAGTACATAGTGATTAATTTAATAAACGAATGAAAGAATACATTTTCTGTCTCTGTACATATTTTTAAAAGACTCAAGTAGGGAAGCGGCTGTGGCTCAATCAGTAGGGCTCCCGTTTACCATATGGGAGGCCCCGGGTTCAGTTCCCAGGGCCTCCTGGTGAAGGCAAGCCCACCTGCACGGCGTGGTTAGCTGACCCAGCGAGCACAAGCAGCAAGGGGGGGATAAATGAATAAATAAATAAAATCTTAAAAAAAAAAAAAGACTCAAGTACATTCTGCATTTCTTATTCTTGAAACCACATTAAAAAATAATATTGATGTTTTCCAAATAAATTAGAAAAACATGAATTAAATTGTCAAAGAGTGAAGAATGGAAATAGTCATGTATTCTTGATGAAAATAGAGTTCTTTGGATACCTTTTCTCTGAGACATTAATTAATAGTGAAGTTTTAAAGCTAACTGTAATGCATATCCTTTGTGATATAATCTATTACTGTAAATATTTTGTTTAAAACTTTTGGTTTTTTTTTTGCAAAAATAGATATTGAATGAAAATTTGGATAGACAGTCCCCAGCGAGCCCCCCCCCCCCCAAAAAAAAGTTGTATTAAAAGTAATTTGAGTGTATGAAGCTTAGAGTTTCTTAAGCCACAGAATATTTTTTGCTCATAGCTTATTTGACCAAAATATTACTTTCTCTAGAACTATTTCAACTGTTTCATACATTCTTTGATTTACAGCATGAAGTACAATGCCAATGTCACTGTTTACCTGATTCATAGTAAAAGATGAGACACACTGTTCACATGTCCTAAGAGCAGTAAATTATATGGCAAAGCATTTGAATTTGATATTAAATAAAAATCGGTGTTTAGCAGTGCTCTCAAATTTTCTGACCATGACCCACAGGAAGAATTTGCATACTAACCCAAATATATATATATATATGGGTCTTAACTACATGCAATATATAGTCATATCCCACCAAAGTGATTTCATATCCACCATGAATTGATCTTTGGAATGCAAAAGGCATCACAAATTATAAGAAAAAAATTGAATAGACAATAAAGTAATCCTATAGTGATACAGAAATAACTCCACCAAAAGACAGAATTTTCATCACAGTATATAATACATGTAATGTAATAAGGGTCTTGTGTTTTCACTGATGAATTTCTTACTTGAGTGTATGTAGTAAGTTGTTAAATCCAGTGTTTAAGCTCACAAGATTAAGTACCTTATTCGAGTGATTACATTGTAATATCTGTTTTATAGGCTGACATACCATTTAATTCTTTTGAATGTTTTCATACTGCTATGCTTATAGTATTTCTTTAGTGGTATTTTCTTCCTTCATAGTTCCTCCTGTGTGCCTTTTGTTATCGCTTACTGCATTTTGGTATCTGATTATTTATATCCTGCATTTTAAAGTCAGATTTTATGCTTTATCTTTTTCTTTCTCCCCTTTGGGTTCTTTTTTTTAACCACATGATCTTGTGCTCTATAATCTGTTTTCTTTGTCCTATATATTTTGTTTCTCCTACACTCTCTTCCTTTGCCTTAAACCTCTTTCCTATGTATGCTCAAATCTGTATCAGATTTATCACCAGTTTAGAAACTGTACCTAAGAAACTCCTGTAAATACTACTTTGGAAAAGTGATTTTTGTACCTATTGATGTTTAATTTATTAATATCACATTATTGTATTAGCTGAAAACAAAGTTAATTTCATCTGTATTTTTTTTAAGCCTGATAAATGGCACATAAAGTTTTAGGAGCATTTTAGACCTACTGAAAATTATTGAAGTATATTTATATAATAATAGCTAAAGAATGTCTTTAGGCTTGAACGTTGTAAGATTTGTTTTATTGTGTGTTAATTTTAAAGGCTTCTATTGGTGGAATACATTTTTTTTCCTGCAAAACAATACAGCTGAAATTGAGATTAGTGCTTCAAAATATGCTGAGATTGTGGAAAAGTATTTGTACTTGAATTACTTGACAAAATAATTGAGTGTTAGTCCCTGCAAGAATTCAAACTACATTCACTCTACTATCCCTTTTTTGTTCTTAATGGTGGCTTTTTTTTTTTTTTTTTTTCAATTTATGTTTTGATATCTGTGATTATTTATTCCAAAAAACTAGGCCTCCATTTTATACTATGTTCAGATCTGTATTGTGAAACCATTCTGGCACTGTTAAATAAGATTTGGAAGGGAATGCCCAAGGTAGATGAATGCTAACATAAAATTTAATTGTGAGTCCATAAATGTAATTTGCTTCTTTGATGTACCATGGACAAATATATAATAATAGTATCTGGTTTGATAATGTCATGATTAGGTGGAAGTGAAAGCCGTCCCTGTTTCTCAGAAAAAAACATCTTTACAACAAGAGCAAGTAAAGAAACCTCAAAGGATTCCTGGCAGTCCTGCAGTAACAACTGCATCTTCTAATACTGACATGACTTTTGGTGGGCTGGCATCACCAAAGCTTGATGTTTCATACGAACCAATGATAGTGAAGGAAGCCCGATATATTGCCATAACCATGATGAAGGTAATTTATTTATATTTATCAGAAAAATTTTATTTTTCACCATTCAGTCATATAACAGACATTTCAATGATTCAAATGCAGACAGAAAACTACAGGTCTATAGAACTGTTAATAGATATAAAACATGTAACATATTTTTTAGGATCATGTTACCTTCTTCCAGAGAGGATTTTCGCTTGTTTTTGGCAGATGTCTGGAAGACATTAGAAATTATAGATCAAGTTAAATCAATCAGACACTGAGATTGTTTGAATGGTAATGATTAATTTGGTAATGTTGTAAGCATACAAAAGTATTGGGAATAATATGACAGGGTTTGTGTATGTACAGCCGAATTTTGTCATACATTGTTTCAGATCTTTTTGTGATTTTTATTAAGAAACAGATTGTTATAAGTATAGCCGAAGCCCTCTGTATACTCTTCCTTGGACCCATTTCCCTCTTCTCTAGAGGTAACCACTATCCTGAGTTTAATGATTATCATTCCCATATATTTTTTTATAGAATACAAATATATCTATAAGCAATATATTTTTGTATGTTCTAAAAGTTTATAAAAATGGTATCATCCTGTACATATCATTTTGCCTGTTTTTGCTCAACATTGTTTTCGAGGTTTAGCCATATAGCTCTAGTTCATACATTTTAACTTCTTTAAGTATTCCATTGTATTTCTGTTCCATAATATATTCATCCATTTTCCTACTAATGGACATTTAGATTATTTATAGGGTTTTTATTTTGTTTTGATTTTTGCCATTATAAACTGTACTGTAATAAACATCATTGTATATATGTCTCCTTTTGTACATAAACAAAAATTTCTCTAAGATAAATACCTAGAAAGGTAATTGCTAGATTGTAGGGTGTGCACGTGTTCAACTATATTAAATATTTCCAAAACATACACTCCTACTAGCAAGATATGAAAGTACCAGGTACTTCATGTTCTCATCAACACTTGTTTTTTTACCAATACAATTTGATGACTGTGATATGATTATTTTGTTGTTGTTTTAATTTGCATTACCTGGATTCCTAGTTTAATTAAGTAACTTTTCAAATGTTTATTAGCCATTCAGATTTATTCTGCAGTAACTGCCTTTACTGACTTTTCTTTTGAGTTGAGTCTGTCTTTCATATTGATTTGTTCTTTATATTTTATGGATGCTAACCTAGGTTCTGTTACAGAAGTCGCAAAGCCCCTTCTCCCAGGTGGAGGCTTTTAATTTTCTTTCTTTACAGTGTCTTTGTTTGGAGAAATTTTAAATTTTAAAGTACTTAGAAGATATTCGCTATTTTTTTCTCCTAAATTTTTTGTTTTGTTTTTGATATTTGCATTTTACATAGGATCTTTAACATACCTATAATTTATTTTTGTAATGGTGTGATATGGGAAATTAAGTTTTTCTTCTCCTAGTGTAGCCAGTTGTCGCAGCACTTTTTATTGAATGTTCTATCATTCCATTAAATGAGAATGTGTCTAATGATTTTCCCATTCTTACTTGTCTCTTTTTTAAAGGTGTATGAAAATTACTCATTTGAAGAACTGCGTTTTGCATCACCAACTCCTAAGAGGTAAGACTCTTTTTCTCAAAGCATAGCCAAAACAAGTGTTGTCAATTACTTGCAACTAAAATACTGCATTCCAACTTTATTCTCTAAAATAAATATCTTTTAGCATTTCTAAATTTCCTGATGAGCTCCTACACATATTGAAAAATGTATTTGTAGGGAAGCGGCTGTGGCTCAATCAGTAGGGCTCCTGTTTACCATATGGGAGGCCCCGGGTTCGGTTCCCGGGGCCTCCTGGTGAAGGCAAGCCCGCCTGCACGGCGTGGTTAGCTGACCCAGCGAACACAAGCAGCAAGGGGGGGATAAATGAATAAATAAATAAATAATCTTTAAAAAATATATATATATTTGTAGATAAAATGTACTTATTTTGAACTGTAATACTGCCAATCTGTTAATAATACTTAGGTGCTAGAGAAAGATGAATTAACATCTAAATATATATAAATTGGCTTTTTTTAGGGTTGGTTGGCTTGGGTAATTTTCTTTTTGTTTTTTGTGTTTTTTTTTGTTTGTTTGTTTTTTTGTTTTTTTTTTTCAATTTTTCCTTTCCCCTCAGTAAGTTGTAGGGAGATGTCAATGTGTTATATTCTGTTCTGATGTCTTATTTTTTCAGCCCTGAGTAATTCTGTTAATTCCGGATTTAAGCACATTTTTTTTAGTATTTTATTTGCTTGTTAGGAGAGGTACTTTTTGAAATAGATGTCTGGAAAAAATGATTAGATGGATTGTACTATAGGAGAGACTACTTCCATATAAAAATTTGGAAAAAGCTCTGAAGCGAATCTGAAAAGCATAATTACTTATATGTTTCATTATATCACATATTAAATGACTTATTAGAAATTAACAGGTTACTTTGACTTTATTCTGATATGTAGGTGGAATAGCATAGAGTTTTGATGTGCATTCTAGAAAATTTTCTATCAAAATCACTAGGTTTTGAGGATGTTTCTTTATCTAGAAATAGGGAAGAAGCATTTTGTCTCTGACTTAATCACAGTTACAAAGTTGCCACTATAGTAGAAGCATGTGCTTTTTATAAAATAAATATGACCTGTAAAGATTTGTAGCATGATGAACAAGAACAAATCTACCATTTGCCAGTAAATAGGCTTTCATATAGATTAGACTTTTGAATCCTAATTAAAATAGTCTGTCTTATAAATGCATTTATTCATTCAACAATTACTGTTAAGTACCTGCCATATGGGAAGCATATTATAGGCTCTGAGTATTATGAATATAATAGACAAAGTTCTTGTTCTCCACATTCCTGTGGAGGAAAAAACTGTGAGTAAATAAAAGAGTGATATATGGGGAAACAGATATGGCTCAAGTGATTGGGCTCCGATCTACCATATAGGAGGTCCAGGGTTTGATTCTTAGGGCCTCCTGGTGAAAGGCAAGCTGCCCCATGCAGCAAGCTGGTCCACGTGGCAAGCTGACCTACGTAGAATGCTAGTCCGTGTAGGAGTGCTGGCCCATACAGGAGTGCCGGCCCAAACAGAGAACTGGCACAGCAAGATGACACAACAAAAAGAGACACAGAGGAGAGACAATAAGAGATGCAGCAGACCAGGGAGCTGAGTTGGCGCAAGAGATTGAGCGCCTCTCTCCAACTCCAGAAGGTCCCAGGATTGGTTCTCAGTGCCGCCTAAAGAGAAGACAAGCAGACACAGAAGAACACACAGAGAGCAGACAGCGAGTGCAAAACAATGGGGGGGCGGGGGGCAATAAAATATTTTTTAAAAAGAGTGATATATGGTTATTAAATACAGAGTGATGGGGATGGGGCAGGCTATCAAAGTAGAGCATGATAGGAAGCATGACAGGAGAGGCCTATTTAAGGAGATAGTAGAATAGGAAGCTGGATGGTAATTGGACTTGTAAAGATCTGAGAAGTTCATTTTAGGGAGAAAACCCTGAGGTGGATGGAGCTTGAAGTCTGAGGAACAGACAAAATGATAGTGGGCTGAAGGATAGTGAGCAAGAGGGAAAAGTGCCAAAGATGAGGTCAGTGAGCTAGACAAGGATCATGTTTTATAGGGACTGGTAGACTGTGTTACAGAGTTTGAATTTTCTTCTAAACAGGTGTATTTGGAAGGTTTTAAATAGGAGAGTGACATATTCTGATTTATAGTTTTGAAAAGATTGCTCTGACTGCTTACTGGAGAACAAATTGGAGAGGAGCAAAAGTGGGAACAGAGAGATGAGTTAGGAAGTTATTGTACTAGTCTAAGAAACTGTTGGGTGGCTTTCACTGGGGGATGGAAAGGAGGTAGCAGTGGAAATGAAGAGATGCAAATGGTTTTGGGATAGCCTTAGAAGGTAGAGTCAACAGGTCTTGCTGCTAGAAGGGAATAGAAGGTGAATGAAAAAGAAGTATGATCATAATTTTCTTTGACCTGAGCAGCAATATAGATCAGGAATTGGCAAATTAGGACCCACAGACTAAATACAGCCCACTGCCTGTTGGTGTGCTCTTTAGTTTATGTATTGTCTATTACTGCTTTTGCACTACAATGGTAAAGTTAAGTAGTTGTGACAAAAACTTTTTAGCCCAAAAGCCTAAAGTATTTTTACAGAAAACGTTTAGTGACCCATGGTATCTACCATAATTTTATGAGAACCAAGAAGTCTGAGGAATGAGCACTTTTTTGTTATGTTTTGTTTTGTAGGGTGAAGAAGTGAATAGGAAATAAGAGTTCTTGGAATTAAAGTTGCGATACCAAGATGTCTTTTAGTTATCTAAGTGGAGATATCAAAAGGCAACTGAAAATATCAGTTTGAGACTCAGGGGACAAAAAAAATTGGGAGTCCTCTGCCTTAGTTTGCCAGGTTGCTATGAAAAATATCACATGATGAGTTGACTTAAACAATGGAGTTTGCTCACAGTTTTGAGGCTAGAAGAATTCCAAAATCAGAATACTGACAAGGTTTGCTTTATCCAGAAAATCTGTAGCATTCTGGTGTTAGCTGCCAGCTATCCTTGTAGTTCCTTGGCTTGTATTTCTTCCTCCCATCACATATAGATGTCCTCTCCTTTCTCACTTCTGTGACTTCCAAGTTTTCTTTATAAGACTCTCAGCTATCCAGATGAAGCCCCACCCTGTTTCAACTGAGCCACATCTTAACTAAAAATAACATTTTCATGAGGTTCTATTTGCAATAGGTTCAAACCTACAGGGATGTCTAGATGGTATTTAGAACTGGGGAATGGATGATTGATCAGCTAGAAAGATGGTATAGAAAGAAAAAAGATCTAGCTCTAAATCCTGGGATGTTCCATAAGGTAAAAGGTGGTAAGAAGAGGGAGAGCCAAAAAAAGATGGGAAGAAATGGTCAGTGAAGTAAGGGAAAAACTAGAAGATCACAGAAGCAACAAGGAAGTGTTTCAAGAAAGTAGGAGTTGTAAACTATCAAAAATTACCAGGAGATTGCTGAGGAATAGAAATGACCTTTGAATTTGGGAACAGTAGTGGTCATTGGTAATTTTGACATCAGCAGTTGCAGAGAATTGATAGGGAAAAAAAGCCTTATTAGATTAAGTTGTGGAAGAGAATCAGAAATGAGAAAATGGAGAGGGTGAATGTAGACAATTATTTAGGTAAGTTTCAATATAAACAGGTGGAAATATTTTAGACCTTACTGGAGAGGACTACAATATCAATACAATATCAGTTTTGATTAAGATGGGCAATTCTAAAGCTTGTTTGTATGCTGATGGAAATGATCCAGTAAAGTGGGAGAAATTGATGGTGCAAGAAGAGAGCAAGGTAAGAATGAGGAAGAGGGGTGACAGAGATTTGAGATGAGGAAGATGAAATGATATTCATTTATTTTGGAGAGTAAGAAATAAACTATGGCAGGGCATTAGGATCGCCAGGAAGTGAGATAATACAAACAAATTAAATGTTTACTGAAATATCTTCATGATGGTACCAGCTATTTAATCAAAAGTCAATTTTCTAATATCCTACTTATTTCTTTTCAGACCCAGTGAGAATATGCTGATTCGTGTCAATAATGATGGCACTTATTGTGCAAATTGGACTCCAGGGGCTATTGGACTGTACACTATTCATGTTACCATTGATAGCATTGAAATAGGTAATTTTTTTAAAGTTACTTAGTACAGAAAACTAGAATCAAAATCAACTTTCTGTTCTAGTTTTGCCACTTAATTTGTGTCATAGACATGGACATGTTTTATAACCTCTTTGGTTATAACCCTTTTATTTCCTCCTTTTTAATGAGAATTTAATTATTGCGTTCCTAAGGACTTAAAATTTTGTAATAATTTATGGTGTCTGCTCAGCAATCCTAGCCTACATGACTCCTTCCCTCTATTCCCTAAGGTGCTATATTACTACCCTTTATATACTCCATCACTCCCCTCATATCTGTCTTCCTCTCCTAGCTTTGAGCAAAGACCATTTCATTCATTTTCGGTTTCTCCATTCTAGCTCAGTGTCTGGCACATAATGCCTGCTCATAAATATTATTGAAGGAGTAAATTTTCTTTACCCACTGCTAACTTTGAAAAGTATATTGCTTTTACTTTGGGCATTACTATTTTTCTTTTCTTTATTTTTAAGCCATTCATATAATAAGACAACAGCAGAATGAGAAAACTCTTAAGTAAGTGTTTATCAATGTGTATTCCTTATAACACTAGTCTTCCAGGTGCTACTCAATAAAAGGGGTTCCTGTGGTCAGATAGACTTAGAACACTGAGTATATTGTATTCCCACCTTAGAGATTCATACAATGCACGTTAACATAGGGATTCTGAGAAGTCCTGAAATTAAGAATCTTGTCTAACTTTAAGTCTTATCGTGGAAATTATGGGCATGGGGGGGGGGAGAGACAGTACAGAGATAAAGGTAAAACAATTAACATTCCACAAAAATACTCTTTGGGAAACCTGCTTAGTTTGCTTTTGCAGTGAAGGGAAAGAAGTACTTTACATTGATGTATAGAATCAGATATATCAAATTCATATATACCATTACACAGAACTTTATTCATAGCCTTTGCTACATTCTCCTTTATTTCAACATATCATCGAGCCTTTAGTTACCAAGGGTTTGTTGGTTATGTGCAAGACATTGTTCTAGGTAAGACAATCCCTGTCCTTAAGTGTTAACAATTATTCACTAAGGATTGTAGGGATAAAACAGGCAAAACAAAAATCATATGAAGTAGAATATTAAGTTAGTGACACAAAGGAGGTTCAATTTACAGCAGGAATATGGAAGCAGAGGTAATAAAGAACTACTTTATAAAAGAGATGTTTTTTTCCTCCAAAAATACTGGGTAAAATTTCAAAAGTCAGATTTTTTTAAATCCTCTACTCTCATAGTGTTGTGAAGGAAAATGATACAAAGTAGATTTTTAAAAATCCAGTTAAATTTGGTTCTTGGAATAAAGCTGAATAAAAGAGATTGATATTTGCTCAGAATCATCCATTTTCTTCGCTTCATTCCTAACTCAACTTTCTCCCAAGGTGACCAAACTGTCAGTAGGTTGGGACTTCGCTTGACCGTAGACAAGGACAGATAATGAATTCTTTAGAATAATGATAATAGTAATAGCTAATATTTATTGAGCACTTAATAGATGCCCAGGATTGTATTATGCACCTTATATATTTTAAATCATTTATTCATCTTTTAATCGCACAACAGCTCAGTGAGGTAGGTGCTGTTGTTATTCCCATTGTAGGTGAAAAAATTGACAGACACACAGTTAAATAGTTTTAGATGTGAGAGCAACCTAAGCAGTCTAACTTGAAAAGCCTACCTCTTAACTACCATGTTATACAGCTCTTAGTCAAAGAGATAATTGAGATGATTGGTGGAGATGATGAGTTGTGCTTTGATATGTTGTTGTCACACAGCATTTAATCACACAAGGGTTTCTTTTTTTATTTTGAAATTTTTTCAGTATCGTTTCATATATTCCAGTTGAAGAATGGGCACTCTTCCTCTTTTTCTTATATCCCTGAGACACCCCTTTAGAATCCCAGAACCATATTCCAAATATTTTTCCCTTTTTAGTCTATCCGTTATCAATCATCTCATAAAGGACAGAATTCAAATATTTGTTTTGTTTAAAACATCCTGTGTATGTTTATTGGGTTAAGTTAAAGAGTCCTCCCTCTCTTCTTTTTCTCAAATGCTATACTTCCCTTCCTTTTCTTATAGATGCTGGCCTAGAAGTAAAAGTAAAAGACCCTCCAAAAGGGATGATACCTCCTGGAACTCAGCTGGTTAAACCAAAGACTGAACCTCAACCAAATAAGGTTAGGGAAGAATGAAAGCAGATCATTCAAAGGTTTATTAAAGTGGAAAGTGCTTTTTTTTTCATTGATGCTTCAAGATGGCCATTTAAACTCTAATATTTTATATGATTTCAGTATTTTAATTCTAAATATCTCTGAATAAGTTTAGAGACTGGTACATGGTAATTCTAAGCATATCTAAATAGCAGAAATTGGCTTCTATGTGTAATGCTGTAGTAATTTACAGGTGTTCTATACCTTCTGGTACTGAAAGTTTATAATTAACAAAAAATCTACTGAAATTTTTTATAAGTATTATTATTTCTTATTTTTTATATTAGTGCATGGGGCATTTTTCAACTGGCAATTTATAATAAATGTAAAGTTTTCAAGGTTAAAATAGGATTTGTTTGCTATAAAGGAAGCATATTGGTAATGGAATTTGTACCATATCTTTCTAAAGGCAAAAAGAAATGGCTTTTTTATCCTTACATAATATAGGTCTCTAAAACTTATTATATGTTATTTATATAATATAATTTATTTATATTAATAATTTTCCTTTTTGCTTCAGTAAAGTACTTTTCTGTACTTATAAAAGTTCTGTCATTGTTCTCATAAACAAATTTTTGTTATTTTCAGAATGAACCAGCTACAAATAATATTGGGAAACTTTCTCAGAATTAGAGTAATTCAAATTTGTTCAGTTTTATCTTTTAATATAACACCTTTTATCTTTTAATATAACACCTCTCTTCCATGTTTTTCCTGTCTCTGCCTTTCTCAGGTTCGAAAATTTGTGGCCAAGGACAGTGCAGGACTCCGTATCCGTAGCCACCCTTCCCTTCAGAGTGAGCAGATAGGCATAGTGAAAGTCAATGGAACTATCACTTTTATTGATGAGGTAATTTATAAAGAAACTCTTGGTAATATACTTTGGACAGAAAGTTTCTGCATTGTTTGCACAGAAATAACATTACTATATTTGCTGTTTGCATATGTCTTATGCATTTTTGGAAATTTGGGGAAAATTGTTCTGCAAAATGTGTTCAGACACAAATGTTTCATCCACTTTTCTTTATCAGTAAAAATAAAAAGCTATGATTTTACTTTGAACATGAAAGGAACCCTATTAAACATAATCAGAATCTTTACAAGGACTTACTGGGTACAGTAATCAATGGATTTTTAAAATGTTCCTTGTTTTTTAAATGTGTTATACTGCTTGAACTTTGGACAGTATATGTTTCTAGTAATACAGCCAAAAACTTCTGGTTATTAAAATCTAAATTGAGGGAAAGGAAGACTTGTGTTTCTTTTGAGATGAGAAACACGATTTTACTGATTAAACTATTTATCTTAAAATGTGATTCCTTTGTGGTTTCACTCTTAAATGAAAATTATTTTTCAGTCCCACCATGGGAATGATCATATTGCTTTGGCATTCCTTGCTGCTTTTTTTCTTAAAAATTCTCTCAAACTTATCTTCCGCAAAAACTACATCCTTCATCTCCATGTCCATCATTATTTGTCTGCTTTGCAGCCCATCAGCCTTTGCTAGCCTCATAGGAGTTACAGAAGGGCATGGCTTGTTTTTGTTGCTTATTTCCCATAGATCCACAATGATGATGGTGTATGGTTGAGACTGAATGATGAGACAATAAAGAAGTATGTTCCTAACATGAATGGTTACACTGAAGCCTGGTGTCTCTCTTTTAATCAACATCTTGGCAAGAGCCTACTGGTCCCTGTTGATGTAAGTAAAAGGTGGTTTTAAAAAAGCATTATTTGTACACTCTGTTTTCATTACAGGACTTCCTTTAATTAAGGCTTTTCAGTTCTGAGGTAAACCTCAACTAAATACTCTTTCTTTATAGGTGCTTAAACTCTTAAGGGCTTCTGTGTAAGGAGGGTGGAGTTTAGAAAGGTTAAGGTCCTTATTCTTGTTATTATCCATCACAGACAGTAAGTAGCAAACTGAAATTGGGACAACTGAATTCTGCTATTTAAAGAGGTAGGGAATGATAGTGGTTGCATACTTTTTGTCCTTTCTTATTCACACTACTGTTTGGAATGAATTCCAAACTTAAGTTTATGAATTCAGAATTATTATACATTCAAAAACATGTATGAAATGTTTGTTTTTTATGTTGGCATTTTTTTTGTAACTGATTCTCTGCTGTGTCTAAGTTTGAATCTTTTCTTTCTTGACTTTCTAATCCTATTGTATTAAAATAAGATAGCTTTTTAGACTTGTGGTGCTATAATGTTTTAGTTGAAACTAAATCCTAGGCTCTGAGAGAATTAATTGAACCTCTTTCATAAATGCAGTAATATAGTAGAACAGTTAGAGCCAGTGTTCACAAGATAGCTGTATCACTAAAATGATAGTTCCCCATACCTTTTTTCATAATTTAACCATAAAAGTATGATCTTTTTCTTCCTTTTTTTTTTTAATCACATTAAAGAGATAAGCTGCTTACAGCACTGCTAAAAAAAAAATAGCAATGGTAGAATTTTAATTTTAAAAAATGCCTTAAAATTTTAATCAGATGGATTTATTAAAAAATCAGTGTGCAGAGGTAGCTGGTTACATCAAACCATTCAATACATTCATTATATTGTGTTTGTTTTCTTCCTTGATAGGCCAGAGTAACATTCTCCAAAGGGATGGGTATACAAAATGATTCCTTGGGGAGGAAAGTATGGCCCCATTCTTTTTTAATATTCTTTTGCATATGTTATGTGTCTATATATGTGTATGCATATATATATATATATATATATATATATTTTTTTTTTTTTTAAAGCCAATAGATGTGTGATCAAGAAAGTTTGGAGAGTGTTAGCCTACTGCTTTACTGGTGTTGAGCAAAACAATGTCAAATCTATTATTAAAATATGAATTATTTCAAATAAATAAGTCAGATCCCTCTCTTTAAATTTTCCTCTGATGTGTATCCTCAGTTAAAAAATGAAAAGGAGTTTGACCCTCTGGAAAAGAGGGATTACTTTAAATATATATATATATAAACATTCTTAATCATCTGTGTCCAAAAAGTTGACCTCAAATAGTTTGAAGCCATTTTCTATTGTACTGACCAAATATTCCTCAGGATTATGAAAATTATATTTTGAATGAGATAGCTATAATGGGCGTTTTTACAGTTTTGTTTTGTTGTTGTTATTGTTGTTGTTGTTTTTAATTCAGGCCCATTGAGACTTTTGTGTGTTATAAGAAAATGTTCTTAGGTTAATTACTTGATTAAATTATCTTTCCAAAATTTTCTTCCTAATTCCCTTATTTGTTCATTGGAGGAGATGCTTTTGCAAGAGGAAGATGTCACACAGATAAAACAATAGAATGAAGAAAGGTAGAAAGAAAGAGCAAAAAGTGCTATGGGTTGATGTTCTAAATCCCAGGGTTTCATTTTGGAACACTGGGCTCTGTTATCTGATGCTCTTAAACTCCATCCAAGAGACAGTTTGTGGTAGACAATCCTCAGGTCAGGGAGAGAAGGTACTATCAAAGTTAAGAGAGCTATCTAGATGGAGTGAGCCATGCAAATCCTTGTTGATGGTTTCCACTGGAATGTGAAGTTTTAGCTAGCTAACTTGAAAAATCTACATGCAATATACTGAAAATAGAAAATGAAGTGCCATCAGGTGAAAACAAAAAGAGTAAGAGTTAAATTAGAGGGTTTCAAAATGTGGTAAAGATTTGGAATAATGTTTGAAAGAAATAGGAGAGGAGTCTGGCTGAAAATAAGTAAATGGATTATTGGATCACTAAGGACCCAGTGAAACTACTGGTTGGACCCAGCGTGGACTCCTCTGCCCTGTGTGGTCCTGAGAGTTCAGAACTAAAGGAGCAAAGAAAGCAGAATATATCATTACTTGGAATTTTCTGGGCTGCCATAACAGAAAAAGAGAGGCAAAAGGGAATAATTCCAGATGTTGGTGAAAGAGCAATTCAGATTACCAACTGTTAGAAACATGAAAGGACAAATGGAGAATTCAAGGGACTTGGAGAACTTAAAATGTTAGAACAGTATAGTGAGCATATTATAGTGAAAGAGCTGGAAGGATAGGTGGTTTATGTGATAATGTAGAATATTTAAGTTTGATTACAAAGGTAGAAAGTTTATTGGATGACTTGGTCCATTTTGTGGCCATGGAAGGTGTAGCTGAATGGAGTGGAAGTGGAAGCCATTGGAATTGCCTAAGTCTAAGACCTAAGAGGCTAGGCAGTTGGACGATCATCCACATGGACATGAACGCATGCTGGATAATGGCAAAGCTGTGACCCAGAAAGCTACAGATGAAAGAGAATTTGTTTACCATGGAGCAGGAGTCCCATCAGATGTAATTTAAAGTCATGGGAGGGATGGGACTAGTTTGATGTTGGATCAGGGAGAAGCCCAGAGCAGTTTTGGTATAAAAATAAAAGAGCAGATAGATGGCATAAGGGCTTATATTTTGGGTGGTGACCAAAAATGACAAAGGAGGTGCAGTGTGGTAAGATTAGCTGGCTTGGGCGCCAAACAGATCCAGTGTAAGCTTGGTTCAGTGCAGGCATTAGATGAGGGTCCACATAGAGTCAGAAGCCTGGCATTGGCAGGATCAGGCTTAGTTTTCCAGGGTTTTATCTGTAGGGACTGGGGCAGGCACCTTATACAGTCATTAAGTTTTAAATAAGGATGTTGCTCTATGTAGGGCTGAACATGTTAGGACAAAGGAGTTAGCACAGCTAAATAATTATATCTTGCTACTTCTTCCTTTGTATCTTTTACTGCAATTACTGCTGGAAAAAAACATTCTTCGTCTAGTCTCCCTTACCTTCAGTCCATTTGTGAGTAAATCAACTGGAATCATGGCTAATAATTATAAAACACTACTTGATAGAAAAGTGAAGGCAGGGAGGTTTGAAGTAAAATTAGAAATAATCAAGGATCAATACTACTAACTTAAAAAGACTCAAAAGTACAGAAAAGTTGCCCTCAGCAATCTTTGCATCTACGTTTTCCAATCTTTTCTAATTAAAACAATTTTATGTTCACATCCATTTGTGGGCCTTATTTGGATCCTGACACAAATTGTTGGGAGGAGAGGAAAAGATTGGAAATTTGAACACTGTCCAAATATATGACGAACTTATTTTTTTAAAAGATTACCATAAGTAACAGTGTATAGAATAAGTTTTTAAATTTTTGTTGCACTTTTTTATTTATTCATATTGTAGAACCTTTGTTTTCATTGTAAGTAGGTACTTCAGCTAATTGGCCTGCCTAACAATAGTTCTTTTTAAACATCGTTACTGTATTGAAGAAATATTGGTGTCCTATTGTAGTTCAAATGTGACTGTCTCTCTATTTAAGCATTTTAGTAATGGTATAGTTTAGAAGTTAAATAGCATTGGGCTTTAATACTGTATGTTTTAAATCACTGAAAGGATATGGATAAATGAATGAAGAAGGCAGTTTGTTTTTTCCAAAGAACTCAGTCTATTCCAACTTCATACCTCTCCTAGAACATACTGTTCAGTTTTACATCTTAGAGTCTGTTTGTATAGTTTCATTTGTCTAGAATGCTTTCTCTGTTGTTTATTTTATTTCTAACTTTTCTAATATTTTCCTAATTGGCCAGGCTCAAAAACTTTTATTGACCTTTTTCTTCTCGTACTTCCCAAAATTTTGTAGTTATAAATTCATTAATTGCTCATTCAACAAATATTTATTGTGCCCTTACTTTATACCAAATACTAAGCTAGGAGTTGGTGCTGGTGGAGAGGCAGAAGGGAGGCATACAAAATTAAATAAGGTGTGGTGCAGCTCTTGGTAAAATGTGGTAGACATACTATATTCAGATAATTAAAATGCTTTGCGAATGTTATGGAATGACTTCACTTGGGAGTTGGCATTTAAATTGGGCCTTGAAGAAAAGTTGCCAGGAAAAAAGTGAAGGAATATCTAGGCAAGAGTCAAATGTCCAAAGTTATGGAGGCATGCTATAATAGGAAACTGATGAATAGGTTGATATTGGTGAAGCAAAGGATTAGGGGTGGGAAATAGATAAGTTCTGGGGAAATTAGGTATTCCTCTCACTTCTTAGCACTTTATCTGTAAAAGTAGAAACTGCTTACTTTTTTTCTCCCAGAATGTTTAGTTTGTTTTTCTTGTCTACAACCCATTGTGTTTATATACCTCTTATTTCTGTTCTTAAGTTCCGTAAGGATGTAAGAACTCAAAAGGGATCCATTCCGTCTTACTCATATTTGTTTCTTCCAAAATGTTAAATATTACACTCTGTCCTAATTGACTTTCAATGTTTGTTGAATACTTCTTTTAGTTCTTTGCACTTGATGTAATCATATTGTTTAAAAAGAATTCCTTATACATATATATGCCCCTTTGCTTAATTATCTCATTTTATTCTTACTGTGACACTATGATATTAAGTTATCATTCTCATTTTTCCAATGAGGGAAGATATTTACTCACCAAAGATCACAAGTAGTAAGTAGTGGAGCCGATACCAGAACCCAAGTTGCAGTTGATTGCAATTCCAGAACTTATGCTTTCATGCTCAATATGCCTTAATGTAGTGGAGAAATAAGGGTAAGCATAGTTATAAAAGGATAAACTAAATAGAACTTCAAAAAGCATATTACTCTGGCTAGAATTGTCAAATTAAATAAATATGAATACTCATAGCTTTAATGGTTGAATCACAATGAATACCATGGTACATATTGAAGACATACTGGGGGGGAATGTTAATTTTAAGTTAAAATTCTAAAGATTTGGAAACTGCAAAATGTGAACTAGTAGAATGTTTCATATATTAGGGACACTAAAAGTAAAAAGAGAGAGAGAGCTGATTATATGCATGACATGGGAGATATTTGACTGCCTAGAATCAAGAACTTATATTTTTAGGAAAGTGAGTTTACTTCTATGTTAAGAAGTGCTAGTGATTTGAAACTCATAGGCCCAATTCTTTGGATATTTTGTCAAAAATGAGGTCTTTCAACATTGTGTATTTGACGAGGGTTGAGTGGAATCAAGGGATTTAGTTGGTATATCAATATTATTCTAAGATGTCTTATAAATCACAAATAATTTGAATTTTTATAGATGCAACTTGAATCTGTGAACATCTCCATGCATTTATAAAAACCGCCTCTTACCAACTTTAGCTTTTGGGTGTTCACATGTAGAGAGCATGTTATGTTTTCTGAATTTGGGAGTACTGAAGATTTGGAGTGGAGACGAGGAGAAAGTATCATTTAGTAGTCTCTCTTATAGTAACACCCAGGATAATTGATAAATTAACAAATGTTTCTTACATTTTATATACAATTTCATTCTTTTGGGAATACTTTTTGAGAATATCTAATGATGACTGGAAGTCACAGCTTTAACATAACCCAGGTTTCTTGGTTTTGTGTTATTTATAGGTCTCTGTGTGTGTGTATAACATGTTTTTTGATGGAACTCTTATATATGATAGTTCTTGACTCTGTAGTTATCTAAGCACAATAAAAGTGGGGTTTTTTTGTTTTTTTTGCATGAGCCTTTGGCATGTTTGATCACATATTTTCACCATGATAATTATTTTATTATTTGGTCTTTTCTATACCTTGAAAGATTATCAGCTCAGAGTTGCAATTTGGTGCTTATTTATTTAGCTAGGCTTCTGGTATGTTTTAATTTTCTAATTTTCTTAACAGAATTTTTCCCCTATAAAATAGTCTTTGAGAATAAAATTATTTAGATTATTATATGCATACACAGACACACAGTGGTGCTCATATTATATTATTAATCTATGTAATTATACAATATGAAAGCTAATCATATTTAATAATGAGAATTTGAAACTTTGAAGAAATTAATGTTTTCATACACGTTCGTATGTTTAGACTAAAACTTGCCTATATTTTCTAAAGAAAACTATGCAAATATCTTTTGTTTTTACTCTACAGCTTTCTATTTGGTGAAATGTTCAATACTTGATGAGTACAATTTTATTAGGACACTATATTTTGAAAGTAGTCTCATAGTAAACAACTATGGACTTTCTATAGAAGCAGAACCAAAGCAAAAAAGTGTCAAATTTAAATCCACATATAATTAACATATGCAAAATTGATGATGTTGGCAACTTACTACCATGCTTAGCAGTTACATTGCTTTAAAGTATTGCACCTTTTGTAGACACAGAAAACACTTGTTTGCACATTAGAATAAAAGAAGTACAAGCTTTAAGTATTGCTAATCAATTACCATATTGCTTCTTCATTGCAAACTTCATCTACTTTGCTTTTGATACTAGAATAATTTATGCTAAAAAATAGAAAATGTTATACAAAAACTTGGTATTGTTTTATGTTGAAGGGTCTGTACCACTATTCTCTGTGAAGGTGAAAAACCATTGAACAAATACTCAACAAATTATTATATATAAGGATGAACCAGTAAGGACATTTCCTCTTCCCAACCCCTCACTCTCGCCAAATAGCATTTTAAAATTCTTTGCAGCATGTCTCCCCTTTACTTAGAGAGGAAGTGCCCTATTCACTATTTTCAAATGTGGGTGGGGTCTTTTTTGGGAGGTGTTTTGCTTTTTTTTTTTTTTTTTTTTTTACATTTATTTTAGGCATATTATTAGAAACTCATTGTTTTCTGCCTTTTATGTCTTTTATTTCTGAGTTAGCATATATGTATGTATATGTGTGTATATCTATATCTGTTTATATACATATACATATGGTAAATACAGAACTAGAGAATATTAAATTCTCATTGTCTAAAATGAGTTATAATTTGTTTTGAATTGTGGTGTTTTTGTGTTGAATTCTTAGATGATGATAGTTCTTATTAACATCTGAATGTCTTTTTTGTCCAAAATAACTATACCACAATATTTGTATAAGCAATAAAATCTTGCAGTTGCTACTCACTGGAAAGATTTTAATTTCAGGTGAGATATAGATTGATAGCATGATATCCATGTAAGTGTATCAGTTAAATTTTCATTAAGACATTTTGTGAAAATATTGATTTTTTTTTTGACATCATGCTGCTCTGAGTTCTTTAACAAAATATTTTTACACTTAATATAGAGATCCTTTGAATGCTCTGTTGCATTTCCTAACCTTTGAGATATTGAAAACTAGGCCTGTCTTTTGGTGAAAAAGTGTATATTTTTCTTTATGCTTTTCTTAATACATTTGCTAATGGCTTTCAGTAACATTTCAAGTTGATTTTTTTTTTTTTTTCATTTATGGAGGGGAGGAAATTGAAAAATGACTTTGATTTTTTTTTTGGCTTGGGATCTTTTTTTTACTTTTTACTTAATTTTGTTCTTGAAAAGAGTTAACTAGTTCATATATACCACATGCCATTGTTATTCATAATAGTTGCATTATCTATACACTCTATATTATTCATATTTTCTTTATAAAACAGCAGACTGTTTCTTAAATCTGACTTATATTGGAATAGATACTTCCTCATTTAAAGGAACATTAAAGTTTAAGGTTTCCTTCTTGCATTGACTGTCAAGCTTTATATGTCTGGCTCTTGATTTTAGTAAATGGCATGACACACTATATCCATGGAGAACTTCTGACAAGATTTTTATTTATTGGAATTTCTTTGGTTTACTCAGGTGGCTTCAGTTTCCCGTTAGTAAATTAATATTTCAGGGTTGGTGCTAGAGTACAGAAAAATGTTGTTACTGTGAACGCGTCTTCTACAGATGATATCCTGTTCCCTTTCTTTGTTGATATTTCTCTTTCTTAAACTTTGTTGCTCAGAATATCTTTAATGCTAGCCAAGGAGTCAGGGATTTGGACGTATTTTCATGGACTTCCAAAGCTTTTTTCCCCCAGGTGAGTTGACTGTAAGGAAAAGTCATACATTATTCAGGTATTTCAACATGTGTAATAATTTTACGTTATATCTTTCGAAGACTTGGCTTAAGATTAATAATTTTTAACAAAAGAAAGATATATCTATATGAAGTATTACAATTAAGAGTTTCCCCTTTGCTCCTTTCCCCTCAACTTCTGCCCAAAAACGTATTTGTTTATCTTAAACTTTTACGTGACTTCTAATTTGTAATGTTTAATTTTATGACTAGCTTCTCTAACAGTTACATCCAGTCTAGCTTTTTCAGAGCTAGCTTATTTAGGTGGTAGTGTCCAGACCCTTTGACTCTTCTGTTTTTTTCCAGTGCCTAGCCTTTCATATTGTCCTTTTGAATATGAGGTGGGAATGGAGGGGGAAAAAAATAATATAGAAATTCATCTATTTCATTGACTGGTGCCTGAGTATCACATTTCTGTATTGAATAAAACATGTATATTAGGATTGCTTGAGAATGGCAGGCCCAGTTATATCATTTTATGTATAGCAGTTATTTTTTATACTATATATTACAAAAAATTAGATTAACTTCATTTTACACGTATTATATAGTTTCATTAACTATTCAATAAAATATTGACTTATTAAAAGTTCTTATATGTTGCCTTTCATTGAACAGTTTGCCATTGTTATTAGTTTTTGCCAAGACTTTTCTGCATACTGATACCCTGAATGATCAGGAGTTGGAATTATTGTTATAACTAATTAAATGTTCTGCAAATATCATTATATATCAATGAAACTTTTTTATTGCTTAATGTATGCATATTTGCTTGTTACTTTTGATATGTCATACCATATAATTTTTTAAAAATCATTAGTAAATAGGACTAAAACTTCCCTCTTCCAACTTTGAAACAGAATGATGAATTTAATAAAATTGATGATTAGCAAATATACATTTTAAGTGTTTACTAAAAATATTGCAATTATAGTAACACTAAAGTGTAGATACATTTTGCTTTCCATTTTTATTTTGAGTGCTCTCTGTATATCATATCATTATACGTATATGTAAATTTTTACAGCTGTACAATCATGTGTATATAAAGTGCACATTTAAGAGTTACTTCAGATTATAAATCTAGCCTAAAGAAGAAATGATCATTTCTATTAAATTGCCAATATAAAACTAAAGAATTTTGGGTAAATACTATATAATAATTACAGTAAATGTAAATTAATATTGTGTATAGTGTTGTATAAGTAAATATTGATAATAATTCATCACCACATTGGGATCTCTACAAAATATTTTTTGCAGATTAATAAGTGAGTTTAAAATTTTCCCTGGCCCACCATATATTGAATTATCAAAGTCTTGGGTATATAAATAACATTTTTGTAAGCAAATGCACATATATGCATATATATTTATATATCATTTTACAAATATTGTTATGTATTGTGAAAATTTTGATTTTTACAGACAATAAAAAATAAATTAATTAAAAAAAAAAGTCTTGGGGGCACAGAATTCTTAAATACATATGTTTCTTAACCTTAGAATTTAATTTTTAAAAAAATCTTTTACTATATACACGGTCATGTATATATACCTCTTAAAATGAAACTATAGGAATATAGCTATTCAATAAAATTTTATGTTGCGTGATGTTAGTGTGTTTTACTTGAATTTTATTTACAACATTATAAAATATTAATTTACTTTTAGCCTAATGTTTGAGTCAGCGTCCCATTGTAGTCATCTGCTGCTCTATTTTAATATAAAGCAATTTGTAGAGAGCCATCTGTATTACAAACTACTATATTTAAAAGTGCAGTTTTAAAATCCATTTTAAAGGAGTAATAATGGTAAAGAAATCCCATTATGGAACTTTTATTTACATTTAGTTGGGAAGGACAAATATGAGCAGGTTATCTAATATTTCTCTTTATTACATTCACATAAGAAGTAATTTCATCACAGCATTCAAATTCAACAGAAAATTTAGGGCAAGTTCTTTTTTTTTTTTCATTTTAGAAACTATTATATCCAAATGTATGATATGTACTTTAAAATGCATTTTTAATATTGATTTCTCTTCTCTCTATTAAAAGCATAATCATTTTTTCTCTTAGTAACATGAATACATAATTGTATAGAAAAGGTCTAACAAATCTAGCAAGACATTTTTATTTCCACTATATTAAGAGAAGTGTGAGTTTTTAAAATCTTGTAAGCATTCTTATTTCATTCATAATAATATATTTACTACTACTAATATAGTACATTTTTATATATAAATATATTGTATATATTTATGCATTTTTCATCATTATTTCTTTTTATAGATAAGTTTCCAGAGTCTTCATGCTTATTTTTTCTATTTGTAAATAATTATCACAAACAAAAGTAGGAAAAAAACTAAGATTTAGACTTTTGTCCATACCAACATATACCAATGCAGTAATAATGATTAAAAGATTAGTCAGTTGTGGTGCACATATTAAATCATTTTCATTTTCCCTGCTGTTAAATATTTCATTAAAAGATAAAATTTAAATCATGGCCTATTGTATTTCTCAAATTGTGGTGGGCAAAAGTCAGGTCCAATTGCTCTCCTGCTATATTTGCTTCAACTTTTTATATATTTATATATCATTTAGCTTTGAAAACTGATTCTATAATAGTGGTATTGACTGTATCTTCTTAATTAACCATATAGACTTGCTGTAAAAGCTATTAATAGGTGGATTTTGAAAGTGATAATAGATTGTATTTTTTTTCCTATTCAAATTTTCAGGAACCTAAAACTAATACTGATGACTTTTTCAAAGACATAAACTCCTGCTGCCCACAGGAAGCAACAATGCAAGAACAGGATATGCCATTCTTGCGAGGAGGGCCAGGCATGTACAAGGTAGTGAAGACAGGACCTTCAGGTCACAACATCAGAAGCTGCCCTAACCTTAGAGGTATCCCAATTGGAATGTTAGTTCTGGGAAACAAAGTCAAAGCAGTGGGAGAGGTATGGATTCTTGTAGCTTCATGACTTCTAAGATATTCATTTTTAATATATTACAACCAAAGCATCTCTTTCTTCAAAAGGTTGCCATTTCCACCCCAGGTTTTTTAAATGCTAATGTTCTTTATCCTTACTTGTATTGAAAAACTATTGTAATTTTTATGTGCCTCTTTTCTAATAATTTTATTTTCATACTTATCCTTGTGGAAACAATATATTATCAAAATGACTTGTATTGTGTACATAAATGTTCATTATTTGCATACATTATTACAAATGTACTATACTGTCATGGATTATCAACACTTTAAAATATTTTATATGAATCGGTATGGAGATGTGATCATATAACAAAGGGTCTCATTTCTTTGTTCCAATTAATATGTCTCACTGAAGTCCTGAGCAAATAAAATTACTATTTATTCTACCATGGCATTTGCCTCAGCAAATAAGCTTGAAGATGTAGTGTGTCATGCTATTTCTAAGTGTAGGGTCATTTTCAAGTTGCACTATAGGTACTGTAAGCATAAATATTAAAGAGTATGTTGTGTTCTGACATTATAGATGAAAAAAAAAATGTGAGCCATGTGTTTCTAGGTAACACTTAATTATTTAGGGATTATCTTTGTGAAGTTTAAAAATGATTGTTGTTTTAGCCAAAGTCATAAATATGTGGTATTTTAGTTAACTTTTCATTGATTTCTGTCTTACCTCAGGCTGTGGTCTTAATTTCAGAAACTATTTTCATATTTATTGGAATGATTACAGTATTCAAACACTTAAACTTTTTACTGGTTTTCTGCCCAAATATCCTGGAAGAATAAAGCGAATCAATCGTGCTTTTTGTTATATACCAGGTAACGAATTCTGAAGGTACATGGGTGCAGCTGGATAAGAACAGCATGGTAGAGTTCTGTGAAAGTGATGAAGGAGAGGCATGGTCCTTAGCTAGAGACAGAGGCGGAAACCAGTACCTCCGACATGAAGATGGCAAGTTGGCTTAAATTTGTGATTTCTTCTGATTACCCTTTGAAATGCAGGAATTTAATGTGTTGTGTTTCTTTTGTCTTAAAGAGTTCTTTCTTTAGTGTTTAAGTAAAAGCAAAACTAAAGGTTAAGTGTCTTGCTACAATTAAAATTTGTTTGTGTAATACATGGGTACTAAATTAATGCACATGAAAGAAGAGAATTTTTTAAAAATGTGAAACATATAAATACATATTTATAAAACATGATTTTTATTTCATTAGTATGAATTTATATGCCTCATTCTTCAGTGCCAATCCAAGAATGAACGTTTCACTCTTTCTACCACTAAATGAAAGTTCAGTTTTCAAACCACCAATTGCAGTACTTTTCCCAGGCAACTTTATTCAATTTAATTTTGTCTCAAGGAAGGAGTCATGAATAAATAGATAGCGTCTTTTTTAGAGTTTCCCCTTTTGTTGTCAAGTCTTTCAATTTTGAACTTTATTTTACCTTTTTAATCATTATCTCATTTAATAAAAGATTTTCCCTTTTGTACCCCTCTCATTTTTCTGGTGTCAAAAACTTGTTCTTCAGAATTCATACTGTGTTATCTATCAGTTGTGTGAAGCTTTGATCTTAACAGAGTTAAAAATTCTCTCTGTGTTCTAAAGAACTGTATTCACCACTAGAAAAATACCAATTATATTAATGTTAAATTCTTTTTTCTCCTTACCTAGATTGTGAATCCCATAAGGACAAGCACAGAATTTTGTTTTGTTTTTATTCTTTGTGTTCCTAGTACTAAAAGTGTTAGTACGTACTAGTTGCTCATTAAGTTTTATAAATTCAAATTGAATCACACAAATTATAGGGCATATGGGTAAGTGACGCATAGACTTTTCTGCCAAGTCCCAAATTTATACATTAATGAGTTCGTTTTTTTTTTTTTTTAAGAGTTTAGTAAGGTAAGGTAAGATAAATAAAAGGATTCGCTTCTTTAAAAGGTAATGAACTAAAATAAAAAAAAAAAAAAAAAAAAAAAAAAAAGGTAATGAACTGGGAAGCGGCTGTGGCTCAATCAGTAGGGCTCCCGTTTACCATATGGGGGGCCTCGGGTTCGGTTCCCGGGGCCTCCTGGTGAGGGCAGGCCCGCCCGCACGGCGTGGTTGGCTGGCCCGGCGAGCACAAGCAGCGAGGGGGAGATAAATGAATAAATAAATAAATAAAATCTTTAAAAAAATAAAAGGTAATGAACTTACAATACTCATTATCCCAAAGAACATAAAAAACAAAACACAGAAAAATACTCATTATCCAAGGGGTAATATGGCCAAAAATATGAAGAGTCAGAAAAGATTTTAAACTTGCATGGATGGCAATACATGTAAATATATTATTTCCCTTTATTCCTACAACAAGCTTTTGAAGTTGATAATATAATCATAATTTTATAGATAAGTAAACTAAAGCTCAGAAAATTTTAAATGACTTACCTATGGTCATAGCACTGGTTATATGACAGATATGATTTGAACCAGAATCTTCATTCATATTTCACATGCTGGGCTAATTACACCATACCATACTGCATCAAAAATCCATTAAGCACAATTAGAGAACCTAACCCCCTTCTCTTTGGCAGATAAACTTTTTTAGTCAAAGATGATGTACTCATAAAATAATGTTTTAAGATGATAGAATTTGTCTTTATAATGTTTCAAAGAAGGAAAAGGCTTCATTTGATGTCAATCGTAACCTTCCCACTTACTATATCTTACTTAATACATATTCATAAATTTTAAATGTTTTGCTTACATAGGAATATTCTGATATAAATGAAAATATCTAAAGGGAGATCAACTTCATGTAAGACATAGATAAATCATATGAATACTCCTAAGACTAGAGGATGGTTTAGGTGACTTTCAAAGGAACTTTCAAAATTATTTAAACTGGCAGTGTAACATAATGTATAAGAATGGACTCTGAAGCTGGACTGCCAGGGTACAAATCCCAGTTCTCCAACTTTTTAGTTTTGGACATTGACCAATTCATAATTCTTTATGTCTCAGTTTTCTGTTTTGCAAATGAGACTATGAAGGTAAAAATGAACAAATACTATATAAAATTAGCAGTTGTTAAAATGTAAAGGGTCCTCCATACTAAGGAGTAAGTTTTAACACGGGAAATTGTAATCCCGTATATTTAGAAGGTTGAAATTTCTTCTGTGATAAAATGTTTCTTAAATTCGGATATCATTTCTGGAGAGGTATACATTCAATACTAAAAGAGGTTAAGAGAAATTTTCTTTTCTCTCTGTAATCAGTTAGTGATCCTATGCTCTTTTTATTTTATATATATATATATATATAGTTATAGTTATAGTTATAGTTATAATGTGAGTTAAATTTTTTAACATAAAACCTTGGATGATAAGGAGGTAGGTAATATGAAGTTGGTTTCTTAAAATTATTAAATTAATTGATGTAGTATCCAAATAGTCTGCTTATTGGTATTAGTATGTAGCTCTATTTAATATGGAAATAATAGGATTCGGTGCTTTGGTAATTTATTTATATGAAGTAATAGAAGTAAAACAATAACTTTCCTCTTTGGAAAAATTCTTCATAGGTCCTTGATTTCTATGCATAAAACCAGTAGGCATAGTTATTGCTATGGTAAAAACAAAACTTCACACTTGGTGCTAGACCATTCTGAGTCTAGCAGGTGAGGGCAGTGCTGTCTTTCCGTTCAGATAAAATGTTCATGAGTGCTGAAATATCTCATACTGAACAGTATTGCCTAAGGGAAGTGCTAGGATTGTTGTTGTTTGTTTTTTGTGGGTTTTTTTAGAAAAAAAAAAAAGTGCTGGTAAAGGGGTAGAACATACAGTACCACTGGTACCACAGAATTCCATTTTACTACTTCTTCCAGGAAGAAAACATATCACACATTCATCTAGTTCCATTTTCTGTTTAAAAATATATTGAAAACATTTCATTATTCCTAATGTTATTTTAATTGAATAAATTTTTTTTCTCCATTTTACCTTTCAGTTGATAGATTTTATTTTGTCTTTTTTTTTATTTGGCATTAATATAGCTATTTAACAATGGTATTAGTGTTTTTAGTATTATATCAGACAGAAATTTATGGCTCCATGATGGTAGAGGATAAATTTAGTTTACTTATTTTCTATGTTGCATCTTGCCATTTGCAAACTGGATGAAATGTTTGCCATTTCCTTCTTTAAATAAGAATTCTGGTGAATTTGCTGACTTCAGGATGTGTTAATAGGCTCTGACCTGCTTTATCATCCTGTGTATTTGAGAAATGAAAACAAAGATTTGTCATGTGCTTTGCCAGTGTCAAGATGACCTATTTGGTATTTAGACTAATCAAATCTAAATGTTAGATCATTTTTAAATCTAAGCATCATAAAATCTTTCTTGGTTTTTCTCTTTGTTATATAAAGAGGGACTGGCACATAGAAACTAGTTTCATAGCTGTGCCTTTTATTGTAGAACAAGTTCTTCTGGATCAGAATTCTCAAACCCCTCCTCCAAGCCCTTTCTCAATACAAGCTTTTAATAAAGGGGCAAGTTGCAGTGCCCAAGGATTTGACTATGGGCTCGGAAATAATAAAGGTAGGTGTTAAAAAGTGAGTCTTTTACTTATCTAACTGTAATACTTTTTTTATTACTTCTTCTACCCATTTTTATTCCCATTCACCCACAAAACTTGATGAAAGTTTGTTCCAAGAAAACTAAACAGTTAAATATTATTGAAGGTGGTTGTTTACATTATTGTTTTTACTAGTTTTAGCTCAAGTTTATAGGCATTCTTGCTTTTTTTTCCTATCTTAAAGGCATTCATCGTGAATTAACATACCAAAGATTCCGTGTTACTATATGCAGTAAAAGAATTATAATTTTTATTATCCACTTATTATTAAGAGAATTATGTTGAACAACAAAGAACTTTCCAAAATGATTCATATAAAATCAGAATATTACTTTAAAATAATCTTACATATTTACTTCATTAAATACGTGTGGTTTTAAATGAATAGCCAAGTTAACATAGTTACTTTATAATTATATGAAATGATATGTTTGAGTTTTGTATGTATAATAAAACCAGAAAGTCATAAAAACAAACAAAAGAAAACCTCTATGCCATATGAATATAAAATGTATACAGCCGTTTTTAGCAGCATTAATGGAGGAGACAAGAATCATGGACAGTCCAAATAATCATTTTGGAAAAATTTATAACTAAAGTTCATCCAAAATTGCCTTTGTATGTAAATTCAGGTCACATTCACATTCTTTACTATGTGACTGACCCCCACTCCTTCAAAATCAGCCATACTGTCAGCAGGTATTTAGGTGATGGGAAGGATTTACAGAGAAATAATTTTACTTTAAAATTTTATTTAAACTAATTCACAGGACTTGATTTCAAGGAATAAATACAGTGTCATTATTCCTGATTTGCAGAGCAAGAAAAATAATGAAATAGTCAACAAAATACAAAAGGGTATCTAAGTATAAGAAATGCTAGATTTAAAATAAAATAACTTTCTACCAGATATCTTCATTTCTTTTCAGAAGGTATTTTTATGAAGAGAACCTAGCCACAAGTTTTTTTTGCTCTCCCTACTCTCTTGAATTGGTCTATTCTGTAGGCTTGAATACTATCTGCTCAGTCACTTTGTGGTAGCTATGATTTCCAGTAACAATGTGGAGTAAACGCTTGGTGGTGTTTTCTTTCTTCAACTTCCTTTCTCTCTGCAATTGTCTACCCTTAAATTAAAATCTCAATGTCTACTTACTACTACCATACTTCTATGGTAATTTGTTTTAAAGCCATGCTTGATTCAAATTGTATGCTTTCAGTCTTTAAAATGTCTAAAAGATTGTACTGTTTGCTATTACTGTAAATCAGTCTTTAAAATATAATTTACTAAAACACTTGGAATAAAAATCAATTTTCAAAAGACAAAAATATATAATAAAGTACTTCTTTTTAAAGTGTGATTTTGCTAATAATGTTACAAAATAGAATGCACTTGGTAATAATAGGCTTTTTAAATATTTAGATGGAGCAGTATATTAAGATGCTTAATTTGATTAAATATTTCCTACTTTTATTTATTTACTTTCCTTTAAGAACAGTTCCCATTTTCTTTAACTCTTTACACTGTCTGGGATCAAGGATGTTTTGTGGTAAAAGTTCCTTTTCCTTAAAACAGTATTTTACAGAATTTTTCATTATCTCTAAAATCCTTTCTGTCATTCACAGTGTGAAATTTTTAAAGAATAAAGACATGTAACTTGTATACATATTTCTTTCCATATAAATCTATCCCTGGTTGGTGTTTTAGTTGAAATATTCTTTTATGAAACTTTATCATATTTAGGCTGAAATGCTACTGTTTTCCAGTTCCTGCATCAACTAGTCTAGATATGTATTTTTTTCTCTTCTCTCTTCATTGTTATTTGAACTATTTACTATAGGTACTCTCACATGATTATATTGATTTGTAGATTTAAAAATATTTTTCTGTTGAAGTCTTTTGTATTTAATATAAGGAAAAAGTGTCAGAATTCATATTCAGAGACACTATTATTCTTTTTTATCTTATAGGTCTTAAAGATTTTTGTATTATACAGCCAAGCTAAAGGGTTCCTGCTTTTCAAAATAAAAAAATAAAATAAAAAAATAGCATTTCTCCATAGTAACAACTAAGTTCAGTGAGAAAAGATAAAATATTATTTGTAACTATAATTAATTTAAATATATTAAATTAATAACAAATACTTTGCCCTCTTCAATTCTTTATTTCAAAGAAAAACTATTCATATTATTCGCTTAGGTTCTGCATGAAATGTACTACATGTGAGGCAGACAGGTATCATTCAGTATTGGGCACTATTGCTTAGATCCTCATTTATACATGTATGATTTTCAATCAACTTATCATAGAGTCTTCATAGACTTTTTATTATTCCAAGCTGCTGCTATATGTTGTATATGAATTTAAATGTATTTTATTTGAATGAGTGCTTCCATTAAAAAAAAAAGAGAGAGAAATTTGTTCCCTAAAATTGAGGATAATGATTACCAACTTGCACACATTTCTGAATTGGCATAGTTTTTATTTAGTATTTAACTTTATCTGAATGTCATAAGCACCATTTACTTTGCCATTTTGGATGTCAGTTAATAACAAGTTGTAGTTTTGACTGTTTTGCCCACTGCAGGTGACCAACTGAGTGCCATATTGAATTCTATTCAGTCACGGCCCAATCTCCCAGCTCCTTCCATCTTTGATCAAGCTGCAAAACCTCCCTCTTCCTTAGTCCACAGCCCATTTGTGTTCGGACAGCCCCTTTCCTTCCAGCAGCCTCAGCTTCAGAGTAAGTCTGTCAGCCTTACCTGCCTCATCAAACCATTTCTGAAGCTTTGTTCTGAGTTGTTTATCAGTTGCTACTTTATCAACTCACCTGATTGGTTTTATTTAATTAGAATGTTATCCCCACCCACATTTTTTGAAGCATTTAAGCTATTCTGCAACTAAGACATTTGTTTTTAATCACACATTTTTTTTTTTACTCTGAATAGTTTTAAAATAGGCATCATAATTTCCATTCTAATTCTAGTGTAAGTAAGTACATACTATAAACATATTAGAAAAATTCATTGGATTTAAGATTTTCTTTTTTACTATGCATGTTTATAGTAAGCTTCAGTTGTAGGGATGGATAACTTTCATTGTTTCACATTGGATTTTTGTTACTTAGAATAGTGACAACAATATCTATTTCTTTTTTAGGAGGTACTGGGGGTTCACTTCGTCCATGGGAAGCAGGTGCTCAACCACTGAGCTACATCTGCTCCCCAGTGAAAGCTGTTTTTTTCATTTGTTTGTTTTTAGGAGGTACCGGGGATTGAACCCAGGACCTCATACATGGGAAGCAGGCATTCAACCACTTGACCTACATCTGCTCCCCCAACAACATCTTCTTAGCTTTCCATTGTCATGTTAGCTGTACAATATTTAAACATATTCAACTGAATAAAATAGTTCATGAAAATCTGTTTACACACTCATTTTTTTTTTTTTTTAAATGCATGGCCTCTTTGCCTTAAAATAGTACAGTTATACTTAGGTTCAAATTATTTTTCCACAAAAATACTTTGGTAACTATTATCAGGATTACTTAAAAGAATGCCAGCTGGCTTGACTTTCATTAAGAACTGGGGTAGTATACACTTAACAAAGGATTTTATTCATTATGGATATTATATATCTTAGGTAAAGAGGATATAAGAATATAAACTTCTGAGTTTCCACTTTATATTAGGCAAATTTTATTAATGAAATTAATTAATTTGGAAATACAAGTAGCATCTATAAGTATTATCAATTTCTAGCTAACCATCACATCTATTCATGGATAATATTTACTTGAATATCTTGTAAGAGAATATTTTCAAGGGAATAGAAAAGTATTCATGTATGTGAAATAATTTTTTCTTTCCATATAAGCACTATATAGGAATGAAAGAGAAATGAAGATTTAATTTACTAATTTTATAGAACAACTTTTTACGTTATATGTAGCCAGGTAGCAGAAAGTTTTAAAGGGAAGAACAAGGGAAAAAACAAAGGAAGGAAATCATAATTGGTCAGGAAGAAAATTTATATTAGAAATAAATTTTTCAAAGAGAAATTTTAAATATCTTGATGTCAAAGCAGCAGCAGACAAGAGAACTAATTAGATAGTAAAAATTCTTTTGTTCTATCTTAGGATTCATTGCAAGGGAGCGGATGTGGCTCAAGCAGTTGAGCACCTGCTTCCCACATGGGAAGTCCCAACTTTGGTTCCCAGTGCCTCCTAAAAAAAAAAAAAAAAAAAAAAAAAAAAAAAACAAGCAAAACAAATGGAAGAAATCAACTCAGGGGAGCCAGTGTGGCTCAGTGGTTGAGCGGTGGCTTCCCACATAATAAAGTTCCTGGTTCAATCCCTGGCCCCCAGTACCTAAAAAAAAAAAAAAAAAGTCATTGCAAGTCTTCATAAAAATAAATGTAATATCTATTTTCATTTTCAAATTTTAATTAATAAAATATTTTATTTTAAAACAAAATATAACAACCATAAAAATTTTTTCTTCTTCAGTAATTGACATTGTGTCAGGATAATTTTAAGAATATTGTGTATAAATGTTATAAGTACCACTATTTCCTTTACCACCATCTTGGAGCAAATTTGAAATCATAGCCTAGAAATATCTCAATTACTAATTTTCTGAATAATTTCTTGTCTAAACTCAAATAATGGGAATTAGTCCTTTTTAAAAAGCTTGTATTCTCAACAGAATATCAATGAAGTTTGGTTTCCAAATTTAAGAAAACAAAAGCCTTAATCTTCAGTATAAGTAAAAAATGCTAGAATCTAAACAATAGTTGTAATGTTTTGAAAATAAATTAGAGTTGTATTAGTCACATCTATATTTAGGATAGTTAAATGTGGCAGAGTACTTATTGTTAAGACTGCCTAAGATACTTTTTCTTAAACTTCACTGCCATTCCATCCACCAGCATTTCACCTTGCTTTAGAAGATTTACTCCTACTGAACTTCCCCTTACTAGTTAGTAAAGTGAAAATTGTTTTTTTCTTATAGTTTGTGATAATACAATAAAATATTATATATAAAAGACATAAAAATTCACTAATTTCTCATTAAACGGAGGGTCACTACTATATACAAACACATTAATGCACTGAGGTAATGTGTGTTATCTCCATTTTATAGGTGAAGAAACATAGGCTTAGAGAGAGTAAATTATTTTCCATAGAAACATACATATTAAATGAGAGTCAGAACTTGAAGCCAGTTCTGCAAAGACCATGTTTTAAATATTTGACTTTGTCTACTGACTGATAAATAATGAAAAATCTGTTCTTTAATATTTTTAAAATGCCTGTTTACATTTAGTTCCAGTATCTAGAGTATTAGCTTTGTTCACATTGATTATTTTCCCTTTAAAGTTTAATTTTAAGAATGTAGAGTATTTTAAAAGGAAAAAAGAATTCCTAAATGTCATCAATCAAATTCCTAGACAAGTTCTACAGAAACACATGTAAACTGCCCATCTTTTATCTTTAGAATTTCTATGGGCATTGTCAGTAATTTCTTTTTTCCCTGAGGCATGTTTTTTTTTTCACTATTTAAAATAATTTAGTACATTAAGTTAATTTAGTACCCTAAATCTGATCACTTATTTTTAAATTAGCAAAAGTATTTTATTATACATACACAAACACATAAATATATACATACAAATTATTTCAACTTTTATTCTAGTGAAATAGAATAGTTATGGAAATAAAAATTGTAAATGTTCTTATTTTATCATGTGTGCATGAGCATGTGCACATGGACATGAGAGAGACGTGTATATATAGAATTTTCTAATTTTTACTTTTTCTAATTTTTACTAATTAATTTTTTTAACTTTTAACAATTATGTAGTTTTTAGAATTGCTAAGCAACTTCGCAACAAGGTTCTAGTGGATAGAGGGTGGGAAATTATATCTGTGCCTCCTTTCCTTAAGAATATAATATTCCTTATTTTTAGTATCTTTCTTCATTCCTTTTGAAAGTGTCATTTTATATCCCTTATCCCCTGACAGTCTGACATATCGATAATAGGCACTCAGTTAATATTTATTGACTATAGATGGTGCCATCTAAAATTAGCTCTTCTTCACAGTAAACCATGAATTTTAGATTATATATTTCTTGTTATCTTATGATAGATATTCCAGTATTTATGCAGAGAGCATCTTCAAAGAAGAGAAATACTATTTCACTAGTAATTAAAACCAGCTATACTGTGGTGCTGAGAAGTCTAATAATTCTGGGTTTATACTAATTGATCTAAGCAAGATCCTCCTTCTGAAAGACTGTATTCCAAATGATTGTGTTTAACATAGGTATTATCTGTCTTCCAAGAGGCTATTTTTAGTTTTTGGTAGAAAAAAGGTAAATAAAGCATTATTTACTATTCTCCCAGAGATTTTAAACATGTAATGTACAATATATGATAAAATATATAGAACTTTTAAAGCCCAGATATGATAACCCTGGGTTACCTTGCAATAAGAGTTTTCAATTTTATACCCATATATCACTTTCCTAAATGAAACAGAACGTTTGTTAAATGTGACAAAGCATCAACTTGGGTATCTGCATGGATATTTATTTTACATTTGAGAGTACTAATATACTAAAGTACATTGCTTACTTTTAGCATATAGAGATGTAGCCATGCAAAGACTTAAAGCTGAAATTTTCCCTCAAGCCCTTACTAGCCTTAATTAAGCTATCTGACACTTCTAAGCGTTTGTTATCTCATCCATAAAACGGGTGCCTATTAAATGTCATCTGCTGATATTATTGCCGTTTGAGGCAAACATTTAACATCTCTCTTGCTCCAAGAAAATGTAGAAGTCTGAGTGAGAACAGTCTATTCTTAGTATGGAATAAGTTGCAGGATTTAGTAATAGACAAATGAGGTTTCCTAGCTACTGCTCAGTCCATTTTTTCTGCATTATTTGTTTTGAGATTAATTCTTTATATATATATATATATAAAATTAGAGAAGTGAGCTTACAAAACAATGTACAGAATTCTCATACATCACCCCTCTACCAACGCCTTACTCTGTTGTGGAACATTTGTTACAGATTATGAAAGAACATGAGCAGACTATTGCCACTAACTATGGTTCATAGTGTAATTGAGATTAATTCTTAATACAGTAGGACTATATTCAGATATTTGTATGAATGTTATTTTGAAAGCCGATTTGTTTCTAAGACTTAGAGGTCATTTCTATCCTGGTTTATAATCACACCACAGAACTTGTCAGGCGTTTTCTTGCCATGAGGGTGTAGTATAGTAAATGGAAAATTGGACTTGAGACATGGGATTGAAACCTGTGTTTTATTTTCTATTCTTCCTTTGCTAGTTTTGTGACACTAAATTGATTTCTTTGGTCCTCTTCTACTCCTGAAGAAAAATTATATAATAACTTTTGACAAAGATTTTATAAAAATCAGAGTCACGGTCTATTCTAACGTTCTTCATGCTTGAACCTTAGCATCTGTCACAATAGCCAATATATGTATTTTAGTTTTGGCTCTAACATCCCTAGCATCCCTACAAATTCTTATCCTTTTAGTCATGCACCTAAATTTATTTTCATTCAGCTTAGCCATCTTCTCTGTGGTATGAAAGTATTTTTAAAGCCTTGAACCATGTTCTTTTGCCTACTTCATCAGCAGTTTCTTCATTCCAAGAATTCAAACCAAAGAGGATACTGATGTCTAATTTATAAGACAGTGTTTCCTAGTGCATCTGTTTGCTTTCTCCCAACTATATTTGACCTTTTACCTCTCTTTTCCTACCTTCTCATTGGCTACTATGTTTATTCCATCCTTCATCAGCATCTTACTTCAGGTGGGTTATTCATCCTTCCATCAGTTATTCACTACACTTTTATTAAATATCTACTCTGTGCTAGGTTATGGGGACTAAAAAGGTAAAGAAAATATGATCACAGATTTTGAAGCACTTCCAGAATATTGTGGAAGTCAGAAAGGTTAAAAAAATAAAAAAAAAATAAAAAGTTGTTGGCATTGTTTTACATGCTAGAGGAATATACACAGGATGCAATGGAAACATAAGAGAGAAAGCTCCTAGCTCAGCCTGGAAAGGTTAAAAGCATTCAGTATTAAAGGATTCATAGGAATTTGTCAGGTAATGGGAGTAGGGTATGTTAAAAAGCATTCCAACTAAGAATAACAAAAGCTAAGTTATAGAGATTCACTAATTCAACAGATATTTATTAAGCACCATCTACATGCCAGGCATTCTTATTCTAAGTACTGGTCATGCAAAAGAGAGGAGTTTGGAAGATTTTGTAATTATACAAGTGGAAAATGATAGTAGCTTTACCAGGGAACTAGCCACTGAGAAGGTAATAAATAGTTGAATACCGAATATGTTTTGAAGAACCACCAACAGGTTGCTTATATCAGATTGAAAAAGCAGTGAGAAAAAGAAAATAGAAAGGGGAAAGCTAAGTTTTTGACCAAGGTATTTGAAAGAATGTAGCTCCCATTTACTATGGGGATTGTAGGATAACCAAGTTTTAGGAGCTTAACTTTGAACATTATATTGGTCAGCTACTGCTACATAACAAACCACCCCAGAATTTACAACTTAAAACAAGCACTATTAATTTAGTTCACAATTCTATAGACTGGCAGATTTGTCTGGCTTCAGCTAGACAGTTTTTCTGGTCTTGGCTGGGTTCCTTCATCTGTAGTCAGCCAATGGGAGCTGAGCATTGGCTGGGATGAAAGGAGTGACTGAGCCACTTGTGTCTTATCATTCATTGGTCTAACATGGGCTTGTTTACATGGAGATGGCAGGAGTCTGAGAGAGCAGAAGCATGCACAGTCTCTTGAGGCTTGGGCTAGGAACTGGCACAACATCATGTGTGCTTTATTCTCTTGTTCAAAGCAAGTCACTAAGCCAGCCTGTGTCCAAGGGGGAGAAATAGACACTACTTCTTAACAAGAAGAGTACATAGGGTCATGGGTACAGAAAGAATAATTGTGACCATGTTTGTAAACAGTCTATCCCAGATAAGTCTGAAATTCCTATCAAATCCAAGTGGAGATATCAAGTTAGGATGGATATATGAGCCTTGAGTTCAGGGGGAATGTGTGGGCAGGGCATATAAGTTGGGAATTTATTAGCTTATAGTAGAATAATTTGAGAGTTGTAGAGAGTTATAGTTTTATCTGTATAGGTGGATATAAGCCATAAGATTGTGTGAGAGCAGCAAGAGAGTAGGTATAGATAGAAAAGAAGCCTAAAGACTGAGCCTTAGGGCACTTTAGCATTTGGAGGTGGAAGAGAAGTGGAGAAATCAGCAAAAGAAACTGAGAAGTGGCCATGGAGATAAGAGGAAAACCACGTGAGGATAGTGTTTCTGGAAGCCAAGTGAAGAAAATGTTTTAGCGGGATAGTAATAAGCTGTATCAAATGTTGCTGATGGTAAAATGAGGACTGAGAATTGACCATTGGATTTAACAACATGGAAGGCATTAATGACCTTGATAAAAGTCATGTCAGTAGCAAGATGCTAAGGCTTGATGTGAGTGGGTTCAAGAGAAAAAGGGAAAAGAGAAATTTGGAAATAAGCAGTATAGATAATTCTGTCAAGATTTTCAGTAAAGAAAAAGAAAGTAATAGGGTAGTGCCAGGAAAGAGGATGTGGGGTCTGGATAGATTTCATTTTGTTTTGTTTGTTTGTTTGTTTGTTTGTTTGTTTGTTTGTTTTTTTAAAGATTTTATTTATTTATTCATTTATCCCCCCCTTGCTGCTTTTGCTCGCTGGGTCAGCTAACCATACCGTGCGGGCGGGCTTGCCTTCACCAGGAGGCCCCGGGAACCAAACCCGGGGCCTCCCATATGGTAAACGGGAGCCCTACTGATTGAGCCACAGCCGCTTCCCATTGTTTGTTTTTTAATGGGGGAAAAAGTAACATCAAGGATTTTTCCTGATGGGGATGATGCAGTAGAGAGAAAAAAACTTGATATGCAGGAGCGAGGAGAGAATTCGCTGGATGTTCTTACATGGGTGCAGGGATGGGATCCATGATGCAAGTGGAAAGGTGGGCTAATGACGACCACAAATAGTTTATCCATCTCACTGCAGAGAAAGAAGAATATATGGTATTGGGAACTTGAGGTTTGTTTTCTGTTTGCTTCTTTTTCCTCAGTAAAATAGGAAGCAGTTGTCAATTTAGATTTAGGGTGGAGAGAGAGTGTTGAGGTTTGAGGAAGGAGGAGAAGGTATAAAATAATAATAGCTAATGTATGAAATATTTGACACCTGCCAAGCACCATTCTAAGGACTCCATATTAATGAACCCATTTGAGTCAAGTCAGAGAGCATGATTCATTTGAGAAACTTCACAGATTTGTAGCTTAGAACATGAGTGGCCTAGTGACAGTGTATTAGACTAAAGAGGATGGGGCCAGATCATCAAGGGTCTTATAAACCATACTTAGTAGCTTAGACTTTATCCTGTAAGTACAGTGAATGAATGGAGGGAACAGGTGAAGAAAATAGATAGCTCTGCAAAATTTTCTTAAAAAGGAGTGTCATAATCAGTTTTACATTTGTGAAAGATAACTGAAAATATTATGAAAAAAGTCAGAGAAAGGAAGAGTGTTAGAGGCAGGGGATCCAGAGAAAAACTGAGTCGGGCTTAAACTAAGATGAATTACAGTGGGAATATATAAGAAGGAACAAAGTTAGAAATATTTAAGTGGTATAATGGAAAGGACATGGTAATCATAAATATAGGAGCCAGTCTAGAATGACATCCAGTTTCCTGGATTTGTTTTGAAAAGTAGTAATACTTACCTAATATCAAAAATACAGAATAAAATGCAGGTTTGAAGGAAAGCATGAGTTCAGTTGAGTAATTTAGCTCCAGTAGGCCTGAATATAATTTGAAGGTGGGAAACATATTTAGCATTCTCATAACTAAAGATACTGTTGTTTTCTGGTAAGATGAAAATACACCATTAAATTATTCATATATTCATTTTTAGTAAAAATTAACCATTAAAGCATTTTCATGATTTTGCACTTAATTAAATTAAAAGAGATCTTTAAGTATTTCAAATTACGTTTTCATGTTAGGTCTGCCTTTTCTCCCATTTTGCTATTCTCTTAAACTTCTATATTGTAGTATATCTAATTACTTAGGCTTAGTGAAATGAAGTGTTACAATAGAAATATATCTTACAGTGGGAATGAATCTTTTAAATCAGACTTTTCGTTCCCTATCATTAAAGAATTTTTCTTTCCCCCTTTAGTTCATTTAAGAAATCTATGCAATCAGCAGCCATTTTGTCTTATGATGGTAGAATTTTTGTGTTTGAGGGGCTGAAGAAGTCATCAACTCCAGCATGTGACTTACCCAAAGTCATACAGTTCGCTGGTGGTAAATCTAGGAATATGAGTCTCCTTACTCACTCTAGTGGTATTTTTCTACTATATTTCATTACCTTTTGTGGAATGTAAGAATTGAAAATGACAAGAGCTCATTTAGTCCTTTCTTCTTATTTTATGCCATATGTCCCTGTATCAGTCAGCCAAAGGGGTGTTGATGCAAAGTACCAGAAATCTGTTGGCTTTTATAAAGGGTATTTATTTGGGGTAAAAGCTTACAGTTAAAAGGCCCTAAAGAGTCCAACTCAAGGTTGCCTTTTCACCAGTCAGTTGCCCCACATTGAGGCAAGATGATGGGCGATCTCTGCCTAGTCTCCCCTTCCTTCCTTCCTCTTAAGACTCTGTGGGCCCAGCTTCTTCCAATCTCAGCTGTAGGCTGGCATGGGACTCGTCTCTCACGGCTTCCTATATCAGTCTGGCATAGGGCTCATTTCTTTCCAGGCTTTCTCGGCTGCTCAGCTGCAAACTATCAGGTGAATGGCTGAGCTGCCTTCCTGGGGCTTTAGCTGTTTGAGCCTTCTCCTTTCTGTCACATGGCAGGACCGAAATGACCAAGTTCTCTTCTCTTCCCGTGTCTATGGAGCTCTCTCTCTTCCTGTGTCTTCTTGAGTGAGTGCCAAGGGGGTGGGGACTTAACCTGAGTCACGCTCTACTGAAGTGGCCGAATCAAAGGCCCTAAATTGATTTAATCAAGTAAATTAAAACCTTTGAATGTAATATAATCGAAGGGTATCACACCCAGAGGAACTGACCAGTGTACAAACATAATCCTTCTCTTTTTGGGGGTTCATAAATAATCTCAAACTGTTGTCCCTCAACAACATCCTGATAAACTTTTGCCACATGAGAAATTCACTATATCACAAAGCAATTTTGGTTGTCAGTTCTTCCCAACCTTTTATTAGAGAATATGGAAACAAAAATGCCTCCCTCCACCTCCCCACCACCACCACACACACACACACACTAATAATAAATGAAAGAATGGAACCATACCTTTACTTTATCTTTACTTAACATGTTTCCCTAGTTTGAGGCAGTGAGCTAGTGCCTGCTTTTTTCTTCTTTCTCTAAACATCACTTTAAAAGTATCTTATCCTAAAAGCATTTTTGTTTTGATTTAGGCTTTAGCTGTCTTTGTGCTACCTTAGTGTTGTAGCCTTGTCAGGATATCACATCTGGAGGTAGGACATAGCTACCATAGTTAATGTTAACCACCTGATCAATGTCTCATTTCTCTGCTGTATAGTTAATATCTGTACAGCAACTAATTAGCAATTTGTGGGGAGGCAGAATTTTACTTTTAAGAACATCCCCAGCCCTCTGTGTCTCAAGTAACTGCAATTAAGGAACAATATGTCTGTATTTTCTCAGAATTTTTAAAAAATTATTCTGAAGCGTGTAGAATACATGCACTCAAATTACGCTCAGAATTTTCCTGTCTCAGCTACAAATTCTGAAATGGTGTACTTTCCCCCAATGTTATAGCCCTTAACCTTATTTACTACGCATTTACTATACGTGTAATAATAATATACTATAAATATGTTTAATTCAAGTGCAATTAGGTCTAGAAGTTATTTAATACAATGTATTAATTTCTTACAAAATTTCCTCAAGTTCTTTCAAATTTCTCTGTTGGGATTGCACCTAGTAGTTTTACTAAGACTATAAAATTCATAACTGCTATACTGCCTCCTCAAAACTAGACAATATGTGAAGCAAAAATACATGCTGAATATTATTTCTGCTAGTTATATGTATCTTCCCAGTGGAATGTTCTGTGAAAAAATATCCCATCGGTATTACATCCCCTTCTCTGAGTATTGGTGATAGTGATATATGCTATTATTAGAAACCTGACCTCTTGAAATAATGTATTTCCATTATATTGTCCTTCCTAATATTCTATTTACAGTTCTTTTAACACTGCCTGCCAATGAATCAGCAAAATCCTTCTGTAACATCATAGCTAGATGACAATACATAATAGGAAATCATAAAATGCTATTTGAATTTAATGCTAAAACTTACACTATTAATAACTGCTATAACATGAGTTTTACTTTTATAGTATAGTTGAGACATTTTGAAGTGCAATACTTGTGGGAGTTTATATCAAAATTCATGAATAGTCAACCCTGTTATTATAGACCTCTGGTGCATTATTAACTTTTAGTTGTGAAATTTAGTGTTGTGATCATTGCCTAATTGTTGACTCAACCTTCAAGAAAAAGTATATGCCGCTTTTTAATCCCATTTTGCATACTGCCACCACATTGTGATAGATGCATTAAAATCCAGTTTACAATGAACTACAAATTCCTGTGATCCAGGGGACTAGCTACATGGACCCAAAGGACAGGAAACAAAGAACAAATGATACATAAAGAAAGATGTTGTTAGTAAGGGGAAATTTATACCAAACAGGAAACATTAACTTCAAATAAGTGCTGGGATAAATCCCATTTTTTATTTTAATTATTCTCTTCACTTAACTATATGATGCCTTAAAAAAGGATCAAAATTCTAAGAGAAAATTTTAATTATTTGGTTTTCTTGTCTGTATAACAGCAAAGTAAAGAGTTTGATAGTATGATTATTTCATCCTGATTAAATTATCTAAAAGTTGATCAACTTTTTTTGTGCAGAGATATCAATGTTTCACTTATAAATTGTTTCCCTTTTTTTAAATTGAAAGATACAAATATTTTTTAACAATTAACAGTAACTTCTTCAATGTGTGTTTAAACATCAATAGGTGTTTTTACAAAAACTGAATTTTGTAAAAATTCAGTGCCTAAAACAAGTGTTGTCTCTAATCACAACTTATTTTCTTTAATCATTTAGCAATAACTATTTTTAGACTTTCATTTTTTTAAAAAAATGTTTCTTATTCATTTTGAATCCTATTTAATCAATCTTTGTAAGCTTTGTAACTTACTGAAAAGATTTAAAGACCTTTTGTCTTCAAAGCTATTTCCAGGAATTTGTCCTTAAACCCTCTAATATCTTATCCAAGTGTCCTTGTAGTTTTTCATTAAATGTATGTTCATGGAAGCTTCAATTTAAGATAGTATTCTTCTGATGTCCTGCTCCTGTGTCCTCTTGCTAACCTAGTCCTCACAGACTTAAGTGATCAAGCCACAAGAAGGTATCAGTATATTGTTAGTTTGAACTCTCATTGAATTAACTCTTCTAATCAGAAGCTAGCAACATTCTAATTCTGTTCTTGAAAAAGAGAAATGTATTGCTCTCCTAACTGATATATTCAATAATAGTTGCAGACTATGTATTACATGAGATTTAAATAACACAGGAATTCACTTTGTAGTACCTGAACAGCCTTTGGGGTTTGTAGACCTGTTCAAAAATAAGGAACTCAAAAATATTACAAATTTAAACTGTTTTTTTTTTGTGTGTGTGTGTGTGTGTTTTTTTTTTCATTTAGATTAAGATGGTTTTATGTCCCATATGTCACTGTTTCTATATCCCCTCCTTCTATTCTCTCTTGAGCCCACTGATTTGGATTTTTGTCCTTATCCACAGAAACTGCTCTAGTCAGTCAGTGGTTTTTGCCTTGCCAAATCATTACCAATTATAAATCTAAGATCTTATTTTACTTGCTCTATGAGCAGTAATTGACACAGTTGATCTCTCCCTTTTCCTTGAAATGCCTTCTTCATTTGTCTATCGAATATCTTCTACCTCACCAGCTGTTCATTTCCAGTCTCATTTCTGTAACCTCCTCTATTCTATATTCCCAGGAATGCCCCAGGGCTCCGGCCTCAGACCTCTTCTAGTCTTCACTCCCTAGGTGGTTTCATCCAGTCATGGAATATTACTAAACTTCTATTGCTTATGACTCCCAAATTTATCACCATCTGATATAGTATATATTTATTTGTTCATTGTCCCTCTCCTTTCACCTGAAGATGTTGCATATGAGAGGAGACTTTTTTTTTTTCATCATCGTGTCCGCTAATGCCTGGAACTGTGTCTGACACATAATAGATACTCAATACTTACTTTGAATGCCTTCTTAGTTTGTGAGTGGTTCATCTTTAATCTTGGCCATTATAATGACTCAATCAACCATTTTTCTGTTTTGAGAATTATTTAAGAACAGAATTATATTGTATCCAATTTTTTAATAATTCTAAGGAGTTATCTCCTTATTACCTGAATTTATTTCAGCTCATCTGATTACTTTTATTTTTATCACCATGAGTTAAAATTTTAAATAAAATGAATTTTTTACAGTTTCATATAGAGATTTTTTAGTTTACTGCTTTTAAAAGACTATACTTTAAATTATTCTTTGAACAAAAGATAAATTATTTCATTTCAAATACTTTATTTCTCCACATGATAAATCATTAATATGGCTAACATTTTAAGTGATTTGTAAATTTTCTTTTGCTTTTTTTGTGTTTGAGACTTGTTATAAACAACATCTGACAATAGACTTAGAAAAGTAGCCAAACATAAATGTCAACTTGGGTCCATTCTTTGACACGTACTAGAAAACTTATAGTCATGAATCCATACAAAAAACCAGGTAACAATAGATTACACTGTAAGTAACATTTCTTTATCTCTCACTATTTACAAAAAAATAATAATTTACTTATAAATCTTCATGTATAAGTATATACACCCAACTAAAAACACCAATTTGAAGAAAACTGACCTAAAGAAATATTAGTCTAAAAAGAAATATTCAAACTTGATTTATCAAACATCTTTGAAGCTGTGATTATTATCTAAATAAATTAATTTGACCTTTGTTTTCAGTTTTAATTTGAGAGAAATACAAATTTCTTGAAAAATTTAGCAGAATATAAACTATTTTTAATAAAGTTAATAAATTGCATACCATTTGAAATGCTTTGTTTTTGCTTGTGTTCTCCACTAAATTTTTTTTTTCCATTGAATCTGTGCTGCTTCTTTGCCAATGTTTTCCGCTGTAGAATCTCCATCTCGCAACCTTGCTTCTCGTGAGCGCATTTACAAAAATTATGGTGTATCTGGGCCTGCCTCTGCTATCTCATCTCTGTCTCACAAACTGAAGGGTGGGTATACGTGCATTCATGGATGGGCCATTTTTAATTAACATAGGAAGGTTCAATAAAGAAGTTTTAGCTCACCTCAGTCATTTCCATTTCATTCCATGTTTTTAAACTTTTTTATTTTATTTAAAATTTGGTATGTTTGAGATAATTTATGTCTATTCAATATTATAGTATAGATTATCCTTATTTGACATGCATGTTTATTATATCTGTAGGTTAAATATTAGTCTGATTTAATTTATTTGTTATCTTAAAAAAATAAAATAATTATATAGAAAGGAAGACATGCCTAATTATGGAAGTTTGTTAAATTTTTATCAAAATGAAATGATAAATATATAGACATAAAGCACATTTTAATCCAAAATAATATTCACTGTAGTATTTTATGTGACAGTTGAGCCTTAAACTTAAACTTTAGCAATGTTTAAACTATTGACAGTTGGTAAAATTTTAGACAATTAAAAAATATTCATTTAGTCTTATAGAATACTATAGATGCCTGGTCAGATATTTTTGTCTTTAAGTAATATTTAATTAAATTTTTAAAATCTTGTATTTTAAGAAAAATTTATCACAAAGTTTTGTTTGTAGTAATGGCTAAAATATTACATAAATATTTCAAGTAGTTATTAATATTCCTTTTCTTAGGAATGGCTAAAATAGTTTTGCAGTTCTCCTTTATGCAATGACAGTGATACTATAATATCATTGTGTAGTATATTATATAGTATTTAGTATATATAACCCAATCTGTGCTGCAGCATATAGTAGTGTCTCTAGCATACACTACTGTAAAACCTGGTGTAATATATCTTATGGCATAGCATAACATAGTATATAACCTGATAATTTACAGTTAGGGCTTGATAAAATGTTTGCTAATTTATTTGAATGTACTAAATTTCTATCTTGTCCTGTATCATTATTTCTTCAGAATTTTTTAGGTTAGAAAAATTTAGGGCAAATATTATTAAAATTACATGGTTTTTTTTAATTTCATTTTAAATAAAATAATAAATATGAAAGTATTATGTATGTTTTAAAGATTTTTAATAAAGTGTTTCTTGATGCTTGAAGCAAGCACAACATGATTGTTTTTAGTAATACTTACTACATGCCTCAAAACTTTTGAAACCCAAATGAAGAAGATAAACAAATTAGTTAACATACTGGTTTACCTCACTTTTAACAATCTTAACATATTCTTTTTTAAAAAAAATATGAAATATATGTTGGGATAGTGAATTTTTCAAAAGGATTTTATTATAATTTGAGAAATACATCTCAGGAAGAAATAATTCTGCCATTACTTATTTGCCTGCTCTCTAGCAGATGTTTCATAGCCAGTTATAGATTTTAAGAAAAATTTTACCATGAGTAAATGAGATAAGATATACAAATGCCTAAGCATTCTACAACAAACACTTTCTCTAGCTTATTGCAGGTAGTGTTCCTGATATTTGATAGATTTCATTGTTAGCCAACCTCAGAGGATATTTCCATTATGAGGAAAGGTTAGAGCATGGTGATTGTGTATCTCCCAGGGTTAGATCTAGCGTCAGCATACATTCAACAGGTGTATGGGTCAGACATTAGGAAACATCTGAGACAAGTAGATAATCATTGTCAAGAACCCTTCCCATTATGTTAGGAATCCTAAAACAAGTTGTCCCCTTTGTATAAATTACAAGGCAAACTTTCAGTTTACCAGTTGAAGATCTTTTATAGAGAGGAGTGCCAAGTATAAAAGATTTATTACTTATTTATCCACATTTGCCATTACATGTGGTTCAACTGTTGAAATAAATGTGACGATGAAGGCAATAAAAATGTTCCCCACTAATCTGATTAGTAACAGAAAACAAACAAAAAACAGTACTCCAAAAATTAGTTACAGACAAGGACTTGGCTGATGTTTAGTTCTGCCAAATATAATTTATATGTTAATAAAATTTTATTTATACTATTACTATATTGATGAGATGGGCAACAGCTTCTTGAATTGCTTTTGAGCAGTGTGAGAACACTTACTTATGATTATAACTTCCCTTTACCTGTGCTAGATATTGTGACAGCATCAATATCTAGAATTTTTTTCTGTCATTTTTTCCAAAAATTTTTTCCTTATTTATACTACATTTATAGAGAACACATATATGATAAGTGAAATTCATGATAGACTAATTAATAAAGCACTGCAGGAATCTGAACAACGCTATGTTCAGTATAGTTGCTTTTATTTATTCATTCATTCAATATATATTTATTGAGTACCTACTGTAGTCCAGAACCCACTCTTGACATTTACATCAGTGAAGAGTAAGAGACAAAATGTCTGTCCTTGTGGACCTTACATTAGGAGGCAGATTCTAAGGCAAATACTGTCCTGTCATTTATTTTTCAAGTATTTTTGTCTATAACAAACTATAACATTTTTAGCTATGTTTTTTTATTCCAGTATTCAATTGCAGTAAAGTATAATTTTATTAACATGTTTCACTATGAAATGGACCATACAGGTGACCGAGGAAATGTCTCAACATCTTCTAGAACAGTCTCTACATCAGGAAAGTCGGAACTGTCCTCTAAACACAGCAGATCACTTAAACCTGATGGACGTATGAGCCGAACTACTGCTGATCAGAAGAAGCCAAGGAGTACAGAAGGTTTATCTGCTAGTGAATCCCTCATGTTAAAATCTGATGCTGCAAAGTTGAGGTCAGATTCTCATAGTAGGTCACTTTCTCCCAACCATAACACCTTACAGACACTAAAATCTGATGGGAGGATATCTACTAGCCTCAGAGCTGAATCCCCAGGACCAGGTTCTCGGTCGTCATCTCCTAAGCCAAAGACTCTCCCGACTAATAGGTCTAGCCCATCTGGTGCTAGTTCTCCCCGCTCCTCCTCACCACATGATAAAAATCTACCTCAAAAAAGCACTGCTCCTGTTAAGACAAAACTTGATCCCCCTCGGGAACGTTCCAAATCAGACTCTTACACACTTGATCCAGATACCCTCCGCAAGAAGAAAATTCCCCTCACAGAACCATTAAGGGGACGATCAACATCACCAAAACCAAAGCCACTACCAAAGGATTCTAAAACTTCCCCTGGATCTGAAAATAGAGCTCCCTCTCCCCATGTGGTACAAGAAAACCTTCACAGTGAGGTGGTTGAAGTCTGCACATCAAGTACTTTAAAAACAAATAATCTAGCAGATAATACCTGTGATGAAAGCAGTGAATTTAAGAGTGTGGATGAAGGTTCAAATAAAGTTCATTTCAGCATAGGAAAAGCGCCACTGAAAGATGAACAGGAAATGAGAGCATCCCCCAAAATAAGTCGAAAATGTGCTAATAGGCACACCAGGCCCAAAAAGGAAAAATCTAGCTTTCTTTTCAAAGGAGATGGATCCAAACCTTTAGAACCAGCAAAGCAAGCCATGTCTCCTTCTGTGGCTGAGTGTGCCAGAGCAGTCTTTGCCTCTTTCCTTTGGCACGAAGGCATAGTACATGATGCAATGGCTTGTTCTTCTTTCCTAAAATTTAATCCTGAACTTTCCAAAGAACACGCTCCTATAAGGAGTAGTTTAAATAGCCAACAGCCTACAGAGGAAAAAGAAACCAAGTTGAAAAATAGACACTCATTGGAAATATCATCTGCTCTTAATATGTTTAATATTGCTCCTCATGGACCCGATATATCTAAAATGGGTAGCATCAACAAAAATAAGGTGTTGTCTATGCTAAAGGAACCACCTCTGCATGAAAAATGTGAGGATGGGAAAACTGAGGCCACTTTTGAAATGTCCATGCATCACACAATGAAGTCTAAATCTCCTCTTCCCTTAACATTACAACATTTAGTGGCCTTTTGGGAAGACATCTCTTTAGCTACTATAAAAGCAGCTTCCCAGAATATGATTTTTCCAAGTCCTGGTTCCTGTGCAGTCCTTAAAAAGAAAGAGTGTGAGAAAGAGAATAAGAAGGCAAAAAAGGAAAAAAAGAAAAAAGAAAAGACAGAAGTTAGGCCAAGGGGTAATTTGTTTGGGGAGATGGCCCAGCTGGCAGTAGGAGGACCAGAGAAAGATACCATCTGTGAGCTGTGTGGTGAATCACATCCATACCCAGTGACGTATCACATGAGACAAGCTCACCCAGGTAAATTTTATTATTGAAAGTATGGAAGTAGTTTTTTTCTTTATTATTTAATGAGTTAGGTCATTTTTAACTTAAGCTGTTCTATGAATTATTTTAAAGTATAGGGAAGTTATTGCCCAGAAATTTTAGTAATTTTTATCATAAATGAATTTTTAAAGTACATTATCAAGGTAGATTTTGTGAAAATTAGGTAAAGAAATTCTAATAGTATGGTCAGTTTAGCACTATTTCATGTTAGTGTATCATATTATGAATTATTTTTTGAAAATTTTGGGTGTTACCTCAAGGATGCTACTAAGATGTCTTACACAATACAGATAATGATGTGCATATACACAGAGATGATCCCAATATTAGGTCTCCTTTAATATTAGCGTTTCCCTGCTTAAAATTGCAAATTAAATTAGATTGATTTCTTTCAGTATTTTCCTATAGATGTGATAATCAACTGAAAAGACTGCATTTTATGTAAATGATCAATAAAGATTAGTATTCTAAAACTCAATATGAGTTTTGTTAAATATTTTTGTATGTATGATATACATTTTCTACATATGATATATTTGTCCAGTTTTACTGGCATACTTAAGTAAATCTGAATGTGTCCATATCCTTAAACTGTCTATAAAGAAATAGAGTATCTCTAATATTTGCATTATCATTCAATTGAATCCTTTTTGGTCCAGAATGCTTTTTTTTCCTAATATAGTAGCCTGAAATAAAAAACCTCAAGATACTTGCTTTGGTATTTTGCTTACTTTGAGAAGATAAATCTGTCATTAATCCATAAATAGTAAGGGTCAACCTATTAAGGCCACTTAAAGTGTTAAGTATTCATTTTTGTTATTGTTTCAAGGTTGTGGCCGGTATGCTGGTGGACAAGGTTACAATAGCATTGGGCATTTTTGTGGAGGATGGGCTGGTAACTGTGGTGATGGTGGCATAGGAGGAAGCACTTGGTATCTGGTATGTGATCGCTGTAGAGAAAAATACCTCCGTGAAAAACAGGCTGCTGCAAGGGAGAAGGTATTTTTATTCCATTCTGGGCTATACTGTTAATGATATGGATAAGACTTTTAAATTTTCTCTTTGTTTTCATATCATTACATCAGATAAGTTCCACATAGTTCGTATTAAAAATCAGCTTTTATAATGGAAAAAATATAAATTTAATATTCGTACTGGCTCAGCTGTATTTATTACAAAAATTAATTATAATTTGGGGATAATACATATGCCTCAGTCACTAATATTTATTGTGTCATTCTTTATTGTTAATTGTCTACCACTCTACACATATATGTATCTTATCCTCTCTACCTTTCTCTCTCAACTTTTCCTTTTTTTTTGGCTCTGTTTCCCCTCTTCTTTATTTTCTCTCTTTTCCCCTAGTCCCTAATTATACTGTAAGGCTCATGGAAACTCAAGATTACTCACACTAGTGGCATTCCCAACTGAAAAATTTTGCTGAATACAACACACACACATTATTTACTCTTTTTTAAAAAAAATTGTGTTGAGACTTTACTAGTTAATTTTTTCAATTTTTCTAATGAGAGAAAAGAAACATAGTTTTTGTTCAATACGAAATAGTTTCAGTCAGTTCAGGGGAAGCATGATGTGTATGTTGTTTTGGTAAACACTATCATTATTTTAAAGTAGTACGACAAGTGTTAAATAATTTCTATTAGAAATTTAAAATACTTAGCTTAAGAAATTAAAATTTTAAATAAATGTATAAAAAGATCACTACAAATTTGCATTTTTCTTTGCCAGGTCAAACAATCCAGGAGAAAGCCAATGCAAGTCAAGACTCCTCGTGCCTTGCCAACTATGGAAGCTCACCAGGTGATTAAAGCAAATGCACTCTTCCTGTTGTCCCTGAGTAGTGCAGCGGAACCAAGCATTCTCTGTTACCATCCTGCAAAACCATTTCAATCTCAACTTCCCAGTGTGAAAGAGGGCATTTCTGAGGATCTTCCGGTTAAAATGCCGTGTCTCTACCTGCAGACATTAGCTAGGTAATAAAAGTTTTGTTTTTTAAATCACCTTTGGATTAACATTTATTGTTGATTAATATCATGGAGTTGTTCAGTATTTGCTCTGAAAACCATTCTGCATTATATATTGTGTATATATATATATAATAAAGAAACCTAAAAAGGAAAAAAAAGAAGACATCTCCAAATTGTCTGAAGTACCTGGACTCTGATATAACACACTTTATGGGAGTAGGTATTTAAAAATTTTTGTAAATATTTTATCAAATTGCATTATTATTAACATTAAACATGTCTTGGAAAGTAAGGCTTTAGCTATCTTTTACTTTTTGGTAAAAAAGGCTGTCTCTTAATAGTGAGAAATGCAAATAGGGAAAGAAATTGCTGTATTCCTATAGAGTCTTGTATTTTTTAAATTATTTATCCTGTTAGCATTTCATGGGCACCAGCCTTGTGCTAGACTCTGAAGACACCAAGATGAATATAATAAAATCCTGGCTTCCATGTGCTAACTCTGGTAGGAAGACAAACAAGTAAATAAAACACTTAAAATATTATGTAAAGAGTACTATAATAGAAGTATGTATAGGATGTTGTTAGAGCATAAAAATCTTCCCAAGAAAATCAGGAAAGGTTTCCCAGAGGATTCAACTCGTTAGCAGTTTTCAGGATAAATAGAAATTGTCAGGCAGATGATGGGAGGAAAGCAAGTCCTGACAGAGTAAACTATATGTGTGAAGACACAAAACAGGATTACACATTTAATTAATTACAGGCTTGTCAAAGTATTGGCTGCTTGGAAAAATTTGTGAAATGCACCAAAAGTGGTTACCCAGGGCCAGGTAATGTGGGTCCCTGTAGCCCACGTTAAGGATTGCTTCTCATAGGCAAAGAAAAGAGTGGAGCAGTTTTAAGCAGGGAGCTGGGTGAACTGGTTTGCAGTTAGACGATCACTCTGCCAGTAATGTGGAAACTGAGTAAAAGGGTGTTTCAGTTTGCTAAAAGCTGCTAAAGCGATATACCAGAAAAGGGTTGGCTTTTACAACGGGGGTTTATGGCTTGCAAGCTTACAGTTGAGAAGTGCCCAAATTAAAACCTCATCAGGCAATGCTCTCTACCTGAAGACCGGCTGCAGGTGATACTGGATTTCTGTTTCAGGGGAAAACAAATAGCAGCATTTGCCAGTCTCTTATTCTCCTCCAGGCTCCATTGCTTTCAGCTTCTGGTTGTTCCATCTGTGGCTTTCTCTCAGCTTCTATAGGTTCCTCTCTGAGCGCCTGTAACTTTTTCTTCATATTCATCCTGTTTTTAAAGGACTCCAGTTAGAGGATTAAACCCACCCTGGGCCATGCCTTACTGAAGTAATCTAAGCAAAAGGTCCCACCTACAAAAAAGTTCACACTCACAGGAATGGACTGGTTCTAAGGACATGATCTTTTTTGGGGTCCACAAAAGCCTCCAGCTACCACAAAGCACATAATTGAAGATGGAGAAACCTGTTAATAGTACACTATTAGTATATTATTTTCCTATATTGGACTTGGTTGGTACTGTCTATGCTTTCATACATTATACACTGACACTCTGAAACAGTCTTCCATATACCAGATTCAGATTTTTTCTCATTAGCTGTCAAATAATGATTTTTTTTTTCAAACGATGATTTTGAGATACTGTGTGCTGGTATGGCTTGCCAACCAACACTTACATTTTGGCAAGTATTGCCCTCTTTGTATAGCCAGTTGTATAGATTTTTAAAATTTTATGCTATTTCAATAAACTGTATAAGAAACAAAAATAAAAATGTGAGACTAAGTGCATTTGTACCCGAGGTAGAAATCATCAGGTATGCCACGTGCAACGGATCTTTAGCTTCAGTCAGACCACTCAGTGGACTTAGGCTGACAAATCTTTATTCCAGTTTGAGACGGAGAGAACCAAATTGTAAAACATAAAAAATGCCCACAAAGCATAATTGCTTATCTTATATTTTTAGCTCTCTGGGAATGACACTCCCCCTCACCCATGGAATATTTCATAAATCTAATCTTTCACACCCTTGACTTATATATGTTTCTACAAAAATGGGTGATTGCTGTATTTCAATTGTCCAGGCAAGAAATGACATGAACCTGGACCAAGGCAGTCATTATACTGATAAGAGGAGAGAATGGATGTAAGAGGAAATGTAGTATTCATAGATCCGAGTGACTGGTGATGATTGAGGGACTAAGCCTCCTACAACATGGAAATATTTTATCTTAAACACCTGGATAATTAGTGGAATCATCCACCAAAATATTAGAAGACAGAACAGTTCTCCAAGGGAAGAAAAATGAGTTCAATTTTATATTTGAAATGTTTGTGGTACCTGGAACATCTGTATGTAAAATTATCAGACTTTTCTTTCCATCTACCTACATCTATGTTTATTTTAATACTTCACCTTTAATTATAGATGTACATGTTCTGATTTTCCTCTTACGAAGGAGATTGAAAATGGAGAGAATCTGTGTTACCATCATACTTTAAGTTATTGGGTTTGATTTAATGCAGGCATCATCATGAAAATTTTGTGGGCTATCAAGATGACAACCTATTCCAGGATGAAATGAGATATCTACGTTCAACATCTGTACCTGCCCCATACATATCAGTAACACCTGATGCAAGTCCTAGTGTATTTGAAGAACCAGAGAGCAATATGAAGTCTATGCCACCAAGGTATTTTAGTTCTCTCCTCTCTGTTGAATGGCCAATGTTTGGTGGAAGAAAGACTTTGGAGCTAGAAAAGAATGCTGTAGAAATTCTTTATAGATCCTTCTATCACAGGAAGGACGTTGAGTCAGCTCTGCTAACTGTTAGAGCAATTGAAAAAATAATACATATATGAATAACGGAAAGTCCTTGGTGGTAGAGGCAATCTGTTTGGAGAGAAAAGATCAACTGATGAAGTAACAAAAGATTACATTATAAGATATTATAGCATTTAGTGCTGTAGTAAATCAGAGTATGGAAAGATCACTTTGAGGCAGTGCTTTGAGAAAGTTTCATAGGAGAAATAGGACTGAAAAAAAATCTCAAACTTCTAAGATTATTGCTTACAATGCCACTCACTTAAAATGGTGGTGTCAGAGTAAAGAGTTCCTTGAAAACTGAACAGAAGCATGTCAATATAATGCAGAAATTAATGGGAATCCACTGAGACTTTTTAGAAGAGGAATGACATGAAAATGCAAACATAGTCTCACAGTGTCAGTTGAGAAGGTGACACACTTAGAGATTTCAGCTTGGTATGTGGAACTGGATTTTGTTGGCAATGGTTATGAAAAAAAATATGGATAAAGGAAATATTTTGTAATAAAATATCAATGTGACTTGGAGGCTAGATCATGGAAAGGATAAACTTAAGATGATATCAAGATTTCAGGCCTGAATAACTGTATAAACTGTATTAGCAAAAGGAAGACATTTGGTTAAGGAAGATAGAATGTACTTATTAGGATATGCCACTGTGTTAATATATGTAGTTATAATTATAAATTAATATAATAGATCTTTTAAAAAGCATAATAGAATCTATATATCCAAATGAGTATTTTTCCATTAAAAGTAGTTGTCAACTTTTTTCCTACCTCTGTGGATTATTCATCAAAGTTTTTTTGGAGCTGCTCTTGTAGTTTCCTCCAAGGAGTGTAGTATAGCTTTTTATATTCTTAAAGGTGATAAAGTGTATCTATAGGAGATAGCATTTTAAAAAGAACTAGAAATAATTTTGAAACTAGTCTGATAAATGTGATTTGTGGGATTAATACCCATTAGGATCAAAATCAAGTAGCATGAACTTCTAGGTAAAGATGGTGAAATGAAGCTGTTTCATAAAATTTCCCATCCTAAGTACCCAGTGAGTTAACAACAACCAAAAATAAATAAATAAAAACCAGGAAAAAATTTACAAGCTCTAATTACACAGGTTTCCATAAAATTCCAAAAGTTGTGGCCCTGGAAAGAAACAGAAAATTCTGATGTATCCCTGTATCACCTTTAGATTTTTGATTTGATACTGAGAAATCAAATATTGCCAATTTAGAGAAGAATGGGCTACGGGGGTTAATGGAAATCCCAGAAAAAGTCAAATTAAAACCTCTTCTGTAGAAGTCCCTAGTATCATTACTAGTATCACAGCAGAGATCAGAAATCTTCTAAGGAATCCTATTTTCCACAGCTTCCATGAAGCCAAGAAGCAACTGAAGGTCCCAGGGACTCCTCCCGGAGAAATAGGATATATACTCAAGCAGGTAGAATGATCCCTGCTAAAGAATAGTTAATGAATGTCAAGTTATCTCTGGTAGAGGAATTAAATAGATGTCAAATGTGGACGTCTAGGGAAGTCCACATATCTAATCAGAATGAATAGAAAACATAAACAGGGCTGCTCCCCTTAAGATTTAGCAAAATGAAAATAAATAGTAATAGTATGTCATACAAAAGTCAGATGAAGGAACCTAATCTGGAAGAAAATTCATCTCAAGGAAAAGAAGAAAATTCCAATAAGTTCTCTGTGGTACTGAAAAACTTGATAATTATATAATTTGAATAAAACAAAAGCTCACGTTTGAGAATGAGGTAAAAAGAAGCTTTACAGAGCTAATAGGGCAGTAAGAAGACCAAAACAGTACCATTACAAAACTAATAAATTAATTAGAAATCTATCCGGATAGTAAATAGAAATACTGAAAAGAAAGTTTGAGATAATTTTAATAAATAAAGACAAAAAGGACCAAGGAATTATACAATTAGAAAGAAGATAACCAAATATGGAAAACAAGACATTCTAGATGAGGTTAACTGGTATCTTTAAAATAGAAAAGGCAATAAATATAGTAGAAAATGTATCAAAAACTAAGAAAAAATCCCCCAAATAAAAAAGTATTGAATTTCCAGATTAAAAGGAAGTTTTTATAAAAGGTGACCCAAAAATATCTTGATTAAGTTATTGAAACTTCAAAAGAAATGATAAGAATTTTTCAAGTATTACAGCAGAAAAAAAGTCATCTTGCAAAAGGAAAAAGGTTGAATTCAGACTTCCAAACTTTCAACTTCAAATGAAAAAAAAAAAAAAAGTGTTTCTAAAGTCCAAACCAAAGAAAAGTTGCCTTAAAATGTTAGTCCAATAACGGTCAGTCAGATATAAAAGATCTTGGGAATATTAGCACCTATATGCCCTAACTGTAATTAAAAACAAACAAACAAAAAAAAAAACACCACAAAATTCATGGTTCGTAATGGATTGATCAAATTAATCAAAAGATTGACGAAAAGCATGTTGAAAAGACTAAAGGCTACACTATTTATGGTGAAAATATAATAATGTCAGAGCACGTAAGTGTAATGTTTTAAAAATCCTAAAGAAAAGAATTGTGACCCAAATATTTTATACTCAGCCTAGTTGAGACATTCTCAAGTATATAGTAATTCAAGGAATGTAGCACCTTTGAGCTCTTGAAAAAACTTCTTGACAGTGAAATCTAGTAACCAATGACTTCAAATAGTGGGTAGCTCAAGCTAGTGATGAATAATGAATCCATGAAATCATTGGTTCCCAGTCAAGGTTGATTTTGCCCCCTAGATGATACCTGGCAATGTTTGGAAGCATTGTTGTCTGTCACCGCTGAGCTGGTGTAACTGGGATCCTAGTGGGATGAGTCCAGGAATGGTGCTGGACTCCATAACAAGAAATTAGCTGGCCCAAAATGTCAATAGAACCGAAGTTGAGAAATTCTTCATTAAGCCTAAACAACTCTGGAAACCATGACTATAGAACTGAATTTTTGAAGTGATGTTTACCTGCAATCAATGATGGTCATCTTTGCTTCCTGCTTTGGGTTTTCGTGTTTTGCTTGAATGTTTTTTACAACAGGCATTATCATTTTTATAAAAACAAGTCATTTTTTAATTACATAACAATTTTTTTAAATTAGTAGATAAACTTCCTCTCAAAGCAGAACAAATATGCCTTGTACTTTATTAGTAACTCCCTATATAAAGTGAATTAAGTTAATATAATCCCTATGTTTTAGTGATTCATGGAATCAGACAGATCAAACATTTATCCCAATTAGATATGTATAGCATTTATAGTTTATTCAAGCAAGAATGTACATATGCTTTGAGAGATGGTGGGTAAAGAAAATGCCCAGGGAGTTAGCTACATACTACAAAACATATAAGCTTTACTGGGGGACATGTATTTCAAAACTGGCTTATATGATGGGAAAAAAAACAACTTCTGGGACCCAAGGTGAGAGAAAAATGACCCAATTTGGATTGAGGAATTTATGGTGACAGGAAAATGAACACATGAAAAGAATAGTTAGTAAGTTTGTCTTGGGAAATAAGTAAGGGAAAGTAGTTCCTTTTCTTATTAAATATTTCAGTAAAGGAAATTATATAATCATCTTAATAACTTTTTCAATCATTTTTAATATTGTTATAATAGATACAAAAAACATTAGTTAACCTAAGCCTAAATGAAAATCATTAGGTTGTAAAGTATAATATAACACTGACATTGAAAATCAGTTTTTTACCTCTCATTATACGTCGATATGTCCATGCACTAAGAGGAGGCATGGGCAGCATTTCCCTAGAGTCAGAAACCTATAGAACATTAAAGTATTAAGAAAAAAATGAAGTTTCATTTCCAGTTTTATCTGGCTTCTGTATATACATATCCATTCTCTTCCTATTCAGCACCCTTAATAAATATCTGCCTGTTTTTCCTTAATATCATGGTGCATGAGTTCCACCACTGTGTATTTTTCATGTGCTCTTTATTCTAAAAGGAGCTTAGACCATTTTATGCCTTTTCTTTCTTTTTCATTTAAAATGTAAAATAGATTTAAGAAAATGAAAAATGTAAGAAATCAATCAAAATGTTACTGTATTTGAAAATACCATATTATGATTTAAGGAGAGATTAAGTTGGCTTTGAGTTTGTGTTTTTTCCTTATAAAAGGGAGAGCCATATTTGACTTTACTACTATAAAATAAATACAGTTGAACTTTGTTCATCCTTTCTCCAAAGTTTTTATCTGTTAAACTTGTTCTATCTGCAGTTTAGAAACTAGTCCCATAACTGATACAGATCTGGCAAAGAGAACTGTCTTCCAAAGATCATACTCAGTTGTTGCCTCTGAATATGATAAACAACATTCCATTTTACCTGCACGAGTTAAGGCCATTCCTAGAAGAAGAGTTAACAGTGGAGACACTGGTAAGTATAAAAATAAAATGGAAGATTGGGTGATCCAGCTACTCAAAATGATAATGAAAAATTAGAAAATGGTTTTATTTGCAGACATTTTTTAAAATTAATAATTTTGAAGTGAGAGGATTAATTTGTCAATTGTTAATAGGCATTTCTTCTAAGTGACACAGCCATAAATATGTCTCTCTAAATTTTATATCACATTTGGAAGAGACATCCATCTGATGATTCTTTAAGAGTAAATTGACCTTCAAATTCTTTCCTTTTAGGTATCTAAGCCAAATCTTGCTGCCATTATCTATTCCACTAAGCCAGTGAAACAACACTTCCAATGACTTATTTATTCACAATTATCTTCCCATCCTCAACAGAAACTCCTGACTCTTGCAGCTACCACTACTCTGAATAGATAATAAATCTTTGGACATATAAGTAGCTCTTAATCAGTGAAAGAGTTAGATAATCTGGACCAATTGGTATCAGTAGCCTCAAATTGGGGCTGGGAGATTCTGCCTCAAGAATAAAAAGAGAAACTCAAGAGAAAAAGATAGTGTGATGATGATTTGTCACATAGAACACTTATTAAAATGAAGATTGGCCTAAAATTTATAGGCAGATGGTTATGTATCTTCTTGTCTTCAGGAAAGATATTATTGAGCACTCTCCAACAATTTATAGATTTATTCAACAAAAATATCTGAGTTCTTATTATTGAGATGTCTTTGTTATAGAGCAGTTCTTCAGAAAATGATAGTGATTGTACATAGATTGCATTTGAGGAAAAATCACGTAGCTTTTAGAATGTTTCAGAAAACATGAACTTTGAATTCAACCCTGAATTCGAAACCCGCTTGTACAACTTAAAAGCTGTATGACTTTAGGAAAGTAAGATATTTAATCTTTCTGAGCTTCAGTTTCTTTCTCAGTCGAAATTAAAGTTATGGTTCAATTTCATAATGCAAGTTATGGTTTGCATTGAGTACCGAAAAAAAAAAAAGCTCTAAAATGATTAAGCTAGCTACTGTTTTCTTAAAATTTTATTGTGTTAACATATATATTTAACATTTTAACCATTATAAATGTACAAGGCAGTAGCATTACTTATATTCACGATGTTGCACCACCAATACCACCATCCATTACCAAAACTTCTTTTGATATTATTATTTTTCAGTATCCAAATAAAGTTGCACATTTTTTAAAGGTTTAAGTTCTGTATCATTTTTAAAATATTAATCTTATGTACTGCCTATGAATATTAATAATTTTCTTTCTTTTAAATAGAAGTTGGTTCTTCCCTCTTGAGACATCCATCTCCCGAGCTTTCCCGGCTAATCTCAGCCCACAGCTCTCTTTCCAAAGGAGAACGAAATTTCCAATGGCCAGTATTAGCTTTTGTTATACAGCATCATGATCTAGAAGGTCTTGAAATAGCTATGAAACAGGCTTTAAGGAAATCTGCTTGTCGAGTTTTTGCTATGGAGGTATGACTATATTAATGGAGTTAACTGATTGATTGATCAGACCAGTTATTCTGATGATTCTGTTTAATGATGCCACTTTCCTTCCAAACAAAAATTGCAACAAATTAAGAGGCATATTAAACAATGGAAAATACAATGTTCACATAAAAATTTCAAAATTAAGCTCAAGTTTATGAATGTAAATGAATTTAGAATTCCATATTTAAGCCCTCAAATTTATCCCTATTACTTTATTATTTGAATTCTGAAATTATCTTTTCTTTAAACTTTCTGTACTCAGAATGTCGCTTTAGTTAGTAGAATAATCATGCAAAAAAAAAGAGTAGGGCTTTTGAGTTATAAATCTACCAAAATAACTTCTGTTTCCATTCTCTGAAAATGACAGAATTGCTGTATATCACAGGCCTGTATAAAGACTAAATCTTTCTTCTTTATCTTCTGTGTAATAAATAACTTGACATTTCATTAACAGGTGTAGTATGAATATATTTCAGTAAATGGTAGCTTGCGTAGAACTTAAGAAATGTATGTTGATAGTGCAGGTTGGAAAAAAATCTGCTTGAGTAAATTGATATTAAGATTTTTTTAAATTAAAAGTGGTTTAAAAAAAGTATTCTGGTAATGCACTTCACAAATATTATTTTCCCAATTATCATTATTATGATTTTTGCTGTTTAAAAATTAAGTGCAAAATTATTAAACATTTCTAGTTCAGTGTGCTTTCAGTGAAATTAAGGCCATATTTCCTACTATCTTTCCTTAAAATATTTACTCCATGCAAATACTTTGTTTTGACTAAGCAAAACTCTGCATGTTTTACTCATGTGATATATTTTCTTTTTATCTTGGACTCATTTAACCATCATTTATCAGGCTTTTAACTGGCTTCTGTGTAATGTCATCCAAACAACTTCTCTCCATGATATTCTGTGGCATTTTGTGGCATCACTGACACCTGCTCCACTGGAACCAGAGGAAGAAGAGGATGAAGAAAATAAAGCAAACAAAGATAACACAGAACAAGTAAGTGAGATTTTTGTTTGTTTTAGTTGTCCATATTTTTACAGAAGAGTAGAACCATCTTCAGTAGTACAGTAACTTGCATGAGACCATTCATGGACTATACAGCCTGAAGGCAAGAATGAAATTTTAATGAGGTGGGCAAAGTATTAACTATAATCAGTGAAAGTTACATCTGTAGTGATGATGCTATCAGTCAAGTCTAATTTCTCATTAAACACCATTGTCATGAATCAATCAACTGGAAATTGCATACTATTACAATACACAAGACAACAGATAACTACACATTATTACAGTGTCAATCTATTTTACAGCACTGCTTTAAGATATTAGAGGGTAAAGATGATACTATTTAGGGATGTAAAATTCAGAAATACTTGTTTTGCTAGAAACCTGGCTTTTATAGAAAGCAGCCTGTCTAATGGAAAAAACAGTGAGCTAGAATACTGTAAATCTGGGTTCTAATGCCATTTCTATCCCAGTGTAGTGGAATGACTCAGTTTCCGTATCTGTAAAGTGAAATAGTAAATATGATAGCATTTAGCTTACTCTCAGTACTAAAATTAAATGCTTGATATTTTATGTTAATTCCTAAGGATATTGTGGTAGCTTGAATGATGTACTCCAATTTAGACATGTTCTTGGCCTTGATTCACATTCCAAAGGGTGTGAACCTATTGTAAATAGGATCTCTTGAAGATGTTATTTTAAGTTAAGGTGTGACCCAGCTGAATGAGGTTGGGTCTTAATCTGGATTACTAGAGTCCCTTATAATCAGGAGAAATTCAGACATAGTGAGAGTTAAGCCATGGGGAGGAGCCAGAAGCTCAAAGTCAATGGAGCTCTGAAGAAAAAGGAGAGGAAATTACCATGTGAAGAAAAAGGAGAAGAAATCACCAAGGAGCCCAAGGATCGCCAGCAATCAGAATGCTCCTAACTGCAGGAAAAGCAAGGCTTCTACCCAGTGCCTTGATTTGGACTTCTGGCCTCTGAAACTGTGAGCCAATAAATTCTTGTTGTTAAACCAACCCATTGTGTGCTATTTGTCATAGCACTCTGTTAAACTAAGGCAGCTATCACAACAGCATTATCTAATGCTTTAGTGGTTCATGAGCATAATGAACGGGTGGTCACGTATTTGTGTAAGATGTGCCTCCCTCAGATCTCTTTACGATGTCATCATACTACATGTCTGATGGGGGAAAAAAAATAGCATTATCATAGTCAAAATTCTTAAGACCCACAGCGAAATAAGCACCAGGAGCAAGAACTAGAAGAAACAGGCAGCTAAAATAGACCCTCAGCAGTTTCAGTGGTTGTGTCTTTGTAGATACAGAATAACTATGTTTAATATGTTGAAAGAAATAAAAGAAAAGCTTTAAAATATAACCATGTAAGAAAAAGTTTAAGGAATGACAGATTTGGCAAAGAACCAAATAAAACTTAAAAATTATTATATATTAGTATAATAGTTGGTGTTAAAAATCAACAGACCCCCCCCAAAAAAAAAATCAGTTCTGAGGTTATTTCACAGCAGAGTAGTAAAGAAGTTGGTGAACTGTAAGAGACCTAAAGAAATGATCCAGAATTCAACAGAATTAACAGCATGAGTTAATTATTAACAGAGTAGGTAAGCAATGAGTTGCCAAGAAAAATGAAAGATAGAATGAAAAGATGTAACAATTATCTAATCAGAGAACCAGAAGGAGAAGAAAGAGAATGGAAGAGGGACAGTATTTGAAAAGTCAATTCCTGAGAATTTTCCAGAACTGATTAAAGATCACAGTTCACTGAATCAAGAAGTCCAGTGAACCCCAAGTAAATTAAATAAATAATTGTGGCAGGCAAATTATAATGAATTAACTAAACATCAGAAATCAAGGGAATATCTTTAAAGGGACTATAAGGAGAAAATATTACATTCAAAGGAGGGACAAAGAGAATGACAGTTGAATTTTCAGTAGTAACATTGTAAGTTAAAAGGAGTGCATTTTTAAAAATTGATATTTTCAATGTACTGAGAGAAAATAACTATTATCCTACTGAATATGACTTTGAAGAATAAGGACAAAATAAAGACACTTTCAGAATATAAAACTGAGAGCTTGCCACAGACTGTCACCAAAGAAAAATTCTAATTGTACTCCAGGTACAACACAAAGAAAAGTCGTCTCAGGTGGAATATCTAAGAAGCATGAAACAACAAAAAGAAAAGGAAGTGTAAATATGTGGGCACATCTTAATAAACATTGCTCTATAAAAAGTAATATATTATGGGGGTGATTTTTAAAACTTAGTACTAAAGTGCACACAGCAATATGCCAGGAGGCAGGTGATTGGAGTTAGTGTTCAGGAGATTGATAAAGATTTTGATTTGTTTTAGATTGTGATAAGTATGTATAATTAATAATGAACAGAAATAGTGTATAATTTCCAAAATCATAGAGGAATGAGACAAGTAATCAAAAGAAAACAAAATAGAAAAAGTGATACAAATAAAATACAAAAAAAAAAAATCCAGGGAAAAAGTAGAGCACTAAATCCTATATTTAAAAGTCAAAAATTAGAATAAATTGGGAAAAACTAAGCTAGATGCTGTTTATAAGCATCACATCTAAAACAAGGATATAGAAAAGTTGAAAGTAGAAGAGTAGAACACATACTGAATAAATAGTAGCCACAGTACAGTTGAAGTATCTATTTTAAGATCAGAAAAAATAGACTTGAAGACAAAATTATTAATAGGGATAAAGAAGCTTGCTACAAAATGATGAAAGATTAATTCTGAATGTATATATGGCCTTAAAAATATTAAGTAATGATTGATAGAACTGCAAGGAAAAATAGAAAAGTCCAAACAATTACAGGGTGAGACTATAACATACATGTATCAACTATCTATCGCTGCATCTCAAAACACCCCAAAACTCATTAGACTAAAACAGCAGTTGCTCATAATTCTGTGGGTTGGCGGTTTGGGCAAAGCTCAATTAAGAGGAACGACTCATTTCTGTTACAGATAGTGTGCTTCCAGTAGTATCGGCTGAACCCATTCATAGGTCTGAACCTTAGCTGGGATGGTTTGGAGCCTCTCTTCGCATAGTCTCATATTCTCCAAGAGGCTAGCGTGGGTTTATTCACATGGCAGCAGTGTCCAAGAAAGTGAGAATAAAACTGCAAAGCCAAAAGGGCCTAGGTTTAACTCATACAGTATGTCTTCTGTCACCTTCTGTTAGCCAAAGCAAGTCACAAGGCCAGCCAAATTCAAAGACCGGGGAAATTTTTTTTGTATCAGAAAGTAAATATATTTGAATGGCTAACAGTGTTTATCTCATTGAAAATATAAAACATTGTACCCAATCATTGACATTCTTTTCAAACACACATGGACCATCTATGAAAATAGACCATTTACTGAGCCATAATGCACATTTCAACAAATTTCATACTGACCAAGTCCCCTTTCTTCATTGTCAGTATTTTAGAAATAAATAACAAAAAGTTAAACAAGACAGAAACAGAATAGCAGCTATGTATGGCAGGGGAAGCATAGAGAGGTTGAGGGGTGATGAGTTTTTGTTTATGTTTTTATTATTGGAATAATGAAAATGCTCTAATAATATTGAAATGATAAATACACAGCTATGTGATTATACCAAATGCCATTGATTGTACACTTTGGATGGATTTATATGTTATTAATATGTATCAATAAAACTGATTTTTTTTTTAAAAAAGAATATGGTGATATAATGAAAAATTACAAGTAATATAACTTGTGGATGATAGTTAACAGTAATATTGTAATATTTTTGCAGCAATAGCAAAGAAGATATTGTATCTTATAAGGAACAACAATAGGGGTGTATAATGGGGTATGAGATTTTTCCTTTTTGAGTAATGAAAACGTTCTAAAATTGACTGAGGTGATGACAACACAATTCTGTGATGAAATGAGAGCCACTGAGTATACACTTTGAATGGATGTAAAGGCATGGGGCTGTATAACACAGTGAATCCTGTGGTAGAAGATGGACTGTAGTTAGAACAAATATGAGAATGTTCTCTATGAACTATAACAAATATATAATACTAATACAGGATGTTAATCATTGGGTGGGTTGGGGGGGAAATGCAACAAATGTAAGATATTGGTTATAGTAGTAGTGTTTTGACAATGCTCTTTCATAGTTTGTAACAAATATTTCACAACAATGCAAGGTGTTGGTGGTGGAGTGATGTATGGGAGCCTTGTAGGATGTTATGCATGTTTGTTTTATAAGTTCACAACTTTTACTATACACTTATTGTTTATGTATATTTGTGTATGAATGATATAGCCCCATTTTTTTTTTTTCATTTAAAAAATTTCATTGAAGTATTTTACTTCTAGCAGAAAACCTAATAAATTTGCTCTTAATTTCTGTGTCAGGAGAAGGATACACGAGTATGTGAACATCCACTGTCAGATATAGTGATAGCAGGTGAAGCCGCTCATCCTTTACCACATACATTTCATCGCTTACTTCAGACAATCTCCGATCTTATGATGTCTCTTCCTAGTGGCAGTTCATTACAGCAAATGGCCTTAAGGTAATTTTATATCTAAGCATTCTAGGTACATTGGAGAAGAGATTTTATGGACTATTCAAAGTACAAAATGTTCAAAAGACCTCTTTAAATAGTAGATACAAAGGAATCTCTAAATTATGCAAATTTTGCTTCTCTCTGTACTCTTGTAATTGAGAATTGTCCTTCCTCTTAATTCACACCTGTTTGCCCCTCTGTAAAATGCAGATAATGTATTCCTTAGTGTGCTAAATTATCACTGTCTGTGATACTTTCTCCTCTCTTTTACTTTAAATCACTTGCCTCAGTGCGTGGAGTTTTAAATGCCACAAAAAAAGGGAAAAGGAGAATGCATTCTTTAAAACAAAAATCAAGATATAACATTGTATATGTGGATGGTACATTTGTTATAGCTGATGTACAAATATTGAAACATAGCTACTAACCATGGTCAATGGTTTACATTATGGTTTACATTTCGGACGAACTATGGACTAAAGTAGACTTACTGGTATTCTACTATAGACTCGTATTTCTAGCAATGGAAAAAACTGTATCATTGATGTGGAGGTAGTGGCCACTGGAGATTCTGAGGGCAGGGGAGAGGGAAAAACAGGTGTAATACAGGGGCATTTTTGGGACTTGGGAACTGTCCTGAATAACATTGAATGACAGATACAGGCCATTATGTCATAACTTACAAAATTGTATGGGAGAGAGTGTAAACTACAATGTAAATTGTAATCCATGCTTAGTGGCAATGCTCCAAAATGTGTTCATCAATTGCAATGAATGTACCACACTAATGGGGGATGTTGTTAATGTGGGAAAGTGTGGCACATGTGGGGAGCAGGGCGTGTGGGAATTCCCTATATTTTTTATGTAACATTTATGTAATCTAAGTATCTTTAAAAAATAAAAAAGAATATATATTTTTTAAAAATCAAGATATAGTTTTGAATTTAAAAGAATCTTAAGAAAAATGTAACCTAATTATTTGCACCCAATCCTAAAACTTGCCATGGGAAGCATCACCTAATTTTAAGTTGGAATCTCCTGAGACTTTACCATTACTTTTACATTGTGAACCTTGTTGTTAGTTTTACAAGTTGAACTTACACATTTAAGTAAATCCTCCATATTAATTTGATAAGAAACAGGTTGGTGAAATGATTTGGCTTCCCACATTCTTAATGGTAAGACCAACAGAAGGAAGATTTTTTTTTTCCTTCTTACAAGATTTTTAAAGTAACAGATATGTTACACCCCAATGTATTAGTATGGAATTGTGTGAATAATAAACTTGAAAGACTGTTATAAGTTGATATAACACTTGCCTACAAAACAGATTCATTGCCTTTTTTGCTTCTGTAGCCTTGAAAAATATGTCTAATTTTTCTATTTAAAATGGTTTGAGCTTTCCTTAGAATTTACCTTGCTATGACAAAATTTATCTTTCTCAAAAAAAAAGAAGTTGCCACATCAAAAGGAATGATTTTTGTTCCCTGATTTTTTTTTTTTTTCCATTTTTAACTAGAACATTTCTTCAAGTATTATCAACAGAATGCTTTTCCAGAAATTCCTGGAAAAGAATTATTTCATATATTGCTTATGCCTTTTTAGATGCTGGAGCCTCAAATTCAAGCAATCTGATCACCAGTTCCTCCATCAGAGCAATGTTTTTCATCATATTAACAATATATTGTCAAAATCAGATGATGGAGATAGTGAAGAGAGCTTTAGTATCAGTATACAGTCTGGCTTTGAAGCTATGAGTCAGGTCAGTCTTTTAACATTTATTATCTTGTTGGTTATCCTGTTAGTTAATATTCAACAGTATATTGAAGGAGAAACTATAAGTTACTCATAAACAATGTGATTCTGTCTTAGGTGCTTTTATTTCTTATTTCATGTCTATTTTATCATCATGGAAGGTTTCCTTTTTAATATTATAAGTGTTTATATTTGTTTCTGGTAGGAATTATGCATAGTAATATGCTTAAAGGACTTAACCAGCATTGTTGACATAAAAACATCAAGCCGACCTGCCATGATTGGCAGTTTAACAGATGGTTCCACAGAAACCTTTTGGGAATCTGGAGATGAAGATAAAAACAAAACTAAGAGCATCACCATCAACTGTGTAAAAGGAATCAATGCCCGCTACGTTTCTGTTCACGTGGACAATTCCCGAGATCTTGGTGTAAGAAAGGAAACTTTATTTATGGCTCATTAGTTTTTTCCAAAGCTTTAGTAATCATACACTCATTTCTGAGTTTAGTGAAAGATTATCATGTGGAACTTCATCAACTAAATAGCATTTTTGTATTCTCCAGATAAATCTTCAGTCTAAAATCAGATTAATATGATTGGGGTCACTATGGAATACCAATTCTAAAAAGAGGTCTGATTACAAATATATAACATGGCTCAGCTAAGCAAAATAAATGTCTACTCTATAATTTTCTACCTATCTGCCTTTGTTCATGCTATTCCCTTGGCCTGGAAATCTTCCCTTTAAACTCTGCCTTTCACTCTAAAGTCTCTAAGACCTTCAAAGAACTCCTCTCTGGTGGTGATCTCTATAAAAATTACTCTTTCCTTCCTCTCTTGTTTTTTGTATTACTTTGATGGCACTTAATACACTTTGACCTATAGTGTAATTAACTTTAAGTTTCCACTTTTTTACCCTCGCCCCCTTGGGGAAAGAAAAATTTCCTGAACTAACCTAAATAGCCATAATTTATATTCTCTTCAGTGCTAACCTATCCACATGTTTCAACTGAATTAAGCACTCTTTTACATAGGACACTAAACAAAGGAAAAACAGTCCTATTTACTCAAAAGCTAAGAACCAAGAAGGAAAGAGCACCAACTGCCAAACTCCTATTCTTCTACCCCATTCCTGGGAAAGGATACTTCTTAGAATTTTTTCCCTCAGAATAGATGTGACTTTCTAGCAGCTACAGTACTAATGGACCCCTTGGGCATTTGCTGAGCTGCTCCTGTACCATATGCATAATTCCTTTCCCAGGAAAAACAAGAGTGATGGGGTTGGGCCTCAGCTACTCTGGCTATAAAGCCAACCGCAGCAGTCCATCTACAGTTGACAAGCTCCTTGCCATCCACAGCCACCCTCAATTCCTGTCCATTAGTGCTGGTTCAGTTCTTCCCTGGCAATGAATCAGAAAAAGAGGCCTAGCTAATATATTATAAACTTATTTCCTCCTCAGAAATTCAGAGTTTCAGTACAACTACTTTATCTTACTAGGAGGTCAAGCGTAATAAATCAAAACATTTTTCTGGCTAGAACTCACTGACTGACCAGTACAGAGTGATCTTTGATTCATGGTACATTTTAAGGCAGGACATATTCTTCCACAGAACAGTGATTGATATTTTTGTCTTCTAAGAGGAGATAATCATAATTATAGTCATGTTTGAAATTTCCAGTATGTAAGCTGACATTTACTTTCCTTTTAAGAAATCCCCTCTAAGAAATATACATCCTTGAACCTCTTTGTTCCTCACCCTGCCCAGCACAGTGCCTTATGCATAATATTTGTTGATTTGAATTCATCAACCCCTTAGCACTTAAAGCATGCAGCTCTCCAAGGAATCAATATGTTAATCTATTTCTTGATGTGATTTGCATAAAGCTTACTCAGCCTTTAGGTCTCTGGCTCTAGTACAAACATAACTCTTTTCAGTATTTAAAGGTATTTTAATTTTTATTGTTTGATACCTTTACATATTAATCATGCCTCCCCTAGTTTGGCAGGTATCTTGAAGGGATAGAACCCCTCATTCTCATATATCCTTCTCTGAATCTATACTTGAAAGTATTTGTTGATTAAGCTACCTTCCTTCCTTTTACTTCCAAAAGCAATGTGAATATAAGAAAGAATGTAGGACATGAGTAACAAGCAGAGTTTTGGGGAGATTTCATGATATGGGTGTAATTTGAATGTGTACTTTGGATGAAAAGAGAGGGAATGCCAAGTTACAAGAGAACCCCTGGAGAAAGGCTAAAATGTGATTAACATGGAGTTTGTAAGAATAAGACTAGAGTTGTAGCAATTGTGGTTGGTTGGATAGATGATGTGAGTTCAATTACAAAAAACCTTAAAAGACAGGCAAAAGCATTGATTTAATATGGTTAAGTTGTAAGAAATCATTGTAAGTTATTAAGCAGAAGTATGGCATAGAAAACATTTTAATTATCTATATTTTAGAATAAAGTTACCTCAATGACCTTCTTGACTGGCAAAGCAGTAGAAGATTTATGCAGAATCAAGCAGGTAACTAAAATTTTGTCATTAAATATTTTGCTGTCTATGGAGACATTTTTATATCTCCACTGTTCCAGTTTTGGCACTCTACCTATGTCTTATAGGAAATCATCTATTTGCAAAACACTAAATTGACAAATGGTCCATACATAGGAACACTTAAAACCATCCCTGTGCTACAGATTTTACACGATTGCTCTAGTATAATAGTCATGCCCAATTATACTATGCCTATTAGTTCTTCACCCCCATTTCACTACAAAAACTCAGAATCCCTTAAAATTCATCATAGATCCAATTCACAATTAACACCACAAGTCACCTACACTTTCAATTAAAATAGGTGCTGTCTTCTAGCTTACAGTCTATCACTTAAAATGCTGCTGCCATATCCCAGGTTGCAAGTCCGTTTACAGATCAACTCTAGAAACAATTTAAGTTTTATCTGGGCATGTGTCTGAGATCAAACTTGCTTGTGTAAGTGAAACTTTTTTCAAAGCTGTTCCTCTGTGGCTACTTTAGCCCAAGAAAGTTAACCAGATTTTTTTCAAATCATTTTAAAAGAATGAATTGAAATTTTGGATTGAACAGATAACAAATTTTGTTTAAATTGTTAAATAATTTGTAAAAGTAATCCTTTTCTATGAGATAATGTCTGTCTATTTATGCTTAATGTCCTTTTTAGAAAGATTGACATTATAAATTAAAAGAATATCAGTTTAATGTCTATATAATTAATGTAGATGCCCCAGATCAATTCTTATACATCAAATACCATAGAAACAATTTTCAGTTTATCAAGTGAATATTGTCAAAAAATCATTCACAATGCATTGAAATTTAATTCTTGAAAAAAGTTATATTCTCAATGAAATGCAGTGAAATAAGGAATCACAAGTGCAAAGTTGCTTATTGTATCATTTGTCTTCATAAGTAAACATATTGATTAACTGCACATCAAAAGTATTTATCTTTAAATGGTGTTTAAATGTGAGGATGCATAAAACAGGACCTGGTTGCTGATCTTGTGGGTGTTAGAATTAGGAGAGGTGAAGTACAGTGTTGTAAACTGTGATGGTTTCACTGTACAACTTGAGCAGGAAGCAATATGGTAGTCAGACCTGGATTTTAATTCCCAAATCCGTGACTTATGGAGAGTCCCCTAACATATAATAATCTCAATTTCTTCATCTGCATACTAGCTATTATAAATAATAATAAATATTTATCCTTACAAGGATTAAATAAGATAATCAGTGTGAAATAAACTTTACTATCTCTACAAGTATTTGTTATTTGAGCTTGTTATTAATACTGAGTCTATGACAGTGATAAAAGGGATATAGCGGTATCAGGTTCCTATCCCTTTTCTGTTCTACTAGGTTGATCTGGACTCCAGGCACATTGGTTGGGTAACAAGTGAACTTCCAGGAGGAGATAATCACATCATCAAAATTGAATTAAAAGGCCCAGAAAATACACTGAGAGTTCGACAAGTAAAAGTCCTGGGCTGGAAGGATGGTGAAAGCACAAAAATTGCTGGTCAGATTTCAGCCAGTGTGGCCCAGCAAAGGAACTGTGAAGCTGAGACTCTTCGAGTATTCAGACTTATTACATCCCAAGTGAGTATCCATACTTATATATTCTAGCATAGGAAAAATTAAAATAATGTATTTCAAGAGTATAATAAAATATTTTCTAAAACTTTCTTAGAGATTTCTGGCTACATATATTGCTCCAATTTTCTTCTTCTCATAGCCCTAAGCTCCTCTGTTTCATTTTGCATTCGTTATTCAGAAGATCATGGTTTATAGCAGGAATAGCAGAGTATAGTATTATAACACCTGCAGAATCAGCCAGTTTTCACAGTGGTAATTTCCTGTCATTAATTCCTTCTCACATACTTGTCATCTTCATCAGGTATTTGGAAAGCTCATCTCTGGAGATGCTGAACCTACACCAGAACAAGAGGAAAAAGCGCTATTGTCATCACCTGAAGGAGAAGAAAAAGTATACAATGTATTTATTTATATTCTAAAAATATTTATTTCCCTTTTTCATTTTATTTTGTTCAGTAAAACAATCTATGTATTACTATACATTTTAATGGACTTGTAAGATTATCGTATATGCAATTCATATTACTTTAATTAGAAGGTGACGGAACTATCTAAAAGAAATTCATTATTTGTTAATGTATAGACTAGATAGTATTTTAAGTAGCAACAAAATTTTCTTTATACCTTGGACTGTTTTGTTCAAATATTAACATTTGTAAAATTGACTTAGTCATTTATTTGCAGTGTACCATTGGAAAAGTTATCTACACTCCCTCCTCCATCTTATCCATTTTTCACAGTCTAGTTCAGAAACATATTCTCCATGAACTTTCTTTATGACTTCTACCCCAAAAAAGTAGTTTTTCCCTTTCCTAAACCTCATAATAATCTGTATATGTTTCTTCTTTATTTCTTTTTTATTATATTTATTTACCTAAATGTTTTAAACTCTTCTACTCAACTATAAACTTTTGGAGGACCAAGTACACATCTGATTTGTCTTTATAGCAACCATGGTATAAGCATACATAAATGCAGTAAATTTTTATTTGAAGAACTGTTAATTATACTGTTCTAGGAATTTCTTCTGAAATGCCATTGTTTTACTTCTTTGATATAAACTAAATCACTGGTCTCTCCTCTCTCATGCCAAGTGGGACATGCAGAGCTGCCACCCACCGATCCTGACCCCAGCAGTTTGTCTCCCCAGGAGACCACTCACGATGGGATTTCTTCCCCTGCTCTTTTGGACCCTTTTCTCTGTGCACCCCCTGGGTACCTTCACCATTCTAGTGAGATGTCCTTCTAACAGAAGACATAGTTCTGGCCTTTAGAATTCAAGGGCAAGACTTCTGGCAAGATGGTGTCACAGTAGGTTAGCAGGGCTCAAATCTCTTAAAAAAACAGTGGAGGACGGGCATAATCTGTCCAAGGATGCTCCTTTGGGGATCTGCAGACCATGAGAGTGCCATGCATATCGTCCAGGAAGGAGAGGGGCAGAGAGACAAAGAGAGCAAAACAAAAACTGAGTTACTCACCCGCGCTGCTGGGGACAGCACGCATCCCCTACCCTTGAGGTGAACAGCCTCAGTAAAACCCATGACTGACAACGGCCAACTGAGAAGAGAACAGATGTTTTCCTCCTTGGGAAGAGGGAGGGTGAGGTGGAGGATGGAGTGTGGCTTCTCTTTGGTGAGTTTGGACAGCACAGCACTTTGAATTGCAGCTCTAGCTGGCCAAGAAAAACAGACAAATGGAAGTTAGAAGAATTACCTCCATGGAAACATGGAAGGGTTTGCCAAAGAGCGCCATCTGCTAGCAGGCCAAAAAGTGGGGGGAAAAAAAGCTTTTGGGAGTCTCTCATGTCCCTATCCCCAGGTCCCCTTGGATCTGATCTGTGGCCCTGTTTTGATAACTTAAGCAGGGCAATTTTAAAGATTTAGAATAAGCTGAACCAAAAATCAAAGAAGAGCTGGGAAACAAAAACCCTAGGCAAGAGAGAGAAATTGATCATCAGAGTTAATTCACGAATATAATCAGATGCCTAGACATCAGCAAAGAATTACAAGCCATACTAAGAAAGGAGAAGAAATGGCGCAGCCAAAGGAACAAATTAAAAATCCTCATGAGACACAGGATTTAAGACAGCTAATCAGTGATGTTCACACTAATCTCCTAAATCAATTCAAGGAGTTGAAGGAAAATATGGCTAATGATATAAAAAGTAATTAAGACACTGAGTAAGCATAATCATCCCCAGTTTTCCCTTTGAGGTCTGTAAAAAATAAGATTACATAAACTCTTGTAATTGCTTTCAAAATCTTTTGGAAATGTCAACTGAATTTTAACTGCATCAACTGAATCTTACACAGTCTTGTAATCATTCAAATGATATCTCCAAAAATGTGTGTCAGATGTTACACATAATCACTTTTGCAGCCCTTTGAAAGATAATTTCAAGAATTTACCTTGTCTTGCCCTGTGCCTTCTAATTCATGAAAGAAATTACCAGAGTTTATGAAATCTTGTGCCACCTCAGCTCCCTGCTGCATCTCTTATTGTCTCTCCTCTGTGCCTCTTTTTGTTGCATCATCTTGCTGTGCCAGCTTTCTGTGTGGGCCAGCACTCTCTGCAGGCCAGCACTTCACCAGGAGGCCCCAGAAATCAAACCCTGGACCTCCCATATGGTAGATGGGAGCCTAATCACTTGAGCCACATCCATTTCCCACAATCAAGTTTTGAAACACATTACTCCCAAAACAATTCCTTCATGACCTTTGCAGTTAATCTTCCCCTATCACACCTCACCCCGGCAACCACTGAACTATTTTCTGCCCTGTATTGTTGACTTTTCCCAGATATCATAGAAATGGCACTATTCAGAATGTTTCCTTTGCTCTGGTTTCATTTACTTGCGATCCATCCACGTTGCATATGTTGGTAGTTCCTTTTCATTGCTGAGAATAATTTGATAGTATGGATATACCATAATTTGTTTTATCCTTTCACCTTTTGGTGGATATTTGGGTTGTCTCCACTATTTGTCTATTATTAATAAAGCTGCTATGAACATTTGTGTTCATATTTTTGTGTGCATATGTTTTCATTTCTCTGTAGACTCTATGGGCTTTTCTTTATGCATAATCGTATAGTCTGCAAAGAAAATTAGTTTTACTTTTTCCTTTCCAATCTATATAACTTAAATTCCTTTTTCTTTGTAATACTGCACTGATTAAACCTTTGATGGCATGGTGAATTAAAAGTGGAGAGGGCAAATGTCTGCCTTTTTCTAGACCTTAGATTCAGTGTTTCACCATTAATGTATTGTTAGCTCTAAAGTTTTTGTAAATGCCTTTAATCAGACTGAGAACATTGCTTCTGTTCCTAGTTTGCAAAGAATTTTTATCAGAATGGATATTCTAATATATTTCTCTTCTTCATGCTTTTACTTTTATTGAGTAAAATAGTCCATGTGTTCCTATATATTTTAATGGATATATGATATTAGCTTATATGCAGTTTGTATTTTATACTTTACTTAAAAAGATGAAGGAACTTTATAAAAGAAATTCATGTATAATCTAATATTTTAAGTAGCAAAAAAAAAAAATGTGCTCTACACTACAAATTCAATTTTTTTTAAATGCCTATAAGGCCTTTCCAGTCATCTTATTTCTTCTTCAGTGAACTTTGGTAGTTCTCTCTTTCAGGTAGTTTGTCAATTTCATGTCAATTGCCAAATGTATTGGTGTGACTTGTTCATAATATGCCCTTATTGTCCTTTTAATATCTGTAGGATCTGTAATGATGTATCTTCAGTTATTCATTATTTTGGTAATTTGTGTCTTTTTTTTTCTTGACAATCTGGCTAAAGGTTTATCAATTTTATTTATCTTTTCAAAGAACCAGCTTATGGTTTCATAGATTTTCTTTATTTTTTTTTTTTTTTTTTTTTTTTTTTATTAAAGATTTTATTTATTTATTCATTTATCCCCCCCTTGCTGCTTGTGCTTGCTGGGTCAGCTAACCACGCCGTGCAGGCGGGCTTGCCTTCACCAGGAGGCCCCAGGGAACCGAACCCGGGGCCTCCCATATGGTAAACGGGAGCCCTACTGATTGAGCCACAGCCACTTCCCACATAGATTTTCTTCACTTTTTTTTTTTCCATTTTAATGACTTCAGGTTTTACATTTATTTTTCCATGTGTTTGCTGTGGGTTTGGTTTGCTCTTTTTCTTGTTTCCCTAGGTATAAGCTTTGGATCACAGATTTGAGATTTTTCTTCTTTTCTAATGTAAATATTTAATGCTATAATTTTCTTCTAAGCAAATGCTTTAGTTGAGTGTTAACAAATTTTGATGTGTTGTGCTTTTATTTTCATTCTGTTTAAAATATTTTCTAATTCCCCTTTTGTTTTCTTCTTTGAATCCCTTGGGTAATTTAGAAGTGTCTTGTTTTATTTTCAAATATTTGAGGATTTTCCAGCTAGCTTTCTGTTATTAATTTCTAGTTAAATTCCATTGTAATCAGAGAATATACCTTGTATATTTTCAGTTATTTAAAATTTTTTAAGATTAGAATTCTGGCCCATTAAATAGGCTATTTTAGTGACAGTTCCTTGTGCACAAACATGGACGCTACTCTTGTTGCTTGTGCAGTTCTATTATAAATATCAGTTACTTTGAGTTGGTTGATAATGTTGTTCATATCTTCAAGATCCTTACTAACTTTTTGTGTTTACTTGTTCTAACAAGTACTAAGAGAGGAGTTTTGAAGTCTCCAACTATATGAGCTTGAAATTCAGTTCACCTGCTTGCTGATCTCAGATCTCTGATGGGATCAAAAAGCTAGGATTTTGTAGATTATGAGCTTTTTCTCATTGGTAGGAGAGGCGTGTTGTTCCTTTGTGGCTTTCTCTATCCTAAGGCAAGTGAAACCAATAATCATTTTTATTTCTTAAACTTGCCTCGGTTTACTTACCTATAAAATAGGAAGAACATTAGAGGTTACTTCATGGTAAGATTAAATAAAGTTATTTATATATATGTGTATGTATGTGTATGTATGTCTATCTGTCCATTAGAAGAGTGACACACATAAGCATTATAACATTTCAGCTTTGATTTTTCTTATGAAACATTTCTTTGGTGATAAAGTAGCTTAATTTAAGATTACCATCATAGAGTCTCATTAGGACCATTTCCTTTTAATCAGATGTTACTTTCTTGAGTTTCTCTTCTAACATCTGAATGTAGGATATGAATTAATAATATACTAAATTTTAAAATAGAGTCAATCAAACTGACTCAAATTGACCAGAATTTTTTAAATCCATGAATACATAGTAGACCTCTCTAGATTTCTTCAGTTCTAAAATTTTGTTCTTTTTAGAGTTATTTTGATCAATACTGATTTCTTAACTTTATCCTTTATCTTAGCATCAGAGTTTCAATTTAAAATAAATTCACCTTATAGAAATATCTGTGTAATTATTTTTCAAGATACTATGATATGTCAGAAATGCAGATTTTATTTAATGAGTCTGCTTCATTGTTTTCCTTTTTATATGTAAAGGCAACATCAGATGCTGACTTGAAAGAACATATGGTTGGAATTATATTCAGCAGGAGTAAACTGACTAACTTACAAAAGCAGGTTGGTTGATTGCCACTTCATTGTCTTTGTCAAATTTTTTTTTTTTTTCAAGAGTATAAAGTGTGTTCCAAAATTTACGTAGGCTTTTTTTTTTTTTTTTTTTTTTTTTTTTT
>JAKSZT010054334.1:29150872-29192112 GCA_026826555.1 Tolypeutes matacus
TTTTTTTTTTTTTTTTTTTTTTTTTTTTTTTGAGGTGCTGGGGCTGGGGTTGAACCTTGGACCTCATGTGGGACACCAGGGCTCAACCACTGAGCCACATCAGCTCCCCTGAGTTAGTTTTTCATTTGTTTGTTTTTTTTTTTTGGTTTTAGGAGGCACCAGGGACCGAACCCGGGACCTCCTGTGTGGGAAGCAGGCTTGAGCTGCATCCCTATGGAGGCTTTTTTATTCTGGCTCTTTTATAGATCCTACAGAATGTGTCTTCTTTTTTCTAGAGAGAAATGAGTATATTGGCATACCTGCATCAGTTTAAAGATTTTGTTATGAATGTTAACTTTCTTTCTTTGCTGCTCTTTGTTATTCTTATTTTCAGGTAGATTGTTTTATTTTGTTGTCAAATACCAGCTATATAAGATTTCATTCATTTGCATTTCCTGTGTTCCTTCTCCTGTTGTTGTTGTTTTGTTTTGTTTTGTTTTTAATTGTTTTGCTGAATAATTGTAGTAAAACTAAACCAGTGTTGATATTTTTTAATTATATAGGAATAAGGGAGTTGCTTTAGGTTGTCCAAATACAGGGGTGCTTACATAACATAAAAGAAGTCCCCCCAAAACCAAAGAAAATACTGATTTTAAATCATCTTATTGTTTTAACTTTCAATACCATTAAATCTTTTTTAAAATAAATTGTAGCATGAATTTTTTGTGTTTTATCTTTATAACAGCATTTCATCAAATCTTAGATGCTATCAGTTTAAAAATGTGCTGTTATATATCACTAAACTAGAAAAATTATTACCAGTTAAATTATTAATGCCATCAATTATAAAACTCATTATGGATAGGAATGTGAAAATATGGGGGGAAATGTGCCTTAAAAGTTATAAAATATGTTAATTTATTTTATTTAATGTGCTAAGCCATAGGCAAAGGATATGGATAAATTCTATTTAATAAGTTTCTAAATTATGGTTGATTTAAATAATCAGATTTTTATCATGATTCCCTTAATTTTTCCTTAATTGAGAGAATGTTATGATGGAGAATTAAGTGAAAGGAAGAATATTAAATTGAGCATCAACTTATATTCTTGTGTTTTACTAGTAGTAAATTGGTCTTACAAATATATGTGTGCATTTTCTTTATGTCACCTATAAATAGGTGTGTGCTCACATCGTCCAGGCAATTCGCATGGAAGCCACCAGAGTCCGTGAAGAATGGGAACATGCCATATCAAGCAAAGAAAATGCCAATTCTCAGCCAAATGATGAAGATGCCTCCTCTGATGCTTACTGCTTTGAGCTCCTGTCTATGGTTTTAGCATTGAGTGGCTCTAACGTGGGCCGGCAGTATCTGGCTCAGCAGCTAACTCTGCTTCAGGACCTCTTTTCACTGCTTCACACAGCCTCTCCTAGAGTCCAGAGACAGGTGACTGATCTTGTTTTTTGTTTTTTGTTTTTTTGAGGTACTGGGGCCAAGGATTAACCTGGGACCTCGTATGTGGGAAGCCAGTGCTCAACCACTGAGCCACATCAGCTCACCTGAGTTGGGTTTTTTGTTTGTTTGCTTGTTGTTCGTTTTTTTGGTTGTCACTTTTTTTTTTTAGGAGGCACCGGGAACCAAACCTGGGACCTCCCATGTGCGAAGCTCTTGAGCCACATCTGTTCCCCATTAAGTATAGATTTTTAATTGTTTTGTTAATTTTTGATCTGTATTTTATTTTTACTTGTTGTAATGCAAGTATGGAAGACTACTATATGTTCCATTTTACCAATGTGGTATTATGATAGAGAGTATCCTACCTACTGATTGTCTTGTTACCATTAAATATATTATGCAATTTTCCTTTAGTCCTGACCAAATAAAAAGGCATATTTTTTTTCTTGCTGCCCTGGAATGGTAATTACCACTCCAGAAATCTGCCCTTCTCAAAACTTTTGAAGTCATAGAATGTCAGCTAGGCTCATTTAAAAATTATATTTAAACACCAGTCTTAGAATGGAATTTTTTCCTTCTTTTTCTTATCAGGTGACCTCTCTACTAAGACGAGTTTTGCCTGAAGTGACCCCTAGTCGTCTGGCCAGCATCATAGGAGTGAAATCCCTACCCCCAGCAGATATCAGTGATATCATACACTCAACAGAGAAAGGAGATTGGAATAAGCTAGGTATCTTGGATATGTTTCTAGGATGCATTGCCAAAGCACTCACTGTACAGCTAAAAGCCAAAGGAACCACAATCACAGGAACAGCTGGTGCCACTGTGGGCAAAGGAGTTACAACAGTTACCCTTCCAATGATTTTCAATTCTAGGTAGGTCATTCCCTCTGTTTTAGTACTAAAATAGTTGGGCGAATTATGACATGATTTCAAATTCTATTGTGTTTGCTTACCAGACAGAATCCATGAATAATTGACCCATATATAAAGGGACTATTGTGTGTAATAAACCTGTCATTTCCAATTAGTGAGGAAAGAAAAGTCTTAATAGATGATGTTGGGATATTTGGATACCCATGTAAAAATATTATGGACCTTTACCTCATACCATATACAACCTCAGATCAATTAAATATATATATAATATAAATAATAAACTTCAGATCAATTAAATCTTTTAACACTACGAGAACAAATTACAGAAGGGATATTTTTGTAATCTTCTATTTTGAAAGACATTAAAACACAAAATACAAAAGTCATAGAGGAAAAGATTCATGGATTTGGCTGTGTGAAAATAAAAATGAATTGAGAGATGATAGTAATAAAATGTTTTAAAATACAAGCAACTAATTTGGAAAAAAATGTAAGACCTGTGTAACAGATAATAAATTAATAGCCATAATATTAGAAGAATTAATATAATGAAAAAAAGAAAAACACCTGCTAGAACTGTCAGTTCAAGAAGAAGAATTACAAAGGTCCATAAACAAATGAAACAACACCTCACTAGTAATCAGGGAAATGTAAATTAAAACAATAGCAGAAAACAAAACTCAAGTGGTGCACTGTCTGGGTTCTGGGGCCATGACTGTCCCCACACCTGGACCCTGGCCAGATGGCCGTGCCGCAGCCGCTAACGCTCATTGCAGTGGTTTTCTCGGAGTCAGCCCACAGCAGTGGGGGACCTCGCTCTCCATGGGGCTGAAGGACTGAGTAAGGACTTTGTGCTGCTGTTGCCGGTGCAAGTGCCTGGAGGAGCCCTCCCTGCCGGAGAAAGAGCCTCTGGTCAGTGATAACAATCTATATTCCTCATTTGGAGCAACTCTGGTGAGAGATGATGAAAAGAATTTGTGGAGTGTGCCTCATGATGTGTTCCACACAGAGGCAGATGATGACAGAATCCTGTACAACTTGATAATCGTTGGTAATCAAAAGGCCAAAGACTCAGAGGGGTGGCAAAAACTCAACTATGATATCTATTCCCTGCGGCATATTCAAAGGGAAGTGAGAAACATATGGAAACACATTTTAGAAGACTTAGGTTTTAGATGGAAACACATTTTAGAAGATTTAGGTTTTCAAAAGGAGGCACACTATTTGTTGTCAGTCACTAAACTCAGCATCATCAGTAATTCCAAAAACACAAGGAAAGCTCGAGAGATGCTGTTAAAACTGGCTGAAGAGACCAGTATTTTCCCAACAAATTGGGGGCTCTCAGAGAGGTATTTCTTTGTGGTGGATCATCTCATTGCTCTTGATGGTGCAGAAGAGTTCTTTAACATTGCCAGTCGAACTTACCCCAAGAAGTCTGGGGTCCCATGCCTGGCAAATGGCCAGAAAGAACTGCAGTACCTACCCTTCTCAAGTCCCTAAAGGAAAGGCTCAGAGGCAGAAATGGAGATCTTCGACTGGGACTCAACAGCCAACCAAAGCTGGACACTTACATGTAAACAAGTAGAAGGCTGGCTTAGTGACAATTGAAGGACTCTGAATCCTGCAAAATCGAAGGGTCTGATCTTCATGAGGCTCTTACTCTATGAAATGTTGAGGGTGCATTGAAACACCACTGGTGATCTTGTACCTACAAAGAGAACTTGAGAGTTGGCCAGTGGGATGTTTCATAATGGGTGCTTAGCTTCCAAGAGAACTCATCGCCCCAGTTTTGATTTTGGTTCTGTAATAAGCTCTAACCATTAATCCTGTTAGGAACATGGGATATTCTAGTTAATGAAATGACATGATTGATAGAGGGAGCAATTATAGAGCCCAAGTATGGATTACCAATTTTTTAATAGTTATCTTGCAGTATAGGCCAACACCAAAATAATACTAGGCATAATTTGACCTTTCTTTGATTCAGAAGAACCTATAGAAGCTGGGAAGGTGTCAGGCATCTTTTTGAGTATCAGTTATGATTTCTCAGAAGGGTAGGTGTATCAGATAATAGAGATGTCTAGGAGTGCGGCTCAGAAGTGAATTCTAAAAAGGCTGCCCCTGCGCCAATATATAAAAAGTTCTGTCTTCAGTTGTGGAACATACATCCTAAATTCTCACATTATTGATATTGGGTTGTCTCATTTTTGCCATATTGTGCATTTCTACTTGAAAAGCTCTTTGACATTTTATCTGGAATAGCATCTGTAAGTTGAAAACACCTGCTTCCTTCTCTTCTCTTTACTCTGTTTCTCGCTTATTGACTGAGAGTTGTACCTGTCCCAGGACCTCTCCTGCAGACTTGCAGCCATGTAGGTGGTATTGCCTTAACGAAGGTCATTGCTGAGCACTCTTCAATTCTGAAGAGGCTCTCCAAAATGGAGCAATGCTGCCAATGCAGTTTGCCTCCATCTACAGATTGAGAAGTCCAGCCTCAAAAGTTACTTGCTGGGAAGCAGATGTGGCTCAGGCAGCTGGGTGCCTGCCTACCACATGGGAGGTCCTGGATTCAGTTCCCAGTGCCCCCTGAAGACCAGCAAGACAGCCAGACAATGAGCTCACATGATGGACTGACGTCGACAAGCTGACGCAACAAGAAGACATGAGATGATGCAGCAAGATGACACAACAATGAGACACAGCGAGGAAACACAAGAGACACAAAAAGCAGGGAACAGAGATGGCTAAAGTGATTGGGTGCCTCCCTCCCACATGGGAGGTCCCAGGTTCGCTTCCCTGTGCCTCCTAAAAAGAAGACAAGCAGAGAGCAGACAGCATTATCAAACAGCCGGGGCCGTAGGGGGGCAGGGGGGAATAAGTAAATAAATCTTAAAAAAAAAAAAATTTTACTTGCCATTTAAGCAAGAAGCTTGCCAGGAGGTCATGGTTCCTTTTATTGAAAAGACTTTAAGGACTTGTAGGAATTATCCATTAATTGCTGTGAAAAATGGCAATATTTTTGCTTTTACATATTTTTCACTTCTGACTTTAGATTAAAAAGTAGCTTGTATTTAGTCTGTTCAGGGTTTTATGACTTGAAAATTCCATATTCTGACTAAATATTTTGGTAGTGTACAAAATGTTTAAAACAATTGTTAGAAGAGATCTGTGTTCTCCACTTATTAATGTATTGCAAGCCAGTCGAACTGACATGCTTCAGGAACATTTTCCCTAGTTTAGTAAGTAAGTTAAACTTTTATTTTTTTATATTTAATACTTAATCTCTCTCATTATATTTAACTTAGCATGCAGATATTTTCCCCTTCTTTTGTAGGCTTTTGCAAGATAAACATACAAACAGTAAAGCAGACAAACAATAAAACAAAAAAATCTTGGAAATTATATTGTTTTAATCTTTATACTCAGAATTTGTGTTTTGTCTTTTTGCCTTTTTTATGTCAAAAATAGATGAGGTTGTTTATTTATGGAGAATAAAGTATTACCATAGTCTTTAAGAAAATAGCAAAATATGGGAAGCGGCTGTGGCTCAATCAGTGGGGCTCCCGTTTACCATATGGGAGGCCCCGGGTTCAGTTCCCGAGGCCTCCTGGTGAAGGCAGGCCCGCCCGCATGGCGTGGTTAGCTGACCCAGCGAGCACAAGCAGCAAGGGGGGGATAAATGAATAAATAAAAATAAAAATAATAAAAAATAGCAAAATATTTCTGATGCTTTAGCAGCATTATAAGGAAATAGGAATTCTCATCTAACATGCTACAACCTTTTTTGAATGTTAGTTTGATAATATCTTATTATATTTAAAATATGCCTGTCCTTTGACTCACCAATTCTGCTTCTAGAACTGTTTCCCTCAAAAATGTTCACACATGTGCACCAAGATATATATGCAAGTAGGTTCTAGAATTTTGTGTGTAACAGCAGAAAATTAGCGCCATCCTAATGTCCATCATGAGAGGAATGTTTGAACAAGTTGTGGTCAGACACTCTATGGAATACATGTCAAATATTTGTGAAAACCTATTTTGATTTTTCCCCAAACATCATTTATTACTTAAGAAGAAGATGATATCACTACTTTTCCTGAAAACAGAAACACTCTGGATATATGCTATTAAGTTAAAAATAAATAAAACCGGCAGGACATCAATGTATAAGAAGAAAGAAAATTACAGCTGAATGTTTCTCAATAAATTACTAGGAAAATATCTGGAACAATGCTCCCAAAGAGCCAAGACAAAATAAGAAGATTGTACCATGATATAAATCAGGGCATCACTTCCTTTTTTCTAGGAAGTCTTGCTAGAAAACAAATATCAGCTAAACTAAATGGTAGTGTGCTTAGTGCTATAATATGTTGATTTACATTCTGGCACAAGCTCCTTAACTCTTTGTGGACTGATAGCAGATAGGTTGTGGACAGGCAACTGGTCCATGCTTTACACTTTGAATAGCAGGGTTTTAGAAGATGAACCCAAAAATATGTTTAAGCAAATATTTGAAAGTGAACACAAATCAGAATAGCTGCTTTGTTGGGGTTGAAAACTTAGGTAATGGGTAATATTTTGATTAATTTTCTTTTAAAATGCTGTAATAGAGTCGACAGCTTAAGAAATTAAAATGTTGCACACTGGAATAGCAGTTTTCATCTTACTCATTTGTCACAACTATCAATGATTGGTTTATACCTGCTGATTTTTCTTTGTAGTTACATTCGACGAGGTGAAAGTCATTGGTGGATGAAGGGCTCAACTCCTACCCAGATCTCAGAGATCATCATTAAACTTATTAAGGATATGGCAGCCGTAAGTTCCCATTCTCCTGACCAATATATCAGTGAAGTGCACTAGTAATCTGATTAACAAAACATGCATCTTATTCTGCTGAATTGATGAGAAGTACAGTAGTAGTATTGTTTTGCTTTACTTAGAGTATTTTTTAGTCTAACTGTTTTGCCATTTTTCTGTTCAGTTAGTGATAAATTAGTCCATTATGTAAACTATGTTCTTTGCAAGTTTTCAATTACTTCATAATTGTTATATGTCTTCCAAGGCTTTAAAACTTAAAAAATAAAATAAAATATGCTCTTCCAGACTCAAAAAAGAGCCTGAGTCCAAAAGCTTAAAGGAAAAAAGAAAAAGAAAAAAAAAAGATCCATAAAGTTTCTAATTCTATTGTTTTTGTTTGCTTTTTCCTAATTCTCTTTAGTTCTCGTGGTTTATAAAGCTTTTGTTCTTCTATATTAATGTCCTCTACCACTGTATAGGGAGATCTGAGGGTGTAAAGGGTAGGAAATTACTTCTCAGGATGCCTGGCTCTTAATAGTTGCTTCATACTGTTAGTTTATCTTCCATTGTTTCCCAAGGGTCCAACCAAGGAGGGCAAGATACTGTCAAATGTAAATCCCTGAAAGCTAGAGTGAACAGAAGGCATGCAGGAGGAGGAATTTGAACTGGCCCTTAAAAGATTGATAGCTTGTGGATATAAGATTAGGAGGATATTCTAGGGGCAATGTGGAGTCCTATCATTTTTCTCAGCAACATGGGCAGTTTCTCAATCTTTACGGCAAATGGGCTTTCTTCGGGTGTTTATTTGATGAAAATATAATTTAGAAACAACTAAATTATATATTAGTAAAGTTCTGATATATAATTAAGCACTGGTGTTCATTAAAAATAATGTTAGCAAATAAAAAGTTGTAATTTGAAACCACTTATGCACTTGCTATCCAGAAATACTCATCTAAAGCAATTAGTTTAGCTATGTAAATTTCATTTTAAATAGCAGGGTTTCATTAACCAAAATTTCTCAAACACAGGCACCTTAGTACTTCTGCTATGTTTTTATCCCAGTATAAGAGGAAATAGCTTTGAATTCTATAGGAAAAAGAATATTGAGAACTTAAATTTCTATTTACTTTTCTCTTGAATCACCAAAATAGTGATTAGAAGTTGAATTTTTCACAGGGTTTTAAAGGATTTTTATTTCACAATTCTCTGCCCTTTGTTCTAAAATATCATGGTCTTCCTAGAAACTAATTAATCTTTCTTTTTGGTGAGAGATGTTTTTGCAAGAATAGAATTTACTAATTTTATAATACATTTCTCATTACTTTTTAAAATATTCTGTCCTGTTCAATAGGGTCATCTGTCAGAAGCTTGGTCCCGAGTGACAAAAAATGCCATAGCAGAAACCATCATTGCCTTGACCAAGATGGAAGAAGAATTTAGATCGCCAGTGAGATGTATTGCAACAACTAGAGTAGGTTTTTGTTTCATTTGATCTGTATTATTGCATGTTCTTTTTCATTAATACGTTTGAACAGACTTTAATCAATGCCAGCTTAGTCTGCGTTTCTTTTTTATCAAATATTATACTTATTAAGAAAGTGTGAAGGGCTTTTTTAAATTATGAACTAAAAATGGTGGTCATTACTATTCACTGTTATGTGTTCTGCATCACTTGTTTTTGTTATTATTTTGGAAGCTATAGGTATACTAGTTAGCAAAAGCTAAATTACATTGTGTGTTATTGTATCATCTTAACAATGATCTATTCAATGTGGTTTACACAATACGCTGAGTCTAAGCGTGATGCTGGAATGGGCTGGAGGTCCTTGGAAAACAAGATCCCTGCCCACTCCTCTTATATGGGCCAGTTGTTACTAATGTAAGCTTTGTGGCCTTTTCTTTCTCATTTGAAGGACCTTACTTTTGAAAATCATAAAGTATGTTCCCAGGGTAAGGTGGAATGGAATCTCTTAAGAAATGGGATTGCATTCTTCAGATGAGATATCTGTAGTAATTATTAACCTACCAAATTTCGTTTCCATATATTTTAAAAGAGATTTGAGATTTCCTTGAAGTGGGGCAGTGTGACAGCATTAGGAAGAAGTGAACACTGGTAGGAATTGCTTAGGTTAATCCTTAGAAGTCTGAAAAAGAAGATAAATTGTATTTCCCTGAGACAGAAAAAGGCAATTTATGCTATTTTACCCAGGACTGTGACACCTGAAGCAACTGCTTTTGACAGTATACCCTTTTCTTACCATGTATGTGTTCTTTTCTTTCATTCTATGCGCCCCTTTCTCTTTGTATACTTTGATTATTTTTCTTTTTCTGTTTTTCGGTCCTCTTTTATTCTCCCTTACTCTTCATATCCAGAGGCAACCATGCATACTTCTTAGAGTTGAACCAGTTCAATAATTTTCTTTTTATCAGGAATGAAGGAATATGTAATTCTGCACACAACTTAAGCAGACTCTTTAAGCCTCAGAAAATTTTAAACTATTTTTAGTGCAATTTTCTAAAAATTATTGGATATTTACTTATTTTTGACAAAGTGAACCTAGCATAGTGTTAGGCACTTTGAGACATACAGAGATGTCTAAGGAAGTGTTATGATTTAGAAGAATTTAATATGTACCCAACTGCTATAGAACTATGCAAAATTAAACAAACAGCCATTGTACCATCTTCCTTGGGATTTAATGCCTCAGATATATGATGCTAAGTATAGAAAAATATGTAGAAGTCATTGATACAGTATATATTAAATAAATATATAAATTCATTTGTTGATATGTCATTTACATAAAGGATAAGTTCATATGTCAGGTAGAAAATAGTATGGTTCCTCATGGCACCAGTCATTTGTTCAGTAAATATTTGAGTGCCTGCCATAAGCATGGCCCATATGGGAATGAGCATGCTGCCTGCTACCACATCAGAAAATATTGAATGCCACTAGGTCGTAAATATTTGCAAATTCAGCCAACATTCATTGAGCCATTATCACTCATCAGACAGTCAGTGTTTTTTAAGTCTTTCCTAAAAATTCAACAGTGTAACAGCCTTTCATTTCAACAGCTCTGGCTTGCTCTTGCATCACTGTGTGTTCTTGATCAGGACCATGTAGATCGTCTCTCCTCAGGGAGATGGATGGGAAAGGATGGGCAGCAAAAGCAAATGGTAAGCTCAGAATTTTTTTATAAAAACATCATGAGGCATTTTTATTTAGACCAGCTTTTAAAAGAAAAAAAAAAAAAAAAACTGCTATGATAAATACACAATTAGTGGAGCTATTGTAAAATTGTGTTACATTGGCCAAGTTCATCTCCAGTCTATTTCACTTAGGGTCCCTTTTTCACAGTTCATTAGGAACTTTAGAGGCCTTAATTTAATTACTTAAAAGAGTGTTCACCTTCTTCTCCAAGTCAATTTACATCATATCAAAATTTTTTTTACGAGACTCTGATTCTATGTCTAGACTTTGTACTAAAACTTAATCAGTCTTCTGGTAGGAAGGAAATAAAGCAGTAGTAGAGGCAATGTGCCACACCATTTATTCACATATGTACTTAAAATACATTTGTTAGATGTCTTAGATTCACTGGAAGGGAAGACTTTTTATGGGCCCTTTCAGCATTTTCTTATTAATGATCAAGTTGTTTAAATGATTCATATATTCATTTAGCATATTAAGTACAATAACTTTAAATGTTTTAATATAATGGGGAAAAATTTAAGTCACTAAGTAAAGTATACATGTTTATTATATTAATCATTGAACCTGCATAGCATACTAATCACTGAATTTGAGTCTTTGAGGGATTTTTATGGTTAAATACAATTGCCCTAATTCTCTTTAACCTTCAGGTTCTAAATTGTTAATATACTTCAGAATAACAAAAGTTACATTTAATTTGCCTGCATTTCTGAGACTTTAATCTAATGTTATATTTGGAAATATCTTATTTTAGCCTATGTGTGATAACCATGATGATGGTGAAACTGCAGCAATCATTTTATGCAACATATGTGGAAATTTATGTACTGATTGCGACAGATTCCTTCATCTTCATCGTCGAACCAAAACTCATCAAAGACAGGTGACAATTTCTGTCCTTATACCCTAAACAGTATCTGGAACATAAATATATTTAATACATTTTGAAATAAATGTGAGAAGGAAGCTTGGGGGAAAAAATGGACTTTGGAAGCAAAAGATCTGGGTTCAGTTCCTAGCCATCTTACTTACCAACTGAATAAATTGAATGTGTTGTTTAACCTCTCTGAGATGTAGTTTCCTCAGTTATAAAAATGGGCCTATTGTGAAGAACAAAAGTAATAGTTTGGGAACTACCTAAGAGTGCTTAGTAAATGAAAGCCAATTGACTAATTAAATGTCACACTTCTTCTTTCAGAATGGTAAATTTTTTTTCCCCTTTTATTTAATGAAACAATAGGTCTTCAAAGAAGAAGAAGAAGCAATAAAGGTTGACCTTCATGAAGGTTGTGGTAGAACCAAATTGTTCTGGTTGATGGCATTGGCAGATTCTAAAACAATGAAGGCAATGGTAGAATTCCGAGAACACACAGGTAAAAGAGGATTAAACATTAAGCCAAGCCTACTGATTATATTAAACTAGATGTTAATTCATTTAATGTGAATTATTTTGAGAGATATTCTTATATCTAATTATGATATTATTGGTCACTGTCTATATTATTATATTTACTAGCCACAGGCATTGTTGTACAGTAGAAAGTGCATAGACTAAAAGTCAGGAAACCTGCTTTGCCACTAACTAGCTGTGTGATCTTTGGCAATTCATTTAACCTCTCTGAAATTCAGTGCCCTCATCTATACTGAGGTGTTGTCCAGATACACACCTTACTGATAACATTCAGAAATATTAGATACATTCCCATAAGTAAGCATTGCTCACTGAAAGGTCCTCCTAGATCATCAACTAAGATCTCTTCTTGCTGTGAGTTTTTATGGTTTTATGATATTCTCAGAGGTTTTTGTAGACTAGTGCCTCTCAATATTTCTAAATAGTTTTTTTCCCATTGATAGTAGTAAAATAATTAACAAAGATGAATAGATATTCCTTTAAACAAAATTAATTTAGGTATACTTAATGTACTTTTATCTTCCAAACGTACTGCTTTTCAGTTTGTTTTTTTTCCAGAATGAGTGTGATATATTCTTAGCTTAAAGTTACATTGTCTTACAAATTGTAAATTTTCAGCCCATATACAGTCTGCCATTTGTCTGACTGCTACAAATTTCTGATGTTGGAGTTAGGTGCAAACCTGAACAAATTTAACTCTAAATGTATGAGTGACTTTTCATGTTACATAGGTGTTTATTTTTCTCCTTTGATCTGTCAGTGCAGTATATTGCATTAATAAATGTTCTAATGTTGAACAGTCCTTGTATTCATGATATATACTATCCTTTTTCAAAAAATATTCTGTAAATACTGCTGAACTCAATAAATTAATTTTTTATTTAGAATTTTTGAATCTGTGTTTTTAAAATGAGCTTGAGCTGTAATTTTCAAATCTTCCAATCCTTTTTCCTATTGCTCTGTTCTTGTTTTATGGAGTCTATTCATTCTTTCTCTAAATATTACAAACAAATTTAAATTCCTTTTCAAATTGCTTTATTTTCGTTTGGTCCTTGATTGGGAATTCTTCTGTTTTTCAATTTTCTTATTCTCTGATGATAGGTTTTTCTCCTGTGCCTTGTAATTTTGTTATTGTGTCAAGATACTTAAAGATTTCCCTTTCTTCTGTGTATTTTTATTTAATTTTTTATTGTTATATTTTATCTATATTGTGCATTTGGAGCAGCAGGCTTGCCACAACTGCTCAGTCTACCATCTTGACTAGAGATCTAGTTTGTTTCTTTTTAATAAAAAATTATAAGTAAATCAGTCAGAATTTAAAGAATTGATTTGACTTGAGATAGGTCTTCAGTTTCTTATCCCTCTTGTTTGTGATTATTTACTTTGCAATTAGGGCAACTTCAGCTATAAAACCATCAGGCTGATTTACCAATAATGAAAACTGATACAAACCTATTTTGCTTGCTTATTTTTTTAATTATTTATATTAAAATATATAGAAAACACATCCTTAAAATGGATTTTTCTTTTTCTGCTTGAACCTAGGCAAACCAACCACAAGTAGCTCAGAAGCATGCCGGTTCTGTGGTTCCAGGAGTGGAACAGAGTTATCTGCTGTTGGCAGTGTTTGTTCTGATGCAGATTGCCAGGTGAGTATATGATTAAACCATCAGGCCATCCCAGTAAGGAATCACACACATTCCACCATGAGACCTTCACTTCGTATAAGTATTATAGGTCAGCATGACTCCTGTTTTGTTTTGTTTTTCCCACATGGTTATTAAATTAACTCAAGTCTGAGGAGATGCCCTTGCTATTCTTCTTCTTCATGTTCTGCTTTCTCCATTTTATTCCCAGTGTCCCTGAAAACACTTCCTTAAAAATTACAAATGGACTATTCCTCACTTAAGTGCCTGCTACTGCTGGATCCACCTCACACACCTGTATATGTGTTTCCTAACTCATTTATGTTTCATGCATGTCCTTTTCCTGAAGATTCCTTGCCTTGGTTCAGATCTTCATCTTTATTCATAAATAAGTTAAATAGCTTCCTCCTAACTCTTCTTTCTACTTCCAGTCTTTTGTCCAACCAATTCATTCTTCGTAGGAGAGTTTCTACCAGACTTACGTTGCTTGAAAAAAGGAGGGGGTGAGGATGAACTAAATCCCCATTTGAAAATAATAGGTGGCTCCTAATTTTTTTTATATATTTTGGCATTATATATTTTTATTTTCACAACCAACACTCCCCTTACCCCCAACTCCCATGCCCCCAGTAACCTCTAAGCTGTTTTCTATCTCTGCAAATTTACTATTTCTGTTCATCTCTTTTAAGTAATATGCAATGTTTGTCCTTGTGTACCTTGCTTATTTCACAGAGCACAGTGTTTTTAAGGTCCTTTCATGTTGCAGGTTGTCTCATCATTTTATTCTTTCTTGTGGCCAAATAATATTCCATTGTGTGTATGTACCACATTTTGTCGATCCGTTCATTTTTTGATGGGCACTTGGGTTGTTTCCACCTGTTTTTTTGGCTATTGTGAATAATGCCACTATGAACATTGGTGTACAAGTATCTGAGACCCTGTTTTCACTTTTTTGCGGTATATACCTAGAAGGGGAATTGCTGAGTCATATGGTAATTCTATATTTAACTTTTTGAGGAACCACCATATTGCTTTTCACAGTGGCTGTACCATTTTATGTTCCCACCCACATTGTACTAATGTTCCAATTTCTCCATATCCTCTCCAATACTTATTTCCCTTTTGTTTTTTTGTTTGTTTGTTTGTTTAATAATAGCCATCCTTGTGGGTGTGAAGTGGTATCTCCTCATTGTGGTTTTGATTTGCATTTCCCTAATGGCCAATGATGTTGAGCATCTTTTCATATGCTTATTGGCCATTTGTATATGTTCTTTGGAGAAATGTCACCCCTGTTTTTAAAATAGTCTGTTTCCTATGTCAAGAGTTAAAAACTTTACCAAAGCTGGAAAATCAATCAAGTAAGGCTCTAAAACCCAAACAAGTTTTTTTGTGTGTGTTTCTCAACTGCCACAGTCATATGTATTTAGTGCTGACTTATGTGTGCTTTAAACAGTTAAAAATCTATGGGCTGTATATCATTTATCTCTTAAATATTTTATTCACTTGTTTCCCTTAAATAAGTTTCCAGTTTCTGAGGATTCTTTAATTCCAAATATATATGCATGCTATCTGAATATTTTTGTTTCATCAATTCAGGTAACAAGAATTTGCATAGTGAGCTCAGATAGTGAATCATACCTGTATTTTTTTCCTTTAATTCCTGTTAGAGGGAGTTGGTTGGGATATTATATGTCAGGAAGTTTTTTTTGTTTCATGGCTATGCATGATAACAATAATTGAAATTGTAATTCACTTTTTATCAGCATTTCCTTTATGTGGAGTCATTTTTTTTTTAATTACATTAAAGTGAAAATAGACCTTTTTAATAATCCTAAATTATATTCAAACAAAGAATAAAAATAACCTTGTTGTTAGCCTTTATATTTATTTTCTGTAGTAAAATGTCTTGACAAATTAATATAATAGATATAATAATTAGTTTGTGTGCCTTTTTTGATGATTGTATACTATTATAATTCATCTGTAATAGGAATATGCCAAGACAGCCTGTTGTAAGACACATCCTTGTGGCCATCCATGTGGAGGTGTTAAAAATGAAGAGCATTGTTTGCCCTGTCTACATGGCTGTGATAAAAATGCCACAACCCTGAAGCAAGATGCTGATGACATGTGCATGATATGTTTCACTGAAGCACTCTCAGCAGCACCAGCCATTCAAGTAAGTCTCGGTTTCTAAAGTTACATACTTTCAGTTCTTGTGATTCCAAGATAATGAATATTTTCAAAAAAAAAAAATCTTATTTAAATCAGTAGTTTCATCTTCTTTCCAGGATATGCAAAATTAAATAATTTTACATTTCTCCCTAACCCAGCTTTCTTTATATAGGTTGTATTACTGTTTAAATGGTAAAAATTTTGAGAAGCTGAAGACTTCAGCACTTGTCTATTATCATGGGATCATTATTAGCTAAAGTTTCATTATACTAAATTTCTTGATTTTTCTGTTACCTACTTTAAGTGTCACCTTGCATTTCATAATCTTCTGGTCACTCAAGTTTATCTTTATTACATTTGTTTATATCCTTCCCTCCTCCTCTTTTTTTTTCATTTAAGCTGGACTGTAGCCATGTGTTCCACCTACAGTGTTGTCGACGAGTTTTGGAAAACAGATGGCTTGGTCCAAGGATAACATTTGGATTTATATCTTGTCCCATTTGCAAGGTATGAAAAGAATCAGAAATTATCTACTTTCTGTTAATTTTCATCTTTCAAAATAAACTCATGTCAGCATCTCTTGATATCGTACCCCATTTACTTTTTTTTTTTTAACAAATCAATTTTATTGATACATATCAATCTCCATTTACTTTTTATCACCAGTCTCCAACAGTATTCTGCCCTGCCATCCAGATAAAAAGATAAGATCTTTTTATATGGTATATTGCATCTCAAAACGGTAATTGTCAATTAAATCTGATTAAACTGAATTTAAAAAAAGGCAACAAAAAAATTGTTTAGACATCATCATGCACTAAAGGACATGCATTACTCAGTACTTTCTGCCCCCAAGAATTCAGCACATGATATGACAATGCTAACTACCAAAAAGACGAATGATCCTGTGGTGCTTACAGGTACTGAGACCTGCAATTAAAGAATGAAATCTGAACTGCCAGTGCCATTAGAACAGATTCTTTTAGAGCTCCGTTAAAATAAAGAGAAAAATCTTGGTATTTTTACACATCTCTGCAAAGATACTAGGCAAAGTAGCAAGTTGTTTTGGCAAGCTAATTATAATTATTACCTTTGTTTATGAATGTGATTAAGCATGTTTTCCCTATTTTCCACTCCTTTTTGTTCTAAGTTCTCTCGATTTTCTTGCCTTCAGATTTACAGACTAATGTAGAGGATATAACATGGAAAGTCTTAGCACAATCATTGCTTAGTTAGCCTGAGGAATAATCAAATCAATTGTAGTATTTTGCTTTCCCTTCTTATATGTGCCACAAAGGAAAATCACATTTAGGTATCTGGACATAGATACCTGAAGATGGTATAGAAAATACAACCTGCTCATTTTTCTCACCTGACATTCTATCCTACCCCCAAGGAACCAAAACACATAAATGTACACAGACTTCTGGCAACTTTATGGGACTATTTTTAAATGGCATTTTATTTAGAAAACATTTGTTTCCAGTTATCTCCTAGCACAGTGTTTGGCACTTAGGTACACAATAAATGTTTGTTGAATTAATTCATAAATGATCCTGTTGAAGAATGTTCATTTTTTTATTTCAGAACAAAATAAATCATATAGTATTAAAAGACCTGCTTGATCCAATTAAAGAACTCTATGAGGATGTCAGAAGAAAGGCCTTAATGAGATTGGAATATGAAGGTCTGCATAAGAGTGAAGCTATCACAACTCCTGGTGTGAGGTTTTATAATGACCCAGCTGGTTATGCTATGAATAGATATGCATATTATGTCTGCTACAAATGCAGAAAGGTATGCTTTAAATTATACTGAGAATTTGTAAGAGATTACCCATGTGATTAAGAAGTTAAATTGTGTAATGATATCTAACTATTCTTACATCTAGGAAGCTTGATAATAGCGTTTCAAGTTGAACTACTTAATTTCTTTTTGTATTTTTAACCTAACAAACTTTTTACAAAACATGTAATGTTTTTGTACTATCTTACACAAGCTACTTTCTACCAGTAATAACCTCCTGATTGTCATATGCATTTGGTTCTTGAATAAAGTTCTCTTACTTGACTCTGTTGACAACTCCCTCCTCAAAATTCTTTCTTCCTTGGCTTGTATCACAATACTTTCTTTTGTTGTGCTCTTTCCTTTCTGGTCATTCCATCTGTAACTCCTTCATTGGATTCCTTTTTGTTTATCTACCCCTTACATATTTGTTTCCCAGAGCACCATTCTTTCCTATAATACCTACTTACCTTCCTGTACATCCATGGCTTACCTACCTCCTATAGTGTTAGGACCTTCCAAAATTTTTGAGATTTAGATACATATATCCAACTGCCTACCAGACATTTGGATTTTCTCTAGATACGTCAAAATCCATGTGTCCATTATTACAGCCATCAATGTTGACTCTCCCAGTCTCTAATATTTATTTACAAAGACCTTTCAATTTTTTTTATAAGACTCTCTTGAGTCATTTTTTTTCTTTTCATTCCAGTTTCAGCAACCCTAATTATTTTTCACTTTGGTGATTAAATTAGCACTCTAACTGAGATCCTGGTGGCAAGTCCTTAACCCCTCCATTCCATCCCTTACACTTCCACTGCTACTAGTAGGTTAATATTTCTTCAAATGTAATTGTCATTCTTCTGCTTATAACCCTTTAGCTCTACCTAGCTCTCCAATCTCATTTCCCAGTATGCTACCATTTGCACCTCATGCTACAAATACTAAACTACTTGCAGTTCCCCAAACTCAACCATGTTTTCTCACTCACTGACACCTCCATGCCATTTCAAATGCTGTTTCTCTACACAGAATCCTCTTCTTTACCTCCTACTGTGTATTTGACTCACACTGTCACCCACCCATACACATGCTCACCTTCATAGCCAAATCTGTCTAATCATGCTCTAGGATTCAGCTCAGGTTTCACTTCTATAATACAACCACCACCACCACCACACACACTCCAGATAATTTTGTTCTCTTCCATCATAACACTCATTATTCAGCATATCTCTCTGCCATACTTGACAATAAATTCCATGAGGACAAAGGTTTTTTTTTTTTTCATTTATCTATATCCAGTACTAAGCACTTATTTGACACTAAGTTAATATTGATTGAATTAAAGAATGAATAAATGAGTGAAGGAATAGAATAAATGAAAGGTACTTAATTCCCCTAGTGTAACAAAATGAAAATGCAGATGATGGCTGGAAGGCTAAATAGACACAGATGATGGCCCAAAAGGCCAAGGGAAGACCAATAGTGTGCATTTGTTAAACTTGTATTGATACAAATAATAAAATATTATTTCTCTGTGTTTAATGTACTAAGGTTCACAAATGAATATTGTGCTACCACAGGGATCACAGTCAAATGTGTAGGAAGCGAGGCAGGAATATTTAAAAAAAAAAAAAAAAAAGTGAAATAGCTGGAATAAGCAATAGGTACCAGGACCAAAGAAATACATCTGGGACCAGTTAAGCTGGTAGACTACAATTTATAAACCTCTGTATCAAAGGAGCCCGTCTTTTGACCTGTTTTTCTGATTCAGATAATAGATTTATACTGACTCATCTTGCTTATTCCCCCTTATGACTATCTTTTATTTTAAGATGGCTGGCCACCAATTATTTACTTGGCTTTTTTAGTATGGGACATCATGTACATGCAAACTGTCCCAATTATGTTGGCCTATTTATTTTGTGCTCAGAGCAAATACAGGTAAATCATCTATCATGATCATTTCATTTATTCTAGTGTCTATAATGGATACTGCTGAGTTCCTGCATATAGTATAACTTTATAAGTTAGAGCAGATTCTGAATATAATTACCAAATTTGGCTTTCTTTAAAAAAAAAATTATATAATCAATAGATGCTTAAAAATGGCCTTTTTAAAAATTTTCCATTAGCTTCTGGATTACCATTCTGTACTAATAATTTATTTTAGGCTTGTTTTCTTCTATAATATTATAGTTTAGGAATTTCTCAGCATTTATTTTTAAGAGGAATAGAAGGGAATTTGCTAGTTAATATTTCATTATGAGAAAAATTTGTCAAACTTTGTCCTTGAAAAGCATAGTTTCTCTTTATTATTTAATATTGTGTTTTGGTACTATGTTTGGGCTTCCTACTATAGGCATGAATCCATTCCAGAATTGAAATAGCTTCATTTCTTACCCTGATCTACTACAGACAGTGGCATGGACATGCGCTTGGCATTGCAAGGGACTGTCTAATGGACAGCAATATTTTCTCTCACTTCTTGATCTTCCTTCCAGTAAGACTCTAGTAGATCTCCCATGACCAAGTTTTCTTTATTTCTGCTGTATTCTAAATGTGTTCTCTCCATAGGCATATTTTGGTGGCGAAGCTCGCTGTGATGCTGAAGCTGGACAAGGGGATGATTATGATCCCAGAGAGCTCATTTGTGGTGCCTGTTCAGATGTGTCCAGGGCTCAGGTGGGCAGAGCATTTTATTAGAAAGGATAATTTAAAAACATGAAACTTTTTAAATAGATAATAGCCAATATAGTGGCAATGGTAAACTAGGATTTTCCCCTATTGTTTTCTTATATTTGTGCAACAGCGTATCATTTTCCAAATTATTTCATATATATTGCTTCTTCCAGATGATATTTCCATGTCTGCCCATTTTATAATTGTGTCTTGCATAAAGCAAGCTGCCACATTTCAATAAGTAATGACTTTTTCATTTTCTTAACCCTACATTCAAACATTCATGTTTTCCCCTCTTCAATGAAATCTTCAAAATTCATCCATGAGATTGGGAGATAAATAATATTTACATTTGACAGATCAGGAAACATTTACAAAGAAATTAAGTGGTATGCTTAAATCAAATAGGTTATGTTGGAACTGGAATTAGAACTTTAGGCTTTGTCCAGACCTTTTGGACAAAACCACACATTTTTTAATGTATATATATCATCAGTTTTGCAGTCAGTTTTGGGAGCTAAGTAGTCTCTCAGAATATGAATTGTAAGCTATGTAGATGACTATATTAGGCAAAATTGAAATAGAATCACCCTAATCTTGTATCTGTTTTCTTTTGCTACAGATGTGTCCCAAACATGGCACAGACTTTTTGGAATATAAATGTCGCTACTGCTGCTCAGTGGCTGTCTTTTTCTGTTTTGGAACAACACATTTTTGTAATGCTTGTCATGATGATTTTCAAAGAATGACTAGCATTCCTAAGGAAGAACTACCGCACTGCCCTGCAGGTATATTTTTGTTATTGTGATATATATGGTAACTAGTATTTATTTATTATTGGAACTCTTTGTTTCAAGTGGCAGAAATCTAATTCAAACTAGTCTCTAGAATCAAAGGGAATTCTTTGATTCTTTTAAGCCTTTGGTTTTTCTGAGTGAAGTCAAAGGCTCTGTCATTATCGTGAGTGAAAGGTTAGGAGCTATAATGAGAAAGAAGTCAACTAAGGATTAGTAAAAGCACTCAAGGCCCATGTGGAGTTTGATAGCATATATTAATATCAGAATCACTTAGAAGGTGTGGCAGTTTGATATAGTCATGAATTCCAAAAATAGATATTAGATTATGCTCATAAACTGCTCTGGTCATCTGGGCATGATTAAGTTATGATTGGGGCTTTGATTGGGCCACGTCAGTAGGGCTCTGAGCTCCGCGCCTTGGTGGGTGGGGTCTCAAAGATAAAACATGGCAAAGGACAGAGTTACAGTTTTGAGTTGGAGTTCTGATGCTGAGTTTTAATGCTGGAGCCCGGGGAAGCACACAGAAGAGCTTGGTCCTGAGGAAGGAGAGAAGGCCCCAGGATAGAGATGAGCCGTTCACCTGACAGTTCACAGCGGCCTTGTGGAGCGAGGCAAAGCCTAGAGAGCCTCATAGTCTACAGCTGACCCTGTGGAGGAAACAGAGGAGCTGAGCGCTGAGAGAAATGGAGCCCCAGGAAGAGAGGAACCCAAGAAGCCTGAACCCTGGCAAACATTGGCAGCTGTCATGCTCCAACACATGGCAACAGACTTTGGTGAAGGAAGAAACTTATGATTTATGGCCTGGTAACTGTAAGCTTCTATTCCAAATAAATACCCTTTATAAAGACCAACAGATTTCTGGTATTTTGCATCAGCACCCCTTTGGCTGACTAAAACAGAAGGGTTTTGTGATTTTTTTTTTTTTTTAAGAAGCCTGGAAACCAGCACCATAAAATGGACAAGTGATTTAATCCAGAATGACTGGAAATTAGCAGGGTAGTGAACCTCAGAATGTGAAGAGAATTAAAGATGCCACTGAGAATACAGGAGAAAGGATTGTCCAGGAAGGGCAGGTGGAGAGAAAAAAGAAATATGAAGCTGAAAGGAGCGAAACAATCAGAAGAGGTCAGGGACCTTGTCACAGTGAGGTGTGAAATAACAGGCTTAACAGAAGTGAGGGCAGCGGAAGGAGAGGAAACATGACCACAGAGGAGAATTTTACACATGAGGTATATCTGAAATTAGCAAAAATACACACAAAGTACATACAACACAATGTAGAGTATTGTTAAAGCTATGAAATAGACACTCATGTTGCTTGTGAAGAGTGCTGATGGTACAACCCTATGGAAAGCAGTTTGGCAGTGCCTATCACAGTTACAGATACCTCTACCCTTCAACATTCCCCCTCTGTGGTACAGCTACACATGTGAGGAAAAGAGCAAGAATAAATACACAGCGTTACTCATTGCAGCATTGCTTATAATAATAAAAGAATGTAAATACTGTGTCCGATAAAGAGGTGGTTAAAAACTGAGTAATATACACTATTGGAAAAAAATGGGCATCATGTACTATCCATCTTCACATTCCACACCTAACATAACACTGTCTACACATTAAGCACTCAGTAAATATTTGTTGAATCAAAAAGCCCCCCATTTTTTTCCTGAAAAAAAACAAGGATCATATGCCTGCAGTTTGTATGACCCACCGCTGATGGTGTGTACATGTTCTGACATTGAGAGTCTCCCCTCTCCCCCACTTAATGGTGGGTTAGGTAGGAATAGCAATATGCAGTGTGATTTGGGGTGAGAGTTACTGATTTTACAATTTATAGAAAGAATAAGTAGCTTGCTAACAAACCTCTGGTGTACTCCCATCTTGACCCATCCTGGGTCAAGTTTCTGTATTTGCTTGAGGCAGCATTAACTATTGTTCTTGTATCTGAGCTTAAACCAGCAGTCAACTTCTCTTTCCAAGATAAAGTGTCTTCAGTTTGATACTTACCTTCATGTCCTGGTCTTACTCTTGTATGGAACTCACTCTTCATGTCTCTAGATCAGGCTTAATTTTCTTGTTATTGTTCAGTAACAGTAATAGCAACTAATATTGGTTATTTATACTGTGCCTCTTTATCCCTCATGTTTTCCTTCTTCTCTGTTAGAAAAGTTTTTAAATCTAGAAGATGCAAATTAAATGAACTCTCATTCCCTACTGATTTGGATAAGCCTGTTACAACCAATCTCATGATAATTTTCTCTCAAACAGAATCAGAATTTATCTTCATTATATTCAAAACTAGCTGTAGAAAATGGATACATAGTTGCTATTCCTTCTAGTGTTAAATAGGAGTTCTGCATTCAAGAATAAGCCTATCCTGTATTCCCTACACACTAAAGCTCCTTGTTTATAAAGGAGCTATAATCATTTCTAAATGATATGAAACACCATGTGATGCACATAGCATAACAAGTTTCTTAAAAAATAAAGTACAATTTTTTGTATATCTTATAAGCCTTGTTCATTTGATTATGATCTACAAATTTATATCTTCCATATTTGAAAGTATTTCTTCCAAATTACATTTTATCTTATTTTACTGTTCATATTTTTAAGTTGATTAATTTTTCATGATTAGTTTTCCCACTGATCTCCCTTCAAATACTTTTTAAATTAATACTCATAGTCAATCTTCCCATTTTACCAATATGTGCTTTTTCTTCAGATAAAATAGAAGAGTAACATGACTTATATACAATTAAATTTGTTTTTACCTATAGAAAAACATTTACAAAATTCTCCATGTTTTCTCATCCATAATAATTTTCTGCTAGACTAACTTGAGGGATTTTTGTGACCATTTTTGTTAATTGCTCTTTGTTTTAAAATGACATATCTAATTCATTCATGAATAGAAAATAAGTAATAGTGGTTATCTCTAGGCATGATATTATGGGTAAGGGACCCTATCACTTTCTCTGTTATATATGTCTGTTATGTTAAATTTTTAATGGTGAACATTTTTACTTTTGTGGCTAGAAGAAAAATATTTTTTAAAATTTTTATATTAAATTTGTACCTAATTTTATATTTGCATAACCATCATCATGCTATTGCTTTGAATGACTTATTGGTGATTTATGTTTATATTAGTTTCTATAGGTTTTTGTTCATTTTTAATCATATTCTTTGCCTCTTTCAAAACTTATACAGGTCCCAAAGGCAAACAGCTAGAAGGAACTGAATGTCCACTCCATGTTGTTCATCCACCCACTGGAGAAGAGTTTGCTCTAGGTTGTGGAGTGTGCAGAAATGCTCACACTTTTTAGAACACTCAGATTACTTTGTTGACAGAGAAAAAAGTTGCCTTCATCCCCCAAGAGGTTGTGGTGAAGTTTAAAAAACTCTGCTCAGGATAAGGACGGGACCATTTTTACATCCATGAAAATGAACCATTCACAGTGCAAGAAGGATGCCAAATACCATGTACATAATTCTTGCTGTGGAAAATTTCCCCATTATTTTGGTTTATTTTCTTTTGAACCAAGACATCAAATCTGTGAGGTGTTTGCATGTAGCCATTACCGTCATTGGCTGTGAAGCATTGGACATTTATAGATAATTGATCTAAAAGAATCACCATGCCCATGGACTAAGAATGATGCTAGCTTTCAAGCAAAAAATAATAATAATAATCATTGTTTATTGTATACTGCCTTTTTGTACAATTGCATCACGGGTGGGGATAAAAAGAGGAATATTCTGGTTTTATTTCCTAGACTGTTATTTAAAAAAAAATTGTGTTAGGAGGGCATATAAATGTAATAAGTATCACACTGTATATAACTATATCAATGTTTGTCCTGTATAAGAATTACTAAATTACAAATGCAGTTTCATTTAAACTTCTAGGTTAAGTTTGAGCCTGAAATTTTAATGAAGTGCAATACTGAGTGTGCCTCATTATCTTGCAGCTGTAAACATATTGGAATGTACATGTCAATAAAACCACTGTACATTTTTATACAGTGATAAAGTCTACCAATTGTGTAAGGTGTTTCAGAAACAACATATAAACACATTTACGGTCTAAAAATACATCCAATTTTCCTTGGAAAGAAATTTACTAACAGCACAATCATAATTTTCATAACTGTTAGAGAAAACAAAAGTAGTAATGAAGTACAATGTTGGAATCTTAATACTGAGTAGAAAATGATGAATACACATATTCATAAACAGACATATGCCAAAAAAAGAAAGTTTAGGAAATTGACCAAACTCCATCTTATTAATCAGAGCTTCTTGAAATTTTATGAAGTTATCAATAAAATCACTAGTATTATCTACTATAGCCTATACTGAGTTTAGGTAGATTTTGTTTCAATTAACTCATAAAATTACCAAAGTCTGGATTTATGATTTATCATAGATTATATTTGTTTCATGAGACTGACAAAAATTTTGATCAGTTTTATTCTAAATTCCCACTACTGGAAGTATATAAATTAATTTATCCACATCCATTATTTTAATAACATTTGTTAAGCACTTGTGAGAAATCTAAAACAGTTTTTGCCTTGAAGGACTTAATATGTAAAGAAAAGATCAAATCCGAGCACAGAGAACTGTTTTACAGAATGTTTTAATAATTATGTTTCCTAAAAATGTTCAAGTCAGATGCTTCAGGATTTAGAAAAGATCATTTTTATTGGTGTTTGTTCAGGGTTTTTTGTTTTTGGTGGGAAAAGGTAGTTAAGAGGCCATTTGAGCTAACTCTTGAAAAATAAGTAGCATTTTGAGGGGCTGAGAGATGGAGAACAGCACATAAGAAAAAAGTCGTTAAGTAGAAACTTCTAAAATGTGATCAGAGAACAGTGAGTAGTATAATAATTTTCCTGGTGTTGCTGCAAAAGAAATCTGAGGTTCATTAAACCCTGACCTCTTCGTGATAGAAGTTGTGGGTCCACAATCACATGAGTTTACTGAACAAGGAAGGGCTTTGAACCAGGGCAGAAGGTTCCCCTTCAGCTGAATCAGATACACCTTAACCATCACTGAAAAGTAATGATAAAACCTTTTACAAATCTCTCTAGAGAAGAAGAGTATGCAAACATCCTTTGTATTGTATGACAGTGCCACAGAGTTGCAAGTGCTTTTAAACGCCCAGCGTGTTCAAAAGCAAGAAGAGTGATTTGTTGTCACTGAGTCTCTTCTAGTGGCCCCAGTCCAAGCTGAAAGGGTTGCAGGCAGGACTAGTTCAATCTCAACCTCCAAATCATCTTGGATTAAGATTTCTTGAAGAAGTCGTGAAAACTTAAACAGAAAAGGGTCCTGAAAATGTCCACATTTTCACATCACCTCACATTTTTTCTTCTGACAAAGGGCCAGTTGGTCTCTTCTAGCCTATGTTCAGAAGAACTTCCAGACCTTTCAGGGCAGCACAGCCTTTTTTCTCTAGATCATATCATTCTGTCATGAGGATCTTGGGCTACAAACTCAGGCTCAGATGACCCTGCTCCTCAAAGAGTTTCAGTCTCTCAGTACCTGCTTAAGAAATGTATCCTCCCCCCAGTCCACCCCCGTTTTGCAACCTTCACCTGTCATAGTGATCTAGTTACATGGACAAGCCTATGGGAGACGACAGGGCCCAGTCTAAGGATTGGCTTAAAAAGTTTCCAGAAAATACAAAGCTGGGCAACGATGGAGGCTGTTTCCAGGTGTGCCCAGGAAAGCTGGAGGGGAGAATGTGGCAAAGCCATTGTAAATATTTGACTTAAACTCACAAGCCCAGAAATGAACTAACATTGAGAATGCCACATAGATAAGAGATTTTATGGACACTTGAGAATTATAAAGAACACCATCTTCTATCCATTAACTTTTCTGGCAAATTGATCATCTCAGTTTGTAAAATATAGTAGAAGAGCTTTCCGCAACTGCAAGGTCGGGAGGTGCCTGCCAGTTTGCTGATATTGAACCTTGTCACCACCCATTCCTTGACCCCATAGAGGTCCATCAATAAAATGGCTTGGCCCTTAAAAAAAAAAGAAAGAAGATAAAGGAACCAGGACACTATCAAGATGGCTTGGCAAGAAAGAGACCTCATGGGTTAATATTCTAGTAATAAAAAGGGTAAAAATAAAGACCTTTAATATACACTTACAGTAGCATAACTTGTCTTAATTTATGAGGAAGCATTTTTAACTCATATCCCTAGCATCTCAAAACCACGAAACTTAAAACATTTTATGAATTATGACAGCACAGAAAAGGAATGGCTTTGGCATACATTTGGCTGAGGCATACTGTGGACAAAGACCATTCCAACTAGGTTGGAAACAAAAGAGAATCAAGAGCAGGTATTAGTGACTCTTTCTGGAAGGAAACTTTTTTCCTGTTAAAATTTCAGGCCCAAGAAAAACCATTTTTCTTAAACAGTTTTAGATGGTTTAGGCCTAAAAACTTCTTATATTCTATCAGTAAGGTTACTCAGTAAAATATACAATACTCTTTATTCACTTTTCATTCACAACTGCTTGCTAATTTGCTTTTTTCATGATTTTTCAGCCCTTATGTCTCTCCCTGTCCACTTAGTCACCTGTATTCCACCTGCACATAGTCACGTGTGTTTCTGGTGGTGGCTGTATGATGGACCATTGCCCCTCATTTTCCTGCAAACTGCCAGTATTACATAACAAATGTTGGGCCTGAACGCAGAAGACTTGAGGACAAGCCCTGACTCTGCCTCTCTTTGGCTGTGTGATCTTGAATTAGCCATTATTCTTTCTTAGTCTCAATTTCTTGGAACCAATAATACCTAATCTCAGTAAAATGAGAAAGTATTTACAAAAGTGCTTTATTCCATAATAAAGTATTATTCAAAAGTGAAGAGAGAAGGAGAAAGAACATTTAAGTTAAAGATTTGCTCTAGATTCCAGCTATATTTGGCTTAAAAAAAAAAAAAAAAAAACCTAAGATGTGGATCCAGGTCTTTCTGTCTCTAAGGCCCAAGCTCTTTGTACCACATCATGCTATAACCATTACACTACTAATTGGTTCTATGAAAGAAGTAATTTATGAAATAGTAACTGGGCACCTATAATATGGACAAGGTTGCAAAAGTGAGCAAGACACTATTTGCTTTAAGGTATGTTCATTACAGGTGGGAGGTGTGGCAGGCAGCCCTGGAGGTGCGCTACTCACATCTCCCTACAGGGGAGGCCCTGCCGCAAGGCCTACTCTTAGCTGACAGCCTCTAGTTGCAGCACCTTGGGATCTGCCACAGCATTTGATGCAAAACCAACTCTTTCCAGGCTGCCCTAGCCAATGATGGAGTAGAGCCTTGAGTTTGTGACAGGGTATCAGGGCCTGGCCATTTCTGCCCAACGCAAGACACCTGAATGGCAATCTTTGCATCAGAAGTGTTGAGCTGCCTGAGACTGCCATAGAGATGCACCTGTCTGTGACTTTTCCTACCCAGTCTTCCTTCTCCCTTGCTTTTCATCGATGTCAAACCTGCATCACAGCCTGAAGACTCTCGCTGCCTACTCTAACTCCCTCAGCACTTAATCTTTTACAGTCCTTGCCTCCAACAAATTTCTTGCACATCTAACTCCACTTTGGCACCCGCTTCCTAAGCAGAAACTGACACAGGATAATACATTTTAAGTGATTTACTTATGGTCACTTCATTTCATTAATGACTTATTAAAAAGTATCTATGTCCAATAAGTAAACAGTCATATATCTTGCTAAAGCTAGGCCACCAGCTCAACACTAAGTTACCTTGTTAGCAAAGTAGCTTTGTAGCTAAGGCGAGAAACATGTTCAGTTACAACTTGGCAGGGGGGAGTCATGGACACACCTAGCAGCCATCTCCCAACCCTCACCTACCCTCCCCCCTCTTTTTCTATTGTGTGCAGATGCTTCAATATATTTCCATTGGTAGCCATTCAGCAGCCCTGGGGAGATGTTAGGTCTAACAGAGCAGGGTGACTGTACCTTACACCTAGAAATCAGGAACAAGCAGCCCCAGCTGCTTATCAGGGCAGGATCTCTCAAAAGTAGGGCTCCCTCCCCCTGGGTTGTATAAATACCCACTCTCTGGCAGCACAGATTTGTCTCTCCTCCCCTACATGAAGTGGGGTACGCAGAACTGCCATCCACCAACCCTGACCCAAGTAGTTGGCCTCTCCAGGAGACTGATCACTATGGGATGTCATCCCCTACTCTTTTGGAGCCTTAGTGCTGTGTAAGTGATAAAGCAATCATTTGCTGAAAGTTCCTTTTGTGCCCAAGCCTGTGTTCCCATGATGCACTGTATAGCAACTCGCTCCACAAACTTATAATGTCCAGTTTCTCACAAAAAGCAAATACAGGTGTTTCAGCCTCGTTCTGGAAGATGGATATGTTTTGACAAGCAAAAATAGGAAAGAGCATTCCAGGCAGAGAGTACAGTGAGAAGTAAAACACTGATAGGTTCCTCAGAAACGTAAGTAAACTGTTTTGTTTCATTAAGTCGTTTAATAAATATTTGAGCACCTGTTCTATATCGTCTCTTGACAGTCCACTCTCATGAGGGTGGGTACTGGATTTCCACTTGCTCAGTAACCAGGAATTATGCCTAGAAGGTGCATGATGAATACACTATGAGTTAGTGAAAAAATATGTGCAGTGCACTGTGCTAGATGCTAGGGACAAGGCATTCACAGAACACAAATACAGAAACATGTAAAGAACCCAATGTGATTAAGAGCTATAATGAAGGTTTTATAATAATAAGTGATAACATTTATTGAGGGCTTACAGTGGGCAAGCACCACGCTCATGCATGAGTGTGGTAGGCAGGATGACAGCACCCAAATATGTCAGTGTCCTAATCTTCAAGACATGTGAATATATTACATGGCAAAAGGGACTTTCGGAGATGGAGAGATGATCCTGGATCAACCAAGTGGGTCCAAGGTAATCACAAAAGTCTTCGTAAGGGAGAAAGGGAAGCAGGAGTGTCAGAATCAGGGAAGGAGATGTGACAACAGCAGCAGTCAAAGATAGAGATTTGAAAGGGCTGCACTGCTGCCTTTGAAGATGGAGGAAGGCACCAAGGACAGCAGACAGCCTCTAGAAGCTGGAAAAGGCAAGAAGCAGATTCTCCCCCAGAGCCTCCAAAGGAATGCAACTCTGCCAACACCTTGATGTTAGCCATTTTGAACTCCTGACCGTCATAACTCTACAACAGTAAATTTGTGTTCCTTTAAGCCACTAAATTTGTGGTAATATGTTACAGCAGTGTGGTAGATTGAATTATGTACCCAGAACAAAACACGTGCTCTTAATCTTAAAATGTCCCCGTGGGTATGAAGCCGTTTGTAAACAGGAACTTTTGAAGATGTCATTTTTAGTTAAGGTGTGGCCCAACTGAATCAGAGTGGGTCTTAATCCGTATTACCAGAGGCCTTATAAAAAAAAAAAAAAAAAAAAAAAAAAAGCCAGAAGGCAGAGAAAGCCACACAGGAACAAAGAGCCAGAAGTCAGCGGAAATCCAGAAGAACAGATGAAAGAAGGCTTTGCCATATGGCAGGAAGCAGAGATAGAAACCAAGGAACCCCAAGGATTGCCTGCAGCCAGCACCAAAATGCATAGACTCCTGATATCTTAATTTGGGACTTAAAACCTCAAAACCATGAATCAATAAATTTCCATTGTTTAAGCCAACCTATTGCATGGTATTTGTAACAGAAGCAGTAATAGGAAACTAATACATTGGGCTTCATATGCATTATATTCAGCTTCTACAAATCTATGAAATATAATTTCCCTTTTACAGATGAGACAACTGAGTCTCACAGAGGCTAAATAACTAGCCCAAGGTTTTGCCAAGACTTAGTACCAAAAGAAAAAGAATATGAAATATCTCATTAATAATTATATTGATTAGGTATTGAAATGATATTATTTTGGATATATTGAGTTAAATAAAATGTTATTAAAATTAATTTCACCTGTTTCCTTTTACTTTTTTTAAACAATTTATTGAAGTATATCATTCATACACGAACATACATAAACTATGAGTGTTTAGCAAACATCATGAACTTACAAAACAAGCATGCATAATAACATCACTTAGGGATCCCATACATCACCCCACCACAATACTTTGCATTGTTGTGAAATGTTTGTTAACAAATTATGAAAGAGCATCATCAAGGTATTACAGAGCATCATCAAGCTATTACTACTAACTATAGTCCGTATCTTACTCCCCTATAATTTTTTTTAAGGATTTATTCATTTACTTTTAGCCATTTTTACACTCCCCCACCCCCCCCACCCCCCGTTTTTGCTGTTTTTGTGTCCATTTGCTGGGCAATTGTCTGTGTCTGTTTCCGTCCCTCTCGTCTCATCCTTCTCCTCCTGGCTTCACTGGGATTCGATCCTCGGAAACTCCGATGTGGGAGAGAGGCGTACCACCTGCACCACCTTAGTTTGTGGTTTTTTGGCACCTCTCATCTTGGCTCTCCCTTGTGTCACTCTCCTGTTACGTCATCATCTTGCTGCGTGGCTCACAGGGCCTGACGGTGCACCTGTGCAAGGGGCCTGGTGGCATACCTGCTCACAGGGCCTGACGGTGCACCTGCACATGGGACCTGGGGGGCTCACCCACACACGGGGCCTGACAGCGCACCCACGCACAGGGCCTGGTGGCCCATGCGCCTTCTGTTTTTTTCTTTTTTTTTTTTAATTTTTACCAGGACGTCCCAGGGATTGAACCCAGGTCCCTCCATATGGGAGACAGATGCCCAACCATTTGAGCCACATCTGCCCCTGTTATATCTCTTAAGGTTGACCAAAGATACCTCGAGTTACAGTCATTTCCCATACAGGATGGTCATATAATCAGGCTTAGTTTATCACCAGCAGTCCAAAAGCCAGACCTAGGGAGAAAAACTAGGTCTGGGGACACATGCATGGTTTCTAATATAGCGAATGTTTCCTTTTACTTTTTTTAACATGGCTTCTACAAAATTTTTATTTATTTATGTGGCTTGCATATATTTCTAATGAACAGTGCTGGCCTAGAATCTCATTCCTAGCAGTCTGAATTTTATCATCCATCATTGGATTTTTTTTTAAGGAAGGGACCTGCCCAGATATGTATTTTAGAAAGATAATGCAGGAAACAGGTCAGAAGGTGGCTTAAAAGGGAGAGACACCATCTTTATAGAACACCAGTTGGGAAGTTCTGACAGTAGGCTAGGGAAGAGTTGATAAGGTTCATTTTCAGAGTTCGGAAAGACAGGTCTTGCCTTTGATGAGTTTAAAATCTAATCCCAGGTAGGATTAACGTACAATGAGATACCTTACAATTAAAATGGTTTGGTTAGGGGAAGCAGCTGTGGTTCTTCGGTTGAGCGCCTGCTTCCCATGTATGAGTTTCTGGGTTCAATCACTGGTATCTCCTTTTAAAATTTTTTAAATAAAATGAAACAGTTTAATTGGGCTAATTTGTCACAGTGGGAAATGCATGCTGAAGTAACTCAAAGGACAGAGGCAGGGTTGCTCCCACAAGACACTATGGAGGCAGCCTGACTCAAATCTATGTAGAAAGGAGATATGTGCCAAGAAACATTTCTGTAAGAGGTCAGTAAACTTTGTAACCTCCTCCCACATTTGTTATTTCATTGCCTCTTTTCAGGTAGTATTTAGCAAGAAAACTCTTAAAATGAAGAAAGATGTTGTCCTAGACACTTGAATATGCCTGAGGTGGGAAGGGGAAATAGCAGCAGACAGATACAAATGTTTTGAGGAATAGGATAAAGAATAGATTACTCTCAGCAGATGTTTATGACAATAAGCAGTTGAAATGGATCAAGCTCATGATAAAATTTTGAGCAAAAAAAAATCAGACACAAAAGGATACAAACTATGGATCCATTTATATAAAGTTACAAAAATAAGCAAAAACTCATCTATGGAGATAGAATTCAGAATATTGGTTACCTGTGAGGGGAAAGCTCACTGCGAAGATTGATGAGGGAGCATTTTGGGGTGCTGAAGCTGAAGATCTTGCATTTTAGTAAAAAGCCATGTGCGTACACATGGGCATCCAAAGACTCTGAACAACTTGGGGCCTAATCATAGTAACCACATGTTTTTTTTCCTAGCTGCTTAAAGCAAATATCATGAAATGGTTTGGCTTAAACAATGGAAATTTGTTAGCTTACAGTTTTGAGGCCAAGAAAATGTCCAAATCAAAGCATCATCAAGGCAATGCTTTCTTCCTGAAGACCAGCTACTGATGATCCTTGCCTCCTCTAACACATGGCAAGTCACATGGCCACATCTGCTGGTCTCTCCCTTCTCTTCCAGGTTTCATTGATTTCAGCTTCTTGCTCTGTGGCTTTTGGTCTCTGTATATTGATTCTGCTTATAAAGGACTCCAGCAATAGGATTAAGTCCCATCCTGAATGAGGTGGGTCACACCTTAACTGAAGTAGCCTTATCAAAAGATCCTACTTACAATGGGTTTACAGCCACAGGAATGGATTAGATTTAAGAACATGTTTTTCTGGGGAACATACAGCTTCAAACCACCACATCATTTATCTGACATTGTGGAATGATATGGAGCACATTTGAAAAACAAACAAGTAACCAGGGTTTTGCTCTTCTGTATTCAATTCTAACCAGCATGGATGGAACTGATTGGCAAAGTGGACATGACAGGAGCTTAAGTCCCTTAAACTTGCAAATTATACAGGAAAAAATGCAATGTATTTAGAAAGGTGTACCTCCTAAAATCATTTGTTCTAGAAGGCAAAGTTAAGGTCATGGGTGAAAATAGCAAAGAAATACATATTGGTTACACATTCAAAAGAATATTCTAATAGACCCCTCTGTTTTACAGTAGAATAAATATCCTTGGGAGGTAGTTAGCCCATCACTGGGCTATTCAAATAGAGGCTGGCCGGATGGACATCTTTCAGGGATAATGTGTTACAGTGGTGGAATGAATGGGAAACTATTCTCTCCTGGGAGTAAGGGAGTAGTGAAGGTACTTTGGAATTTAACAGAAACTTTTCTATATGCAAGCCTAAAAGATCATCACTGAACTAGTGTTATGTCTGTTACAATGCATGCCATGCTCAGAAAAAAAAGTCTAGAGTGTCTTGGTACTTGACAGAGTTATTGCTTTTCAAGGAACAAAGCCAAAGTCCTGGTAAGAAGATTTTGTGCATATGTTAGTGCTCTCTTTGGTGAGTTTTCTCACTGCTTAGGCCAACAAGGGAGGGAAAACCACAGCTTTTGCTGCTGAGAAGGCCTGGAATTGAAACAACCACTCCTGTCCTTGTTCAAGGAGTTAGAGCCAATGGTAATAACCACAATGATGGTAGCTAACTTTCACTGGGCATTTACTTTTACGTGCCTAGGACTGACCGCTGTGCTTTACATATATTAACTAATTCTCAAGATAACTCTCAATTATCATGATAACCCTATAGATAAGTATTATTATTATTGTTTCCGTTTTATATAACAGGAAACTGAAGCAAAACAAAATTAAGCAATTTGTTCAAGTTTCATACCCAGGAAACATTATTCATATCCGGAATCATTTCATATCTAGAACAATTATTGAATGTAAGTCATGAACCAGACCCACATCTTCCCAATCTGGAGCAATTTTTATTTTATTTTATTTTATTTATTTATTTATTTTTTTACCAGGAGGTCCCAGGGATCTAACCCAGGTCCCTCCATATGGGAGACGGACGCCCAACCAGTTGAGCTACATCCAACCCCTGGAGCAATTTTGACTGAGCAATGGAGACTCTTAAGTTGGTGTGACGAGAGAAGAGAATGAGGAAATGGGACTTCCTCCTGTGGGAACGATATGCTTGACTAGGGGACTTGAAAGGCGAGAACTTCAAAGAAAAGAGAGGAAGTACTAAAGAAAAAAAGAGGTAAGAGAACAGGAAATTTCCTTGTGGGGCAACATCCTTATAAAACCCTAAGTCTATAAAGCCCGTTCATGAATGAGTCAAAGGAATGACTATGATGGAGTTAAAGCCTCTGTTCCTCCCCAACTCAACTATTCTTTAGAGCTATACCTGGCCCTCCGGAAAAAAAGTTTTTAATCTCTTTATCTTAGTAAAGTCTTTGATTGAGCTTTCAATTTGGAAGGCAGGGGAATTCTTCAAAAAAGGGGCAGTGATCATGTCCAGTCATCTTCCTGGGGCTTTATCCAAGATGGGCCTATCCCTAGCCACCCTACATTACTAGGCAGAATCACTCTTGGTTAATGAAAACCTTAAGGCACCCTGCTGCACCCCACCCCCAAGCCCAGACACAAGACACAGTAAGACCAAATTCTCTGATTGTCTTTCAATTGAAAAGGAACACCATTGTTGGCCCAACAAGGAGCCTTTCCTGATCCAGGTTATACTGGTTAGGAGTTTTGGTTGCAAGCAAAAACTTTCCTGGGCCTTTTGTATTTCCTCTAAAGTCTGCTACAAAATGAAACAGTTTCTTCTTTAATTACTCTCCATCTGAACTTTTTCATATGGGACTAAAACAAACCAGTGGGTACTTTCAACCTTCTGCCTGGAAATTTCCTTAGCCAAATGCAGAAATTCATTAAATTCATTTTTCTATTTTCCATGTTACCATAGGCAACAGTTTCACTAAACTTACCATCATTATAGAAAAGATATCCTCCAAGTTAAATACTTGGCTTTTGTTTTCATTTTACTTGCTTCTGGATAGCTATATTTATTTATTTTTAATCCCCCCACTCCGCCCCCATTGTTTTTTGTGCTCGCTGCCTGCTCTCTGTGTGTTCTTCTGTGTCTGTTTGTCTTCTCTTTAGAAGGTACCGGGAACTGATCCTGGGACCTTCCAGAGTAGGAGAGAGGTGCTCAATCTCTTGTGCCATCTCAGCTCCCTGGTCTGCCGCATCTCTTATTATCTCTCCTCTGTGTCTCTTTTTGTTGCACCATCTTGCTGCACCAGCTCTCTGCATGGGCCAGCTCTCTGCTCAGGCCAGCTCGCCTTTCACCAGGAGGTCCTGGGAATCGAACCCTGGACTTCCTATATGGTAGGCAGGAGCCCAATCCCTTGAGCCACATCCATTTCCCTGGATAGCTATATTTAAAACTATGCATTTCATTCTAAGTGTTGATATAAGTGTTTTTCACAGATTCTGAAATATAGTATTTTATCATACAAGAAGAATTTTTCTTAGTTTCTGTTATGATATTCTTTAAAACCCATGTATTATTTTAATGTCATTTAGTTTCCAAACAAAACGTATTTTTATTTCTCTTGTTATTCATTTCTAACTTTACTGCATTATGGTTCCCAAACATAATCTGTATCATGCCAAATCTTTGGAATTTACTTTTAAGTTTCCTTTGTGGCCTATCACATGGTCTGTTTTCTGAAGTGTTTTGTTTCTCTATAATGACTGTTCTTGCAATATAAATTTCTATATATCAAAGAGCTTAAAGTTATTAATTGTGCTGTTCAGCTCTACTGTGACTCTGCTTGTATTTTGCTGCTTGGTCCATCATTTTCTGAGGGGACGTGAGTTAAAGTCTTCAATTACAACATTGATTTATCTCTCTTCCTAAAGTTCTGTCATTTGTTGCTTTGTGTGGTTTATGCATTGTGAGGTGTATATATGTTCATGTTGATGTCATCTTCTTGCTTTGTTCCTTTTATTAGTACTTTTATTAAAGTATCTTTTCTCTTATGAGATTATTTGGATTAAATTCTATTTCTTCAGGTATTAGAACTTTTAGCTGCAGCTTTCTATTATTTCATTTATTTACAATAATATATATAATTTATATGTATCACATAATTGCATACAGTTTTTCAATATATGCACATATATGTAGCTTTATGGATATGGATATTTTATAAAATATTCAAATTGAGGGTTTCTGTTTTTAATTGTTGAGTTCAATGTATATAAATTAATTGTAATGACTGTTTATCAGGATTTATTTCTGCCATATTATTACATATTTGTCACTTACTATACTTTCTTGGTGTGTACATGTGTTTTCATTTCCATCTAACATTTACATATATCCAGTTTCCTCTGATAATTTAACAGTTATACATTCTGCTTCTGGAAAGACTGTGTGAGGAGCTTGGTAAATCCTCTCCCCAGAGAAACAGCTATGCACAACACATGTATAATGGGAGTACCAGAAGAAGTGTCAAGAGAGAAAGAGACAGAAATAATATTCAAAGTAATAATGTCTAAAAATTTCACCCATAAAGCTGAAAAACATTAGTCTAAATATTTAAAAATTCAAGAAATTCAAGGATAGATGAACACAAATAGATCCACACCCAGACACATTTTAGTCAAAATATTGAAACCAAAGATAAAGAGAAAATCTTGATAGCTAAGAGAAAAACAACTTATTACATCCACAGGGAAGCCACGATAAGAGTAACAACTGTGGGTTCCTTCATACTCTGTTCCAAATGAAGTCAACCTGTTCAGGCAGGGTGTAGGAACTGCTGGTCCTCTTGGCTTGCTACCCTTCTTGGGCAGAATGCCACACTATGGAGTCGTAACTGGGCAGGGAAGGAAATTTTTTACTTTTTACCAGCTGCCCCAACCAGAACCTCCCTAGAGGAGACTGGGGAGAGGGGATTTGGAATGGATATTGCTACCTTCACTGGCATCCATGACCACTCTGAATAGAACTTCTGCAACAGGTAGCTGGGTGGGATGAAAGCTGATGATCTTCACCAGCTGCCAAGCCTGTCTGGAAATAGTTTTTCCAAGACATAAAGCTGGAGGGAGTGGCAGCACAGCCTCCTGATATTCAGCTCAATTTGTTGAATAGATGCTTCTCCATTTGTTGTACTGGAGTGGGTTGATGTCTCTTTAGGTGTTTCTCCTACTGACCAATTCTATATATGTCACAATTATAGCACAAATGAGTGTCATCCTCACGAGGGGATGAAGCTATATTGGAGCAAGGAAATGACACCAGATGGTATATCAAATCCACAGGGAGAAATAGAGGGAACCAGAAATGGTAAATAAAATCAATATAAAAACTTTATAAATATTTTTTCCTCATCTCTTCTCCTAGCTTCTTTAAAATACATTAGATTATATAGAGCAACAATTAGAACACTGTCTTATAGGATATATGATATATAGAGATGCAATATATATATGGCAACAATAGGAAAGGAAGTAGGAAGAGGGAATAGAACTATATCGAAGCAAAGTTTCTATATCCCACTGGAATTAAGTTAGGATAAATTTGAAGTAAAATCTGACAATTTAAGATGTATATTGTAATCTCTAGAGCAACCATGAACAAAACAACTACAAAAAAATTATAATTTAAAAAGTAAGGAAATTAATATGGACACTAGAAAACATTCACTTAATATAAAAGAAGATAGTAAAGAAACAAAGGAACAAAATTACATGAGATATATAAAAAAAAATGCAAAATGGCAGATGTAAATCCAACCATATCAATAACAGTAAATATAAGGAATAAATAATCCAACCAAATGGCAGAAATCATCATGTCAGACAAGATTTAAAAAGCAAGATCCAAAAAGAAAAAGGGGAAAAAAAGAAAAAAAAAAAAAAAAAAAAAAAAAAGCAAGATCCAACTATATACTGTCTATAAGAGACACACTTACGATCCCAAAATACAAATAGGTAGAAAGGAAAAGAATGGATAATTATATACCATGTGCATGCTGTAATCTTAAAAGACCAGAGATGCTGTTTATAAGACAAAATAGACTTTAAGACAAATAGGTACTAGAGACAAAAGGGATATTTTCAACAATAAAAGGATGAATTCATCAGAGAGATATAACAATTATAAACCTATACGTTTCTAATAGCAAAGCCCAAAAACATATGAAACAAAAACAGAATTGATATGAAAAATAAACAACTCAACAATAATATCTGGAGACTTCAATATCCCACTCTCAATAAAGGATAGAACAATTAAACAGAAAATCAACAAGAATATAGAAGACTTGAAAAACATTATCAACTAACTAGACCTCACAGACATCTATAGAAAATTACACTCAACAACCACCAATACACATTCTTCTCAAGTGCATAGGGAACAATCTCCAGGATAGATCATATGCTAGGCCATAAAACTAGTCTCAATAAATTTAAGAGCACTGAGATCATACAAAGTATGTTCTCTGACCAAAATGAATTTAAATTAAAAATCAACAACTGAAGGAAATTTAGGAAATTCACAAATATGTAGAAATTAGACTAACAAATGGGTCAAAGATGAAATTGCAAGGTAAGAACTAAAACAAAAACACAACATACCAAAACTTTTGCAATGCAAATTTTAAAAAGTTCTTAAAGGGAAATTCATAGTTATAAATGCCTATATTTTAGAAAGAAGATTTCAAATCAGTAACCTAGCCTTCCACATTAAGCAACTAGAAAAGTAAGGCAAACTATACCAAAACTAGCAGAAGAAAGAAAAGAAAAAAGTTACAAGACTAATATTACCCTGATACCAAACCAGAAAAAGATATCATAAAGAAGGAAGAGAAAACCCACAAATGAGTTTCCATTATGAATACAGATGCAAAAATCCTCAATGAAATACTATCAAACTAAGCAACATATCAAAAGGATTATACATTATGACCCAATGGGATATATCCCAAGAATGCAAGGATGGCTTAACATCCAAAAATCAATTAATGTAATAAGCATGTTAATAGAATAAAGGACAAAACCATATGATCATCTCAATAGACAGAAAATTCATTTGAAAAAAAAAAAATCCAACAGTGATTCATAATAAAAATCATTAATAAAATAGGAATAGAAGAGAAATTCCCCAACTTGATAAAGGGCATCTATGGAAAACCTCATCTATAATCATCCTTAATGGTGAAAGACTGAATGCTTTACCTACAAGATCAAGAACAAGACAAGGACATTCTCCTTCACCACTTCTAGTCAAAATTTTACATTGTGTGCTAAGGCAATATGCAAGAAGAAGAAATAAATGGCATTCAGGTTGGAAAAGAAGAAGAAAAATATTTTTATTCACAAATGACATGAACATTTATATAGAAAATCCTAAGAAATCTACTAAAAACTATTAAAACTAATAGTTTTAGGGAACATACCAGCTGGCAAGGGGTGGCCCCGGGAAGAGGGGAGAGGCAAACCTGCTAAGGCAGCCTGATTTACCTAGCCAACCTGTGAGAGAGGAACTTGGGCTGGTAGAGGGTGGAGTCAGGCAATTGACTAGTTCTGTACTAAAAATTATCAAAATTCCAACTCCCCTAAGGGAGGTGGGCAGTAGGAAGTGCTTAATAACCTTTCAAGGACCTATTAGGGTCCCCTGTTATGAAGGGGAGGTTTGGAAGAGGGTTGAGAGTCATATCTCTGCAGTGAGTTCAGATACCAGGGTCCCATTTGAACTTCAGAATGGAACTCAACCTGACCAGGAGAGGTAAGGGAGGATTGGGTCACACAAGCATTCACATCCTGCTGCACTGGGAGAGAAAGCAATAAGAATAGAAAGGGGGCAGAGACAGACAGGCTCCTAATCAGCAGGAATCTACACAACTGCAGAGTCAAACCTGCCCTAGGAAAAGTGACTGAATAGTTCTCCAGCTAACTGACCCAATAAGAAAATTTAGCTCAGTGGAGGAGTCACCACTTTGAATATATGAGGTCCCTGGTTCAATTCCCGGGTCTCCTTACAGTAGCGATCCACTGGGTTGTCAAACACCCAGCTGATACTTTGGGACAGGGAAGACATAGATATTATTTTTGCATTAGCTTCTTTTGGGTCTCTTACTTTTCTTTAAAAAAAAAAAAAAAAAAAAAAAAAAAAGGTTCCTTTATTTAAAATTTAACTTTGTTTACTCACTAAACCCAGTTCAAAACCTACAGAGGGCAGGCTGCAGGAGAATTGATTGATGAGCACCTGCAGCCTGAGAAGCTCTTCAGGGGCCTAAGAGGGAAGGCTGTTTTTCCTGAGTTTTTGTTTGCTTGTTTTTTGTTCCTTATTTACCCCTCTTTCCCCCTACCTCCCATTTTTTTAAATTAGGTGCTGCTGCCTTGTTTCTTGGTTGCTGTGTTTCCCTTTCCTTTGTTTCCCCTTCTTTGTATACCAATTTTGTCTACCTATGCTATTTCTTTTCCTTTGTTCATCTACCTAGCTTCTGCTTTCTGTTTTGTTCTTACATTCTACCTTTCTTTGTTTAGTCTTCAATTTTTCTTGTTTTTATTTCTATCTCCTCTGTCCTCTGTTTTCTTTCTTTCTTTCTTTCTTTATTTCTTTCTTTCTTTCTTTCTTTCTTTCTTTCTTTCTTTCTTTCTTTCTTT
>JAKSZT010054334.1:29192122-29274892 GCA_026826555.1 Tolypeutes matacus
TTTCTTTCTTTCTTTCTTTCTTTCTTTCTTTCTTTCTTTCTTTCTTTTTTTATTTTTTTTACTTTTTTGCTTATTGTCTTTTCTTTTCTCTTTCCCTCACTTCTTACCATTCTGGTCTTTTAATTCATTCTAGAAATTTTCTCTATTCAGTTTTTCATTTCATTATTTGTACCCCACTTCTTGATTCTTATTCCTCTGCACTTCTTACATGAGTTAATTACATGAGTTCATTTTCCTAAGTCTTATACTGTTCCTCTTGTACATTTTACTATTATTATTACTATTATTCTTTTTATCTTCTTACCTTTTTCCCTTTACCTGACACTAATCTTTTTCTTTCAAGGGAACATAGATAACAGCAAGGAAATAGAAAAAGAGGAAGAAAGAAAACTTACCACACACACAAAAACAGCAACCAAATAAAACCCTAGAGTAGAGAGAGAAACTAATCAACTGAATAAGCCCATCAAGATAAAGAGATGCCTAAACATCAACAAAAAATTATAAACCATACTAAGTAACAGAAAGACATGGACCAGTCTTCTGTTGTCTTCCAGTTTCAACAAACTGAAAACCAGAAGGAGATGCAGAACATGGAACAACTAATCAGAGCTGTCCAAACAAATATCACGAACCAACTTAATGAGGTGAAGGAAGAGATTAAGGCTATTAAGAAGACACTGGGAGAACATACTGAAGAAATTGTAAACATACATTAAAAAGTAACGAATATGATGGTGATAAAAGGCACAATCCGAGAAATCAAGAATACACTAGAAGCACATAACAGCAGATTTGAACAGGCAGAGGAAAGAATTAGCGATGTGGAAGACAGTACATCTGAAATCAAACAGATCGTAGAACAGATAGATAAAAAGACAGAAAAAATCCAGCAGGGACTTAGGGATCTGAACAATAACACAAAATGCACAAACATATGCATTATAGGCATCCCAGAGGGTGAAGAGAAGGGAAAGGGGACCTAAAGAGTGTTGGAGGAAGTAATAGCTGAAAACTTCCCAACCCTATTGAGGAAGATGGATGTACATGTCCAGAAGTGCAGCACACCCAAAACAGTATAAATCCCAACAGGCCTACTCCAAGACATATACTTGTCAAATTGTCCAATGCTCAAGACAAAGAGAGAATACAGAAAGCAAGAAGAGAAAAGAGAACTATCACATACAAGGGAATCTCAATAAGACTAAGTGCTGATCTCTCATCTGAAACCATGGAGGCAAGAAGGCAGTGGTATGATATAGTCAAGGTGCTAAAAGAAAAAAACTTCCAGCCAAAATTCTCTATTCAGCAAAGCTGACATTCAAAAATGATGGAGAATTCAAAATATTCACAGATAAACAGAAATTAAGAGAGTATGCCAATAAGAAATCTGCCCTTCAAGAAATACTAAAGGAAGTTCTACAGGTTGAAAGAAAAAAACAGGAGAGAGAGAGCTGGATGGGAGTGTAAGAAAAAATTAAAAACAAAAAGACAAATAAAAACAACATATGGCATACATAAACCCAAAGAAAATATGGCTAATGTAAATAATTCCTTGACAGTAATAACATTGAATGTTAATGGATTAAACTCACCATACAAGAGACACAGATTGTCAGAATGGATAAGGAAATATGACCCATCTATATACTGTCTACAAGAAACCCACCTTAGACCTAGGGATTCAAGGACACTGAAAGTGAATGGCTGGAAAACAATTTTACAAGCAAACAACAACCAAAAAAGGGTTAGTAGGTATACTAATATCGGACAAAATAGACTTTAAATGTAAAACTATTTTAAGAGACAAAGATGGACACTATATATTAATGAAAGGGATAATCTTTCAAGAAAAAAGAACAATCACAAACATTTATGCACCTAACCAGGGTGCCTCAAAATACATGAGGCAAACACTGGAAAAACTAAGTGGAAAAATAGGTGCCTCTACAATTATAGTGGGGGACTTTAATACGCCATTATCACCATTAGACAGATATCTCGACAAAGAAACAAAGACTTTGAATAATACATTGGAGGATCTGGACCTAATAGACATATATAGAACACTACATCCAAAAACAACAGGATATACTTTATTCTCAAGTGCACATGGATCATTCTCCAAGATAGACCACATGCTAAGCCACAGAACAATTCTCAATTAATTCAGAAAGATTGAAATTATACAAAGTAATTTCTCTGACCACAATGGAATGAAGCTGGAAATCAGTAAGGGGCAGAGAACCAGATTAGGCACAAAGATATGGAAGTTAAACAACACACTCTTATACAATCAGTGGGTCAAGGAGGAATTGCAAAAGAATTCAGTAACTACCTTGAGACAAATGAAAATGACAACACAACATATCAAAACCTATGGGATGCAGCAAAAACTGTACTGAGAGGAAAATTCATAGCAATAAACATTATATCAAAAAATATGATTGCAAATATTCTCGCTGTCCTGAATTTGTGATAATCAGGGTAGGCTAAACATTCACTATATTAGAAACCATGCATGTGTCCCCAGACCTAGTTTTTCTCCCTAGGTCTGGTTTTTAGAATGCTGGTGATAAACCAAGCCTGATTTATTATATGACCATCCTGTATGGGAAATGACTGTAACTCTAGGTATCTTTGGTCAACCTTAAGAGATATAGCAGGGGGACGGTTGTGGCTCAAATGGTTGGGTGTCCATCTCCTATATAGAGGGACCTGGGTTCAATCCCCGGGACCTCCTGGTAAAAATTTAAAAAAGAAAAATGTGGAAGTCACATGGGCCACAAGGCCCTGTGTGTGGAGGGGGTACAAAAATGGAGTAAAGTAAATAAATAAATAAATCCTTAAAAGAAAGTATAGGGGAGTAAGATATGGACTATAGTTAGTAGTAATACTTTGGTGATGCACTTTCATAATTTGTTAACAAATATTTCACAACAATGCAAAGTGTTTGTGGTGGGGTGATGTATGGGAGCACTGTATGATGTTATGCATGTTTGTTTTGTAAGTTCACCATGTTTACTAAACACATTGTTTATGTATGTTCATGTATGAATGATATACTTCAATAAACTGTTTTTAAAATGAAAAAAAAAAAAAAAAGAAGAGCTAAAATTAAAGACCTAACTGCACACCCAGAGGAATTAGAAAAAGAACATCAAACTAACCCCAGAGGAAGTTAGAAGGAAGGAAATAGCAAAGATTAGAGCAGAACTAAATGAAATAGAAAAAAAAAAAAAAAAAAAAAAAAGCACTAGAAAAAATAAACAAAACCAAAAGCTGGTTCTTTGAGAAGATCAATAAAATTGACAATCCCTTAGCTATACTAACAAAGAAAAAAAGAGAGAAGATGCAAATACTCAACATAAGAAACAAGGAAGGGGCTATCACCACTGACCCCACAGAAATAAAGAGTATCATAAGAGGATACTTTGAAAAATTATATACCAACAAGAAGGATAATTTAGAGTAAATGGACAAATTCCTAGAAACACACAAGCAGCCTACATTTTGTCAATGTCAAGATGAAATTGATCAACTCAACAGACCAATCACAAGTAATGAGATTGAATTAGTCATCAAAAACCTCCCAACTAAAAAGAGCCCAGGACCAGACAACTTCACAGCTGAATTCTACCAAACATTCCAGAAAGAACTAACACCAATCCTGCTTAAACTCCTTAAAAATATAGAAGTAGAAGGAACATTGCCTAACTCATTCTATGATGCCAACATTACCCTAATACCAAAGCCAAACAAAGAAGCCACAAGAAAGGAAAATTACAGACCAATCTCTCTAATGAACCTAGATGCTAAAATCCTCAACAAAATACTTGCTAATCATATTCAACAACACATCAAATGAATTATGCACCATGACCAAGTGGGTTTCATCCCTGGTAGGCAAGGATGGTTCAGCATAAGAAAATCAATCAATGTAATTCACCACATAAACAGATTAAAAGAAAAAAATCACATGATCATCTCTATAGATGCAGAAAAAGCATTCGACACAATACAGCACCCTTTCCTGATAAAAACACTACAAAGGACAGGAACAGAAGAACACTTCCTCAACATGATAAAGGGTATATATGAAAACCCCACAGCCAACATCATATGCAATGGTGAAACCCTAAAAGCTTTCCCTCTAGGAGCGGGAACAAGACAAGAATGCCCACTATCACCACTCCTATTTAACATTGTCTTAGAAGTACTTGCTTGAGCACTGAGGCAAGAAAAAGATATAAAAGCCATACAAATTGGAAAGGAAGAAGTAAAAATTTCACTATTCGCATAACATTTATGTAATCTAAGTATCTTTTAAAAAATAGAAAAAAATTATTTTTAAAAAATTCAAAAATATTTCACTATTTGCAGACTTTTTATACATAGAAAGCCCTGAGAAATCTATAACAAAGCTTCTAGAACTTATAAATGAGTTCAGTAAAGTCATATATTATAAGATTAATGCACAAAAATCAGGAGCATTTCTGTACACCAATAATGAGCAATCTGAGGAGGAAATCAGTGAAAAAATACCATTTACGATAGTAACTAAAAAAAATCAAAGACTTAGGAATAAATTTAACTAAAGGTGTAAATGACTTATACACAGAAAACTACACAACACTGTTAAAGGAAATCAAAGAAGACTTAAATAAATGGGAGAATATTCCCTGTTCATGGATAGGAAGACTAAATATCATTAAGATATCTATCTTACCAAACCAATCTACAGATTCAATGCAATCCCAATAAAAAGGAACATAGCATTTTTTACTGAATTGGAAAAACTAACTATGAAATTTATTTGGAAGGGCAGGAGGCCCCAAATAGCCAAAGATATATTGAAAAAGAAAAATGAAATTGGAGGAATCACACTACCTGACTTTAAAACATACTACAAAATTACAGTGATCAAAACTGCATGGTATTGGCACAAGGATAGACATACTGATCAATGGAATCGAATTGAGAGTTCTGATATAGATCCTCACATATACAATCATCTGATATTGGACAAGGCCACCAAGCACACTCAACTGGGAGAGAATGGCCTCTTCAACAAATGGTGCTTGGAGAACTGGATATCCATATTCAAAAGAATGAGTGAGGAACACCATCTCACACCTTATACAAAAATCAACTCAAGATGATTCAGAGATCTAAATATCAGAGCCAAACCATAAAGACCTTGGAAAATAATGCAGGGAAGTATCTACAGGACCTTGTAATAGGAAATGGCTTCATGAACTTCACACCCAAAGCACGAGCAGTGAAAGAATAAATAGATAAATGGGACCTCCTCAAAATTAAAATCTTTTGCACTTCAAAGGAGTTTGTCAAGAGAGTGAAAAGACAGCCTACCCAAAGGGAGAAAATATTTCGTAACCATATATTTGATAGGAGCCTAATATCCAGCATATATAAAGAAATTTTATATCTCGAAAATAAAAAGACAAACAATCCATTTAAAAAATGGGCAACTGATTTGAACAGACACTTCTCCAAAGAAGAAATACAAATGGCTAAAAAGCACATGAAAAGGTACTCAATATCATAACTATTAGAGAAATGCAAATCAAAACTACAATGAGATACCATCTTATACTCATTAGACTGGTGGCCGCTAAAAAAACAGGGGACTACAAATGTTGGAGAGGATGTGGAGGAATGGGAACCCTCATCCACTGCTGGTGGGAATGTAGAATGTCCTGTGGAGGACCAGTCTGGTGGTTCCTCAAAAAACTAACTGTAGATCTGCCATATGATCCAGCAATTCCACTGCTGGGTATATACTGAGAAGAATTGAAAGCAAGGACAAAAACAGATATATGCACACCAATGTTCATAGTGGCATTATAATAGTGAATATTGTCAAAAGTTGGAATCAACCCAAATGCCCAAACAGATGAATGGATAAACAAAATGTGGTATATACATACAATGGAATATTACTCAGCTGTAAGAAGGAATACAGTACTAAGACATGGGATAACATGGATGAATCTTGAGAACCTTATATTGAGTGAAGCAAGCCAGGCATTGAAACCCAAATATTACATGACCTCTCTGATATGAATTAAACAAATCAAGCAGACTCAGAGAGCAAGAGTCTGAAAGATAGGTCTACAGGAAATAGAACGGGAGAAGAAGGTTGTGAGCCAACACCCATATGGGTGAAATATGATAAGGTGGAAGTGAGTAGTTGTGCAGTGAAGGGATATGACAGGGGTGTCGTGATACTATTGAGTTGGGCAGTGCAAACTTGACAGGGGGATAAGATGGGGGAGGATGGATTGGACAGTCCATGGAATTGTGGGGAGTGTTGGGGGAAGGAGCAGGTGAACACTGGGGATTGGTGGGTACGCGGTTGAAACTACAGTGTTGAGAAAGCTCTTTTGAAAATATGACAAGGAAGGGTTACTGGTCCAGGGTGTTGGATGGGGTGGCATTCCGGACAGGGTGCACCTGGGACAGTCTTCTAGAGAATGTGCAAGAGATCATTTTGTCATAGTGTTTTGTATCAGTAGATGGACACCCACATAATGGACCGAAGGAGTTGGACTCCCATCCTGGAGAGGCCCAATATATTCTCAAACAGAGGGGAGGGTGTTTCTAGACAGCATGGGTGATTCCTAAGAGGGGAAGACAGACCAGTAAGTCAAGTCCTCAATGTTGTTGCAAGTAACTATGAATCTTGTCCTTCAAGGAATGAAGCCTGGGGGTCGCTGTGCACCCTGAGGGGACGGGGAGGGAGGAATAGAATAGATGGAAGAGGGGGTATTTAGGAAGCAATGGAAGTGTTCTGCGAGACCTTGCAATGATGGATACAGGTCATGTTAAATTTCATCAAAAATTTATAAAAGTGTATGGTCTAAAACGTAACCATAATGTAAAACATTGACCACGGTTAGTAGCTTTGTTTCAATATCTTTACATCAGTTGTAACAAATGTACTATCCACAAATAAAAAGGTTATTAATATTGGAAGGGGGGAAAGGGGGGAGGATGTTGGGCATATGGGAGACCCTATAATTCTGTATGTGACTTTACTGTGACATAAAACTCCTTTGAACACAAAATGAAGAGAAGTAAGACACTGGGGGAGAAAAGGAAGAAATTGTCACTGTACATATGGACATTATAGATATTACAGTGATGAAAGGCAAAACGTCAAAAAATTTTAAAAAATATTTTTCATTATCTTTTTAATATCCCAATTTTAAAATTTGTTTTACTTTAGTTTTTCTAAATTATTATGTATTTTATTTCTTATGTTTAAACTTATCATTATTATTTAATTTTCCTATTAATTGTATTTGGTGATATTCTTGGCTTCATTTTTTTTTTAACTTTATTTTGTACATTTAATAATGGAAAACATAAGCAATTAAAAACTAAAAAGTAAACACAGATGAATAAATATATACATTTCTCAATTAAATGAATGTAATGGATACATGTAAATTTTTTTGTTGTTTTGTTTTTGTTTGTTTGTTTGTTTTTTTTTGTGTGTGTGAATCAAACAATATATTACACAATATATTTGGTTCATAGTAATGCATTCATACAGTATTTGTCCTTTTGTGTCTGGCTTGCTTCACTCAACATAATGTCCTCCAGGTTCATCCATGTTGCCATATGCTTTATGACTTCATTTCTTCTTAGAGGTGCATAATATTCCATCATGTGAATAGACCACAGTTTGTTTATCCATTCATCTGTTGATGGACACCTGGTTTGTTTCCAACTTTTGGCAATGGTGAATAATGTGGCTATGAACATCGGTGTGCAGATGTCTGTTCGTGTCACTGCTCTCAGTTCTTCTGGGTATATACCCAGTAGTGGTATTGAAGGGTCACGTGGCAAGTCTATATTCAACTTCTTTAGGAACTGCCAAACAGTCCTCCATAGTGGTTGTACCATCCTGCATTCCCACCAACAGTGAAGAAGTGTTCCTATCTCTCCACATCCTCTCCAACACTTGTAGTTCTCTGTCTTTTTCATAGTGGCCATTCTGATAGGTGTGAAATGATATCTCATTGTAGTTTTCATTTTCATTTCCCTAATCATTAGTGATGTTGAGCATTTCTTCATGTGTTTTTTTGCCATTTGTATTTCTTCTTCGGAGAAATGTCTATTCAAGTCTTTGGCCCATTTTTTAATTGGGTCATTTGTCTTTTTATTGTTGAGTTGTAACATCTCTTTATATATCCTGGATATTAAACCCTTATCAGATACGTGATTTCCAAATATTTTTTCCCATTGAGTTGGCTGCCTTTTCACCCTTCTGACAAATTCCTGTGAGGTGCAAAAGTGTGTAATTTTGAGGAGGTCCCATTTATTTAATTTTTCTTTTGTTGCACATGCTTTGGGTGTGAGGTCCAAGAAACCACCACCTACTACAAGTTCTTGAAGATGTTTCCCTACATTTTCTTCCGGTAGTTTTATGGTCCTGGCTTTTATATTTAGATCTTTGATCCATTTTGAGTTGATTCTTGTATAGGGGGTGAGATAGGGGTCCTCTTTCATTCTTTTGGTTATAGATATCCAGTTCTCCCAACACCATTTGTTGAAGAGACTGTTTTTTCCCATCAGTGTGGGCTTGGTAGGTTTGTCAAAAACCAGTTGACTGTATAGGTGAGGGTTTATTTCTGGATTCTCAATTCTATTCCACTGGTCGATATGTCTATCTTTATGCCAGTACCATACTGTTTTGACCACTGTAGCTTTGTAATATGTTTCAAGGTCAGGCAGTGAAATTCCTCCCACATTGCTCTTCTTTTTTAGAATACTTTTGGCTATTCGGGTGCACTTACCCTTCCAGATGAATTTGGTAATTGCCTTCTCTAATTCTGTAAAGTAAGCTGTTGGGATTTTGATTGGTATTGCATTGAATCTATAAATCAGTTTGGTCAAGATTGACATCTTCACGATATTTATTCTTCCAATCCATGAACGCGGAATGTCTTTCCATTTGTTTAGGTCTTTTAAAATTTCTTTTAGCATTGTTTTGTAGTTTTCTGCATATAGGTCCTGTACTTCCTTGGTTAAATTAACTCCTAGGTATTTGAGTCTTTTTGTTGCTATTGAAAATGGAATTTTCCTCCTGATTTCCTCCTCAGATTGTTCAGTACTAGTGTACAAAAACATTACTGATTTTTGCGTGTTGATCTTATATCCTGCCACTTTGCTGAACTCATTTATTAGTTCAAGTAGCTTTGTTGTGGATACTTCAGGATTTTCTAAATACAGGATCATGTCATCCGCAAACAGTGAGAGTTTTACTTCATCTTTTCCTATTTGGATACCTTTAATCTTTTTGTCTTGTCTAATTGCCCTAGCTAGAACTTCTAGTACAATGTTGAATAACAATGGTGACAGTGGGCATCCTTGTCTTGTTCCTGATCTTAGGGGGAAAGCTTTCAACCTTTCCCCATTGAGTATGATGTTGGCTGTGGGTTTTTAATATATGCCTTTTATCATATTGAGGAATTTTCCTTTTATTCCTATCTTTTGAAGTATTTTTATGAAGAAAGGATGTTGGATTTTGTCGAATGCCTTTTCTGCATCTATTGAGATGATAATGTGGTTTTTTTCCTTCAATTTGTTAATGTGGTGTATTACATTGATTGATTTTATTATGTTGAACCAGCCTTGCATACCAGGAAAAAATCCACTTGGTCATGATGTATAAGTCTTTTGATATGCTGTTGGATTCGATTTGTGAGTATTTTGTTGAGAATTTTTGCATCTATGTTCATGAGAGAGATTGGTCTGTAATTTTCTTTTCTTGTGGAATCTTTATCTGGCTTTGGTATTAGGGTGATGTTGGCTTCATAAAATGTGTTGGGTAATTTTCCCTCCTCTTCAATTTTTTGGAAGAGTTTAAACACGATTGGTGTTAATTCTTTTAGAAATGCTTGGTAGAACTCACCTGTGAAGCCATCTGGTCCTGGACTTTTCTTTGCTGGGAGATTTTTGATGACGGATTCAATCTCCTTAATTGTGATTGGTTTGTTAAGTTCTTGTATTTCTTGTTGTGTCAGTGTAGGTTGGTTATGAGTTTCTAGAAATTTGTCCATTTCATCCAGTTTGTCCAGTTTGTTGGCATATAGTTTCTCATAATATCCTCTTATGATTCTTTTTATTTCTGTGAGGTCATTTGTAATTCCCCCCCTTTCATTTCTGATTGTATTTATTTGCATATTCTCTCTTTTTTTCTTTGTTAGTCTAGCGAGGGGTTTGTCAATTTTATTGATCTTCTCAAAGAACCAGCTTTTGGTTTTGTTGATTTTCTCTATTGCTTTTCTGTTCTCATTTTCATTTATTTCCGCTCTAATCTTTATTATTTCTTTCCTTCTTTTTGCTTTGGGTTTGGCTTGCTATTCTTTTTCTAGTTTCTCAAGTTGTTCAGTTAAATCTTTGAGTTTAGCTCTTTCTTGTTTCTTAATATAGGCATTTAGGGCTATAAATTTCCCTCTCAAGACTGCCTTTGCTGTATCCCATAAGTTTTGATATGTTGTGTTCTCATTTTCATTCGTCTCAATATATTTACTGATTTCACTTGCAATTTCTTCTTTGACCCACCGAATATTTAGGAGTGTGTTGTTCAGTCTCCACACTTTTGCAAATTTCCTTTTTTCCCGTCTGTAATTGATTTCTAGTTTCATTCCATTATGAACTGAGAAGGTGCTTTGTATAATTTCAATCTTTTTATATTTACTGAGAGCTGCATTGTGACCTAACATGTGGTCTATCCTAGAGAAAGATCCATGGGCACTTGAGAAGAATGTATAACCTGCTGAGTTTGGATGCAGTGTTCTGTATATGTCTGTTAGGTCTAACTTGTTTATCATATTGTTCAAGTTCTCTGTTTCCTTGTTCATCTTCTGTCTAGTTGTTCTATCTAATGATGTGAGAGGGGTGTTGAAGTCTCCAACGATTATTGTAGAAATGTCTATTTCTCCCTTCAGTTTTGCCAGAGTTTGTCTCATATATTTTGGGGCATCCTGGTTAGGTGCTTAGATATTTATGACTGTTATATCTTCCTGGAGGATCATCCCTTTTATTAATATATAATGGCCTTCCACATCTCATCACTTTTTTGCATTTGAAGTCTGTTTTGTCTGATATTAGTATAGCTACCCCTGCTCTTTTCTGTTTACTATTCGCATGGAGTATCTTTTTCCAACCTTTTACTTTCAGCCGGCTTGTATCCTTGTGTCTGAGGTGAGTTTCTTGTAAGCAGCATATGGATGGCTCATGTTTTTTTTTATCCATTCTGTCAGCCTGTATCTTTTGATTGGGGAATTTAATCCATTCACATTCAATGATATTATTGAAAATGCACTATTTATTTCCTCCATTTTATTCTTTGTTTTTCATATGTCATCTTATTTTTGTCTTTCTTTTTACTCTTTTGGTTATCCTTTCTGCTTTTCTTTCTTCTATACTCTCCTCCAAGCCTCTCTCTCCTGTCTTTTTCTTTCAGGTTCTAAGGCTTCCTTTAATATTTCCTGCAAAGGTGAATTCTTTTTTGCAAACTCTCTTAGTTTCTGTTTGTTTGTGAATACTTTATATTCACCTTCATATTTGAAGGACAGTTTTGCTGGATAAAGAATTCTCGGCTGGCAGTTTTTCTCTTTCAGTTTCCTAATTGTATCATACCACTGTCTTCTCGCCTCCATGGTTTCTGAAGAGAAATCTGCACAAAGTATTACTGGATGTCCTTTGTACGTGATCGTTTGCTTCTCTCTTGCTGCTCTGAGAATTTTCTCTTTATCTTTTACATTTGACATTCTGAATAATATGTGTTTTGGCGTAGGTCTATTTGGGTTTATTCTTATTGGGCTACTGTGTGCTTCTTGGATATGTAAGTTCATTTCTTTTGTGAGAGTTGGGAAATTTTCAGCTATTATTTCCTCAAATACTCTTTCTGCCCCTTTTCCTTTCTCTTCTCCTTCTGGGACTACCATGACACATATGTTCTTGCGTTTTGTGTTGTCATTCAACTCTCTGAGCCCCTGCTCAATTTTTTCCATTCTTTTCTCTCTTCAATTTTAGCTGCCCTGTCTTCAGTATCACTTATTTTTTCTTCTATCATTTCGAGTCTGCTGTATGCTTCAAATGTATTTTTTACTTCACCTATTGTGTCTTTCATTCCCATGAACTCCGTTACTTTTCTGTTCATGATTTCTAATTCTTCTTTACGTTCGCGCAATGACTTCTTGAAGTCATTGATCTCTTTAACTATATTCTCTTTCATCTCATTAATTTGATTTTGGAAATGTGTGCTCATTTCACTGATTAGTTCTCTCAAATTCTGCATCTCTTCTGAGACTTTGCTGTATTCCTTTTCTTGGGCCATGTCTTTTATTTTCTTAGTATGGCCTGTAATTTTTTGCTGGTGCTTAGGCATCTGGTTAGTTTGTATTTTACTTAGATGCTCTATCTCTTTTATGGGGTTTTAGTGGCAGGAGGCTGTGAGTTACCACCGCTCTTTGATTTTTGGCTCAACCTTGATTGTTAGGATTGTTCTGCTGGTTGCTCAAAACTGGGCACTGGACCCAGTAATTGGCTATAGAGTCGTTTCCTAGGGCCTTGGGCAGGGAGGCTATAGAGGCCAGGAAAAGCCTCTCTTACTTATTAATTTTCTTATGTGCACTTCCTTGGTCTGACAGGAGATGGCGCTTGTTTTCAATGCCTGGCCGGAGCGTATTTGTTGTGACACAGGCCAGATCAATGTGATAGAGCTTCCTGTCTGGGGGCTAGGAGCCCTGTGATTCAAACTTTCTGAGACAGTTCTCCAGACTTCTCTCGTAGCGCCCCCCTTTTCCCAGCTAGGAAATATTTCCACTCCCTTCTGAATCCTCAACAATCAGTCCCTGTTAGTAGAGGAGGAGATTGGGAGGTTTGTATATCTTTAGCCTCTTGCAGGCTCCAAGGCAAACAATGGCGCAGCCCCACCCAGCCTGGAAGGGCTCTCGGGACAGGGCAGACCAAACCTGGGAGTCCAAAGCAGGGTCAGCCCAGGCTCTCTCTCCCCTCTCCCGTGGTGTCCTCAACAATTAGTCCAGACTAGAAGAGAGGGAGGTTGCGAGGATCGGATTTCTCCAGTCCTTTCCAGGCTCCCAGGGCAAACCGCTGTGTGGAAGGGTCCGTGGGGCTCTGCAGCCCAAATTTCAGGTCAGAACCTGAGTCAGCCTAAGACTGTGTCCCTCTCTCTCCCATTTCTGGGGGTGGCAGATCCCTGAAGCTCCCTTTGTCTGTGGTCGCAGGCCCAGGGGCCCGAGTATTCTGAAGAGTGTGGGGGAGGTTGCCGGCAGCAGCAGAAGCTGCTACTTGCAACTCACAGTTCTGTAGTCGCGATTTCCCTCTTCTGTCCCTCTGGGTGGTGTGCAGTCTTCACCTGCTGTCCTATTGGCTTCATTTTTGAAAAAAGTTTTGGATCACAGAAGGGTTACAACTGTGGCAGGGGAAGATCATTGGTGTGGGATGTCAGTGATGGGGGATACATGGGAGTAAGTTCACCTGGGCATAAATATAAAGTATATAAATATGTTCAAGTGTTCATGGGGCAATGCTACAGTGGGTAGAGATTTACACAATAACCAAATGAATATTGAATTCCCTTCCTGGGGAGCTCTGCCACATTCTCTAAAGGAAGAGCAACAATCCCCCAAGTATAGGGGCAATGACTAGTGAAGAAGGATGATCCATTGATGGGCCCTTGATATTGAAAACTATGCTTATGAGCCTTTGCTACTGAAATTGTAACTTAGCCTAGTGTTGTAGGGTGCCTAAGAGTTATCTCCCGAGCCTCCGTGTTGCTCAAATGTGGCCTCTCTCTAAGCCAAACTCAGCAAATAAATGTGTTACCTTCCCCCCAGCATGGGACATGACTCCTTTGAACACAAAATGAAGAGAAGTGGGAAGCGGCTGTGGCTCGATCAGTGGGGCTCCCGTTTACCATATGGGAGGCCCCGGGTTCGGTTCCCGGGGCCTCCTGGTGGGGGCGGGCCCGCCCGCGCGGCGTGGTTGGCTGACCCGGCGAGCGCAAGCAGCAAGGGGGGGATAAATGAATAAATAAATAAAATCTTTAAAAAAAAAAAAATGAAGAGAAGTAAGATGAGCCTCCCTGGTACTGAGGGATTACTACCAAGCACCGACAGGTGATGCAACTGGAAAAAAGATCTTGAATAAAAGGGTGAAAAGGTAAAGACAAATGAGTTTGTATGGCTAAGGGAGTTCAAAGTGAGTCAGGAGGTCATCAGAGAGGCAACGCTTATGCACATCTCAGCAGGATCTCGTAGACTACCAAAGTAGATACTACCCCAAATAGTGGGGTTCCTGAGGGTTCTGGAGACACCCAGGTCCTATACTCATGGCAGATAGCTCCAGAGTTTGGTGCCTTGACATTGGGCCCTACTTTGGAGTTTGTGCTCCCGAACTCAGATGTGACTTCTCTACATATGCCTCTTCTGTCCCTTCTATTTGACTTTATAGTTGGTGCTGGAGTTGGTAGATGTATGTTCAAGAGACTTGAATCTCTGGGCTGTCTGTGTGCCAGCTGGGCCCTGAGTCTCCGTGAAGTTGCAACACCTACTCTCCAGTTAATTGGACTTGCCCAGGACAACTAACAAGGAGGTGAGGAAGGACAACCACCACACCAAGGAACTGAGAGAGCCTATAATTGCAAGCAAGAGATTCCCATCAATCAGCCTTATGGGATCAAATCCCCCTCTCATTTAGAGGTGGAGTTGGCATCACTATCCCAGAATCCTCAGGATTGGGGAATAAAATATGGACTAGAGTGGACTTACTGGTATTCTACTATAGACTTATTGTGATTCTAGCAATGGAAGAAATTGTATCATTGATGTGGAGACAATGGCCATTGGAGGTGCTGAAGTCAGGGAGAGGGAAAAAGAGGTATAATATGGGTGCATTTTCGGTGTTTGGAATTGTCCTGAATGACATTGCAAGGACAGATACAGGCCATTATATATCCTGCCATAACCTACAGAATTGAGTGGGAGAGAGTGTAAACTACAACGTAAACTATAATCCATGCCTAGTGGCAATGCTCCAAAACGTGTTCATCAATTGCAATGAATGTACCACATTAATGAAAGAAGTTGTTAATGTGGGGAAAAGTGGGAGGTGTGGGGAGTGGGGCATATGGGAATCCCTCATATTTTTTATGTAACATTTTATGTAATCTAAGTATCTTTTAAAAATAAATTTTAAAAATATTTTTAAAAACTGGCAATAGCATTGTCACGCTAGAACTTCCCATCAGGATGGTGTTAGGAATTTATGCTTTGGGTTCCCACAATTATTGCTTAAATACATAACAATAAGTTGCTAGAAAAATTTAATAAAAAATAGAAATTCAGGAACCCATAGCCATGCACATTAACAAGTGAATATTTTGTATACACAAAAGTCACAGCCACGCAAAGCCTTTGAAGTGCATTTGCTGTCTCAGGTCTGGAAGCAGGTCCTGCCATGAGGGTAATGGGGAATAAAGTACCTCTGTGAGGTAGGAGGCCATAGCCTGTCACAGTGCTTAAAACCAGAAGTTTGCTGTGGACATCTAACTGAGGAGATGGTTTTAAAAGCTGATGCCTGAAATTTTCGCTCCTATGAAGTGTGTTCGTGGGAGGCAAAAGAATACAAACATAGCCTCCCAAACAGAACTGAACAGAACCAGAGCTAAGCTTCTTCCTACGTCAGTTGCTGTACCTTCAAGATTCCTGAACATGCACCCAAAGATGCCAATATAAGATCTGCCCTCTAGGTTGAGGGTCTGAGAGGCCAGGTGGAGGCATCTGCAGATAAGTGCAGAGAGAAAGAGAGAGGGGAAGGGAGAAAGAATGAGAAAAAAACAAACAAACCTTTCTTGTGAAGATAAACTTGTAGATAAAAATTTCAAAATGCTTGGAGAAAAGGAATGATGAGAAAGGCAGCCAACAAAATTAACAATTAGGAGATAAATTCATTCCAAATAAATTGAAAATTAAAAACATAAATGACCTCAAAATTAAAATATCTGAAATCCTCAAACAGGTAAAGAAGACATAAAATTCATTAAAAATACATGATTATTTAAAACCTAGATGGATATGAGACAAAACAAATTAGAAATGTTGGGAATGAAATTTTCAATAAGCTGATATAAATTCCAGACTGGAAACAGACAAAGAAAAAAAAAATCCATGAATTGGAAGATAATATGTAATATAACAAAGGGAGAAAAAGAAATAAAAACAGGAAAGGGCAGTTAAGAGGTGAAAAGGATAAATTGAGAAGAGCAAACTTAAAGTCCTTAAGATCAAAATAGAGGGAATGGTGGGAAAAGGATATTTTTTTTTTTTTTTAGAGATAATGGCTTGGGTTTTTAATGCCCTGTAGGAACCAAAGATGAGTTTGCAAGAGAAGTTATAACTGAGATCCCTGCATAAAGCAGGAATTTTCAAGATCATCCTCCTCCTCAAGAAATGGTTGACCCAGGGCACAGAGAGATGAACAATAAACAAATATGTCTTAGATTGGGATCTGGATTTTTTTAAAAAGTATTTTTGAGAATTCATAACCATGGGCCTATACTCACTCAGGTGGGAATTTGAATTTATACTCTCTTTATGACTTAAGAACCCAAAGGTTAAGAAATTATTATTAAAATTGTCCCTGGCTAGTAACACCCTGAAGCAACTGGCAGAAGCAAACAAACAAATCTCTCTGGAATGATATACCCTCAACAAGGTTACACAGGAGTCTTACAATTAAAACTTCAGAGAAGATGAACACATAATCCAAATCATAAAATACATGGAGAGCAACCCACAATGAGCAAACATTGACAAGTATCTAGATTAGAACCCTGATTATTTAATATGATTAAAATGATTAAAGAATAAAAAGAATTAAAAACATGAGAAAAGAACATCAAGACAGATCAGGCAGATGTGATAAAGAACCAAATCAACTTTTAGAAAAAAAAATACAGGTAACAATTGGATTAAGCAGATACTGAACAGAACTGAAGAGAGAATCAGTGAATTGTAAGACAGGTACGAGGAAATTATAAAGAATTAAATATACAAAAATAAAGAGATAAAAATGTGAAATTAAGCAATATGGGGAAATGGATATGGCTCAAGCGATTGGGCTCCCATCTACCACATGGGAAGTCCAGGGTTCGATCCCCAGGACATCCTGGTGAAAGGCAAACTGGCCTATGCAGTGAGCTGGCCCAAGTGGAGAGGTGGCCCACGTGGAGAGCTGGTGCAGCAAGATGATGCAACAAAAAGAGACACAGAGGAGAGACAATAAGAGACATAGCAGACCAGGGAACTGAGGTGGCGCAGGGGATTGAGTGCTTCTCTCCCACTCCGGAAGGTCCCAGGATCAGTTCCCAGTGCCACCTAAAGAGAAGACAAGCAGACACAGAAGAACACACAGAGAGCAGATAGCTAGTGCAAAACAATGGGGTAGGGGGAGGGGGAGAAATAAATAAATAAATCTTAAAAAAAAAAGATATGGAGGCAAACCTCCCATGCAGAAAAGCCCCCCCCCCCCCCAAGGAGATGCTTAAGGAGTATAACTCCCCATCCCATCGGTGTGGACTAGATATAGTGACTTCCTTACAAAGAGTACAGTATGGAAAGGGAAGAAAAGAGTAACTGTGCAGTGGAGAAAGGTGACCTCATCTCTCATTAATGTTAATTTCTACAGGGATTAGTCATGTTAATAGCTATGATAAGAAAAGTACTTGATTTCTGTGGTCTTCCTCCCAAACACCCATGACCTTGGTCTTATCATAAGAAAAACATTAGAAAAACCGTAATTGAGAGACATTTTACAAAATACCAGATCAGCTCTCCTCAAAACCATCAAGGTCCTCAAAAACAAGGAAGAACAAGATGGTGTATAAGGAACTATTGCAATATAACATAATCTATCCTGATCAGCGGAGTACCAAGGTGGGGTGGTCATGGGAGTGGTCTGCTCCGAGTGGATAGGGTGTATTGTCTGTACAGAATTTTAAAACAATAACAAAACTGACTAGAAGTTGTTCTGCTTTTTATTATCACAATGCACTGGCAATTCTAAACAAGGTCAATACTAAAACATTCTTCCCTGCTGCATGAAACTGCTCCACAATCACCCTCCCCAACTCCTATGCCACTGATCTTGACTGATAAAATTGAGAAATGTAATTAAGTATTGACTGATTTATAAACAAGCAGATGTTTATGTTTTGAAGAACATGAAATAAAATTTTAAATAACAGTAACAGGAAGAAGAAGGGAGATTCAATGGGCAAATTGTGCCAAGGTCCTCTTCTTGTTTAGGAAGAAGATAGCTTGCAATGGGGAAATGAAAAGGGAATACATTTAAAGGTGAGAGTTTTAATGTGATATGATATATACTAGCTACGTTTGTTGATTTAGTTGAAGTGTTTTGCTGATCATTTATAGTGTTAACCTAGCTTCAAATAAATGGGCCTATATTTGAGCTATTTGCCTTTCTTCCTCTAATAATTAGTACTGCCTTCCTTAGACCGTCCTATAGTCACTCTTTATTCAGTTAACAAGGGACCTAAAATAAAATGCTGCTGGAGACTTTGTTCCATTTCAGAAAGCTATTTACTAAGCTCAAGAATCAATATACTTCATAAAAAAAAAGATGGTTTTAGAATAGAAATAATTGATTAAAAAATTTTAGTAAGATTTAGAAAATAGTTAAAAATCATTTGTACACCCAACCTATTTAATACAGCTACCATTGTTATATTTTCTTGTAGTGTTTTAAACATATATATATTTGCATATTTTTACAGCCTGTATTTTTAACCCTTTAGTTATGAGGCGCAAAGGCGTGGTCATCCCGTGGGCCAGCTCCTAACACTGTGAGGTTTGTCAGCTTCGATAGCGACTGTTTATCCTTCTGCCCAGTGGAACCGGCTGCGGAGTTACAACAGACTCGAGAGATACTTCTCCTTTTTTCTTTCTGCACCACCTCCCTACATTTTCCTGTTTCAGGAAAAGATTTAAAGAACCTCCTAAAAGTAGAAGTCATGTTTGAGGGACGAAGGCGGCGACAGACTCTCCTTCTGGAACCAGGAGCCGGAACTCCGCAGCTGCGCGCGCTCCCGCGTGGGCGCGGCCCCTTCCCACTCTCCCCCGCCCTCTGCAGGCGCGCACCCGCCTCACTGGAGCGGAGACGCGCCGGGAAAGCGCGCGGCCGCGAGCCGCAGACGCCATTTTGGTGTCTGGGCCGAAGCGGGGCAGGTACGCGGTGGCCGCAGCTCGCTGAGGGCGTCTCTCGCAGTGACTGGGGGTCCCGGGACGAGGTCGCGCACGACGTGGGACTGAAAAGGAAGGCTTCTCCTGGGTAGCCAGAGCCGCAAAGGTGGAGCCGCGTTGGCGCCCGCCGGGGGACCAGCGCCTCGGATGCGGGCGGAGCGCGGGGGGCCGCGGCGGCGGGAGCGCGAAGCGGGCGTCCCTGGGGGCCTCATGTGAGAGCCGCGGGACCAGCCGCCGCCGCCGCCGTCCTCGGAGCCCGGGGTGGTGTATGGGGGAAGCCGTCCCCGGCTGCAGGTAACGGCGGAGGGGCAGGGCCGGAGGCCCGCAGCGACGACGGGGCCGGGGGGAGGGTGTGCCGGCCATTTCTTGGCGGCAGGGGGTCGCGGGATCTCCGGCGGGTGGGGGTCAACCCTTGGAAGCCCCGGGCGGGGCGCGGGGCGCGGCGTCCAGACCTTGGAGCCTGTTTGGGGGCGTTTCCCCGCCGTGCCTGCTTCAAAACATGTCAACAAGGCGTGGTGCCTGTGCGGCGGCCGCGTGCGTAACCTCCCAGCGACGACGCCCGCCTCGGGGCTCGCCGCGGCTATTGCCCGGCTTGGCAGGGTTTGGTGACAGGCACCGTGACGCTCGCGCTCCTCGAGTCCCTTCCCGGCGCCTGCTACGTCTGTACTCATTGCTTGAGAAATTAGAGGCGTTAAGATGTCAAAACAAACTGCCGAGGGTAGAGCGCACGAGATGTGTCAAGGAAAGCCAATCCGTGAAGGTGGCGGAGGGAAGCCGGGACGCCCCCGCCGCGCAGCAGGGTGGAAAACTTGATCTACTTGTGATGAGCAGCTTCGCGCCTACTTTTAGCTAGAGCAGCCTTTTTAGGTGGGGTTCCACACTGTGCTCAGGGAAGCAGCTCTTTAAGTGACTGGCGTGCATCTCTAAGCTGAGTTGAAAGAGATTATAATTATTTTGTTGTTGTTGTCCAACCGAGCGGCCCAAATCTTTTAACTAGAACCTCCCCCCCCCCTTTTTTTTTTAACTTGAAAAAAGTTTCTACTATCCGTGAAATGTTTATAAAAATGCCATCGACTTCCTAGTTACCTACATATGATCACTAGACGTTTTCGCCACGTTCTCACTGATATCCAGTTCTGAGAGTTAATTCTCTTTCCATTCTTTTATTCTAGCCAAGGAATGCATATTTATTTTGATATTTGTCAAAGCAAAACATAAATGGAAAGGAAGTGTGCTGCAAAAACAGGCATTTAGCTTTTCAGAACTAAATGCAAATGGGCTTTAAAAATTATTGCATGCCCAGTGTATATAAAAGTGCCAAATACAGTGAGGGACACGCAGCAGTTGTCTTCTAATGAGCAGAAATCTGTTTGATGATTAAGTTGACTGCTCCTTTAAGAGTTCATGGAAATGTTAAAGTTGGTTCAGTAATTGCCTGAGTTTATTAACTAGTATGGAGTTTTTCCTCTTAGTTTTTTTTTGGGGGGGGGGGCGGGAGGGGGCATTTCCTAATAATATCGTTCCCTTTCCTGGCCCAAAGCTCTAAATAGCCCAAGTTGCATTAATTATTTGGGGCCTGGAAAAGTTGCAGTTTGAAATTAAGCTGCCTAATCTCTGCAAAGGATTAATTTTGTTGTTCTAGAACAGTGGTTCTTAACCAGGGGTCCATGGAAAGATTTCAGGGCCTCTGTGAATTGAAAAAAATTAACTTATTATCTTTATTTTCTCTGACTTCTAACTGAAATCTAGCATTTCCTTCACTTATGAATGTGTGCAATAAGTAGATAACAGTAGTATTTATTTCACCTGACTGGCAAAGGGGTCCGTGGGACAAAAAAGGTTAAGAACCCCTGTTCTAGAATGTCTTATAGATGTTTATTGTCCAGCTCTGTCCTCCCCTTTCCCTCTGTAAACTATGACTAAAAAGTAGATGTTTTTGGACATAAATTATTTGCAGACTGGTGGATGCTCAGAATTATATAACTTTCTATATACACCAGAGCTTCACAATGCAGACATTTAATAAAATACTTTTGAAAGCAGTATAAATTTTGGCATGAAAAATTGACATTTAAATATTTTATCAATTTTCATGCGTAAATGAGGGTAATATGAGACTATTTTTATCGACATTTGGCCTTACATTTGTAGATGTGCTTAGGCTAATATACTAATTATGATATATATTACTTATGACAATTGATAGATTTTTGTTCAGCTATTCATAAACTAATCAGGAAATGAAAATGGATGTGAAAATGGATGTGTCTGTCTACCATATGGAGAGATCGGGGTTCGATCCCCGGTACCTCCCGGTAAAAAAAAATAAAATAAAATAAACCAATCAGTGCTTAACATATACTTTGGTTGATTATATAAACTTTTAAAATCTAGGCCAAGAGAAATACAATACTTCAGCCTTGCATACTTAAAAAAAAAATACTGTCAATTCCCCCTACCCCCTAACTTGGAAAGTTATTGAAATATACTTTATTTAAAACAGGGCTAAAATAGACAAAAGTAAGTATCTGTTGTTAGGATCAACAAAGTTTTAGCAACGATAACTGTGAATAAGGCTATCATTTTATTAATTGATATATTTTAGACAGCTTTATTGAGATATAGTTCACCTGCGATACAATTCACCTATTTAAAGTGTACAATTTACTGGTTTTAAATTTTTTCATTGTAGTATAAGGTATATGGCATAAAATTTCCCATTTTAACCATTTTCAAGTATACAATTCAGTGATACTAATTACATTCACAGTGTTGTGCTATCATCACTACCACCCCAATATCATTTTATTTTTGTTTATATGTCTATATACTTTAAAGTAAAACTAATAATTCCAGCTTTGAATTGAGTAGTTCTGACTTTTCTTCAGAAATCAGGAGTAGAAATTATAAAGATTGCTGTATTCTGTTGTGAATCTCTGTATCTTGAAATTCTGAGTAGTTTTAGGTAGTCGGAGAAATGATAAGTCCTGGGTAGCAAACTCTTTGTTGTTTGACCCAAATTTTATATGCGAAAATTAAAGTAAGACTTTAGGATAAGTTAAAGCAGAAAAATGGGTCATAATAACAGTGTAATCTCAAACTCAGGTGGGACATTATTGCTAGGAGAGTTTTTTATTTTATGTTGTAAATTATACCTTTTCTTTAAAGACACTTTTCAAACTATGTTAAAAGTTACACGTAAGTTCAAGTCTCCGGTAAAACTACCCTCTTAATTATCATCTCTTGTATTCTATTTTCTCCCTCTCTCTCTTCTCAGGATAAATATCATTTACGTCACTTAACTCAGGTACTTGGAAGTAGGAGCAATGAGGAGTAGGCATTTGATTGCACAGGTGCTAAGACCTCCTGGGTTCATTTTCATGACCTGGAGGCCAAGTGCCTCTGCGATTCTGCCTCTACTCTCCAGCTCCCAGTTCTCTTTCACAAGTTTTGCTAGCTACTGGAAAGAAATATAGACATATTTGGAGTCATGCATATGTACCTGCTTCTTCCTACTCAGGAACCATAGAGAAATTTTCATACCTTGATGTGCCAGAAGGGAGTTGGTAACCACAAGCCATTCTTTTGAAAGGCTGTGCTCCCAGGTCTAGGTCTAAACCACTACTCTCTAGAGACAAAAGTATTGCAGGCTCTAAACTAAATAGGTACTAGTGGGTGGTCTTTAGTTACCCTAACATTTCATTGAGAGCCTGTAATACTTTCCAACAAACAAATCAACATAAGATCTTTTAATCTGATTTCAAAGTAACGTATTGACATTAAAAGAAATGCATAAAATATAGAAAGGAAAACCACTGACAAAAAAATATCTCCTGTAAACCTACTGCCCACTCTTAGTTACTGTAATAATTTGGTGAATCTACTTCTCATATATAAAAACTCCTCTCTCTCTCTCTCTCTCTCTCTCTCTCTCTCTCTCACACACACACACACACACACACACACACACACATACACACTTTTAAGAAAACAAAAATAGGATTATTCTTTGCCTTCTGTTTGGTAACCTGTTTTTTTTTTTACTTTCTCAGCACTTTAATGTTAATATTGGACCACTTTCTTATTCTGAATTAAACCCTCATCTTTCTTCTTTCAAAAATCATAATATTATTTAATTCCTCACAACAATCATATGTGATATCCCCATTTATAAATTGAAACACAGCAAGGTCAAGTAATTTCCTCAAGGCCACATAGCCAGTGAGAGGTGGAGCCAGGATTCAGATCCAGGGAGTTTGTTTCCAGAGCCTTTAACTATAATACTGTTTTGCCACAAAAAGACTATTTTTCAAGAAACAAATGGAATGAAGGTAGTGAGAATAAGCAGAATAAACATATGTTATTCAGAAGTACAACTTGGGGAAAACACTGCAACAGTAAGTGATGTGTTAGAAGTAGAAAACCATATATCAGACCAACTACTGCATAGTAGGGATGGGTTTGCTTATTTTAAGCAGAGGTTGGAAATGACTAACACAGCACATCACAGACCCTTCAGTATGGAAGGGCTTCTTAATTCAGATCCTCTTTGTAGGTTTCTGTGAGCCTGGTCTGCCTTGATTTCAAAACTCTCATATAGCAGTTATCCTTAGATGACTTTTAAAAAATATATTTTAATTTAGATCTTTAATCCATAACAACTTTTAAAAAACATTTTTAATTTGAACTACCTTTACACTTACATGATAGTTACAAAAATAATACAAACCCCATACAGAGAACTCTAACACACTCCTACTCCCTTAGATAATCAGATCTACCAATTTTAAGATTTTGTCAAATTTGCTATATCATTCTGTTAATTTGCCTATTTACATTCCATTTTCTGAACTCTTGAGTATAGGTTGTATACATGATGCTCCTTGAACAATTAATACTGCCATGTATATTTTCTACAAATAAGGATATTCACTTACGTATATTAACCTAAGTGTAGTTATCAAGTTCAAGATCAAGATATAAAGTTATCAAGTTTAAGATACAAAGTAGCTTATAGGCTGTATTCCAATTTTTTCACACGTGCCAGTAATGCCCCTTTGAGCCTTTTCTTCTCCCTTGCTAGATCCCATCCAGGATCATGTATTGCATTTGTCATTGTCTCTTTAGTTCTTTATTTTAATTTAGGGAACATATATACAACATAAATGTGTCCATCTCAACTATTCTCAAGCCATACCATTTAAGAGATTGATCACATTCATGATATTCTGGTACTTTCACTGCCTTCTATTACTAAAATTTTTCTCATATCCCCAGGCAGAAAACTTCCACTCATTATGCACTAACTCCCCATTAACTCTGCCCCTTCATCACTGCAGTCTGTACTTTAATATTCTTTCTCTACGAGCTTGCATATTCTCTATTTTCTTTTGTAGTTACCATGGAGCTTACATTTAACATTCTAAATTTATAACAATCTCCTTTGCTTTGATACCAACTTAAGTTCGATTACACAAACTATGTTATTATACCCCTCCATCTCCTCACCTTTATGTAGTTCTTGTCACAAATCACATGTTTATACCTGAGTCCAAAACCACTGATTTCTAATTTTTATGCATTTGCATTTTATGCATTTGTATATTTGTAGATCCTGTAGGAAGGTAAAAGTGGAGTTAGAAACCAAAAAATACAATAATACTGTCATTTATATTTACTCATGTCTTTACCCTCACTGGAGATCTTTATTTCTTCATTTGGCTTTGATCTATTGTCTGTTGTCTTTTCCTTTCAACCTGCAGAACTCTCTTCATCATCTTTTGTAGGCCTGGTCTAGTGTTGGTGAACTCAGTTAACTTTTGTTTATCTGGGAATGTCTTAATCTGTCCTTAATTTGTGAAAGACAGTTTTGCTGGATATAGAATTCTTGTTGGTAAATTTTGTTCTCAGCACTTAAAATGTCACCCCACTGCCTTCTTGCCACCATGATATCTGATAAGACATCAATACTTAGTCTTACTGAGAAGTTTTCAGCCATTATTTCTTTCCATATTCTCTCTGCCCCATTTTCTCCCTTTTCTTCTTTCTGGAGCTCCCACAAAGCATATGTTGGTATGCTTGATGGTGTCCCACAGATTCCTCAAGTTGTGTTCACTTTTCCTTTTCATTCTTGCTTCCTTCTCCTCACACTGGATTGTTTCAGTTATCTTACCTTCAAGTTCTCTGATTCTTTTTTCTGCCAGCTTCAATCTGCTGTTGAACCCCACTAGGGAATTTAATTTCTGTTACTGTGTTCTGTTTGAACCCTTTTTGTAATTTCCATCTCTCTATTGATATTCTTTTTGTGTTCATCTATTTTTTCCTGATTTAAAAAAAAATCTTTGAGCATATTTAGCACCATTTTTAGAAATGTCTTTGGCTGGTATGTCCCCGGTCTGGTCCTCCTCATTGATGGTTTCTAATGCTTTAATCTCCTCTGCCTGGGCCATTTCTTCCTGTTTCTTTGTATCTTTTGTGACCTTTTGTTGAAACCTGGACATCTTGATATTTTAGTGTGTTGTGGTTGAAATCTAGACTTTTGTTGGCCAGTAGCTAACAACAACAAAAAAAGGGGTGTGTGTGGGGGAACACCTTCCACAGACTGGCCTCTTTCAAGGAGTGTTCTCCTTCAAGACTTTTCCATACATTGACTTTAGGAAATAACTCAAGTTCAAAATATAGGAGCCTCCCTGTTCCTATCTGTACATCCCTGTTGTTTTGGGCATGTGCATGGCCTTAGGAATTCTCCTGTTTATAGGGTTCTGAATGCCCTCTTTCTCTAGAAAATAGTTTCCTCACTCATGCTCCTGGGCACTGCACTATGCAGCAGTCCCTTGCCTCAGGCAGCCACTATAGCTCTGTCTGTAGAACAAGGTGGTGAGCCACCTTCTACACAGAGAGCAAATTCTGGGATGGTGAGCCCTCAGGCCACCACCAGACAGCTTGGGCCAGACATACATGTTCCCAGAATGTGCATGAGGATTACTCTGCTCCCTTTGGAACTGGGACCTGGAATCTGCACTAGGATTGTGGGCTAGCTCTGTATGAACTGATGGGGGAGGGGCTGTCCAGGCACAGTAGATCCTCCAGCTTTCAAATAGTTCTTGATTTGGCACTCACCCTGTTACTGGAGTCCTTTAACTGTTTTCTGGAGTTTTGAGAAAGATGTTTCTGTCAGTTCTTGCTGGTTGTTCAAAGTTTCTGTGGGGGAACGGAGCCCTGAAGCATCTCACTCCCCTTAGATGACTTTTAAAGAACCTTTATAAAGTATTGTTATAGGTTCCCTTTTGTATTCCTTTTAGTTATTTGACTACAGCTTTTGAAATATTAATTTTTGGTTTAGTTTCAAAATCACAATAAGCTTTTTCCCCAAGTTGTAAAGTATAAAATTAAGTGTTAAAGTCACCTGTCAAAATGTATAGAATATGTAAAATCATAGTTGGTCTTCCTTCATTAGCATTTTTCATTGTATTTTGTTTTGATATTCTTCTTGAATTATTGGTCCAGTTCTTGATGCATTTCTGTGTTTTTATATATGTAACATGCATTTATACTTCTCGGTGACAGATTACTTATCTTTGGGTTTATTTGTATTAAAAAATAAGTAGAATGGGGAAAAAATGATGCATTTTTCTGAATAGGATGAAACGAGGAGGAGGAGATAGTGGCCAGAATTCATCAGAAGAAGGTACTGCAGAGAAATCCAAGAAACTGAGGACTACAAATGAACATTCTCAGATTTGTGATTGGGGTAATCTCCTCCAGGACATTATTCTCCAAATATTTAAATACTTGCCTCTTCTTGATCGGGCTCATGCTTCTCAAGTTTGCCGCAACTGGAACCAGGTATTTCACATGCCTGACTTGTGGAGGTGCTTTGAATTTGAACTGAATCAGCCAGCTACATCTTATTTGAAAGCTACACATCCAGAGCTGATCAAACAGATTATTAAAAGACATTCAAACCATCTACAATATGTCAGCTTCAAGGTAATACTTTAAATCCTTCTTTTAAGAAGTAAAGCATTTTTTTTAGTGGCTTTTGTGTTCTTTGTCAGTACATCTTCAAAACATTTGCTTTTAGAGAAAGTGCTTAAAGATTTAGAATTATAGTGTACCTTAGAAGCTGTCGCAAATGTTTTATTTAATAGAGCTAAATTACTCCATTTAAATGTAATTATTAATAATTTTTTAAAAGAACAGAAGCAGCCACTAAATAAGTATAAATCCATGACCAAAGCTGTCAGTTACATTGAATTATTGTGAACAGATTTGAGGGAAAAAAAATATACAATAAATATTAAAAATGTGGAGATAATATTTGAGTAAAACATATGGCAATTATTTCTAGCTAATAGAGACTGAGTTGCTTATTGATGACTTTATGAAATAAAAAGAAGGTATAGAAATTATGTAAAAGCTTTAGATAAATATATTTTAGAAATAGAAATTGTACATGGAAGAATGCCAAAGAGAACCATTTGCTTCTTTTCATTGCATGAAGGGACATATTAGAAATCATGCAGGGATAAGAATTTGGGGGAGGTAAGTAACATGGAGTGGCTTTTTGAGATGTCCAGAATAGTTTAAGAAATCACAATGGTTTGTGTGTACAGTGCATTAGTATAGAAATTTTAATGTTTTGTTTTGGGAACTAAGAATGACATGTGGGCATATTTACTGAATTCTTAAATAAACACCAGATTTTTTTTGTAGTAAACAGCTGATAATTATTGTTGAAAAGTAACAACACATGAATACTTAATTTACCTATGTGTAGCAGTTGCTATACAAGCCAAGTTAAGCCTAGATGGAGCAATAGTTTTAAACCCAGAGCTTTTTGCCATAATTAAAGCCTGCCTTCCTCCAAAACGTCATTCCCTCTTGGATGGAGATTACCTGTTTATTTTCCCACATCCTCTATATGTGTCCAAGGAAGAGGAGAGTTCTGGTAACGGGAATGATTGAGTACATTGTGGCCTTCTTTCCAGAAAAATGCACAAAAGTACTTAGGCCACTGGGAGTAGCATTGCCAGGTTTTGCAAATAAAAATACAGTATATCTAGTTAAATTTGAATTTCTGATAATCAGTGAACAATTTTTAGTCTAACTATGTCCTGTGCAATGTTTGGGAAATACTTATTACTAAAAATATTTTGTTGTTTTATCTGAAATTCAAATTTAATTGGATGTCCTCTATGTTATGTTGCAATGTTAGCTGGGGATGAAGATGGCGATGAAGGTGGGGGTAATGGTGGGGGTGGGGTATCAAATAAACAAAAATCCAGAATGCCTCTCACCACTCCCACAATGAAGAAATTTTGAAGAGCCTTCCCTTTGGTTTTAGTCATCTTTGAATAAGAGTGTTCTAATGGTAAGTTTTATAAAAAGAGGCATATAATGCATTTATCTGATAGGTCTTTTATTTTTTTAAAAAAGATAGATTACGTAAATGTTACACAAAAAATATAGGGATTCCCATACGCCCCACCTCCCACAACCTCCCACATAAACATCCTTCATTAGTGTAGCGTATCTGATAGGCCTTAAAGACCAATACCATCCAGTAGATTAGCCAGATCAGTTTTATTTTACAGCTGTGTGACACGATTCAGGTGTCTCCAACTTTTATAACTCTCACAAAACCATTTTTCCAATACGTTTGAACATTTCTTTTAGGGATAGTTTATTTTCCTGTTGGAAATAATTCCTGATTTACAAAAATAGATCTCAGTGTTCTTCTGGGCCCTCCTGATAATATTGTATTTTAATTCATAACTGACCATGGACCTAAGAGGCTTATAGTCAGTTATTATTGTAGAACAATGTTTCTTAAAATTTGTGTGCATCAGAATCACTTGCAGGGCTTGTTAAGTTGAAGATTGTTGGGCCCCACCCCCTAGAGTTTTTGATTGAGATGGTCTGAGTTGTGCATGAGAATTTGCATTTCTAACAGTTTCCCAGGTGATGATGCGGCTGGTCCAGGGACCACACTTTGAGAACCGTAGGGTAGAGAAACTTAACCTAAAGATAATAGAACAGCCCTGAAACTGTAATATAAATCTTGCACATTAGTTTTACAACCAACTCTTAACAGTTTTGGGTTAAGGTAATATGCACAGATCTGGAAATTAGAGTAATAATATTGCTTAAAACTTAAGAAACATTGTTCTACAATATTAACTGACTACAATAATTGTTCTGATTTAAGATAATTTTTAGTCCAGGGGAAAACTTCCTTTTTGAAGGAAAAGGTCCTTCTTATATCTTTGGGTTTACCCAGGGTTTTTTGGCCATATTATACTTCCTCCAGGAAATGTATATAGAGAAGAGTGTGTGGGAGCAGCTACCTCTCATGGTTGTCTGGTTCTTGCTTGACTGGTTGGAGAACCTCGTTTTACTTAACACTTACCTTTTCATTAATAACATTAATGATGAGCCCCTGGCTTGATTCACCTGAACATTCTGAGGAAATGCTAATTCAGTTTCTGGTTCCTTGGAAATATGTGAACCATAGTCACTGTGTTTCCATATACCTCTTGAACCACTACCAATATATAATTATTTTTCAAAGATTATAAATTAATTTATTCCATAGGCTATGTAGTCAGTTGGAAACAAATCAACCTAAAAGCCAAGTTCTTTCAACACTTAATATATATTTTATAATGAAAGCTAACAGTCTTGACAATTGCCCATATAAATTATTCAGAGGTACTCACCCCAAGGCTAAAGTTTGTATGTGAAGGTAGATGATTGAAAGAATAAATATTAACTCTTTTAGTTGTAACAAAATAAATTAATAACTATGTTTCTTGCCTTTGTAAAATTAAGATATGCACAGAGAAATGTAAATATATACATGTGATAAATGATGTTTTCTTTTCTAAGGTGGATAGCAGCAAAGAATCAGCTGAAGCAGCATGTGATATATTATCGCAACTTGTGAATTGCTCTTTAAAAACACTTGGACTTATTTCAACTGCTCGGCCAAGTTTTATGGATTTACCAAAGGTATCTGCTGGTTTTGTTTTATTAGCTATTACTCAGAAATCCAGGTGAAACTAACCATTTCTTGTATGGACAGTGGGGGATGTTAGAAAAGTAGTGATTGTAATGTAAAGCTAGTTACTACTTAGAATATTAAGATAGGATTTTGAAAAACTTTTCTTTTTATCATCTTGTGCTTCTTATTGGTAAGGTTAAGGGATAAATTAATTTTCAGAAGATTCTATAGGAAGTGCTAAATGAAACTAGGAAGTAAAATTGGGGGAGCAAAGATATTAGAAAAAAGAGACATATAGATGTCCCTTTTTAGCCTTCAAAGGAGATTGGTGAAATTAGAATAAAAGAAAAATAGCTAGTACCAGTATTTGAGAGCAGGTATAGCTTATAAAATCTTCTGGTTAGTGCTCTGTAAACATTTGTTCCTGAGCAAATATAGTATCAGCACGGCTTGGATTAATTTACAAATTTTATTTAAAGAAAAACAGTTTTTTTGTGACGAGATTACAATTTATATTCATATATGTGTTCTAACACGATCCTGCACATAAGAGATTGTCTTTCTAACAGCTGTTTTATTAAAATACAAAAATAAGGGTGCATTTTAGAAGGACAGGTGATAGTTGGGCCTATGAGTATGTTAGCTAATGGTTAGTTTAGAATCCAACAATTGTTTTCAATAAAAGTTTTTTTCCAGAGTTCATTGCAAACTAAAATATAGACATCCTTTCAAACAGTTTAATTTAGGATAATTTAGGAAGGAATACTACTAAATTGAGTGTACAATGTAACCCAGGTAGTTGTTTCAGTGGAATATCAATAACAATATATCAAAGTTGATTTCAAAGCCTTAATTGATTTAAGAAAAGTTTCGATTAAATGTGTACATTTTGAGATAAAATGTTTTCCTCAGATGGAAAATAAGGAAAATGAGCAAGAGGGTCGCTGCTTATTTCTTAGTTTTAAAATTCTAAGTATATGAATTAGATTGCTGTGGTTCTCAAACTTAATGTGCATAAAAATCATCTGAAGAACTTTATAAATTTTGGATTCCTATTCCAACTTTTGGGTGAAGCCCAATAATCTCCCCATCCCTCCAGCAGTCCAGGTAAATCTGATTAATATGGTTCAAGACTCTTATTCTGAGAAACCCAGACTAGTAGCACTTTGTTTACAAGCTTCATATGGGAAATGAAATGAAATGTTCTGAATTGATCTTCTGTATACATATTACAGTTAGAAAACAACTATACATACATACACATATGGTATATATAAAATAAACCATAGTAAAAGTTACCTTGAAAATAATTTAATTTCCTTTTTTCTTTTTTTTATGTTTGCCATTGCACATATCTAATTCTAGTACTGTACTTATTTGTAATACAGTATTGTCTTTGGGAAGTATTGATGCAGTTTGGGCTCCTACCTTTCTTATTAAAGGGACCTAGGATATTCTTTTTTTCCCTCTTTTTTTTATAGCTCTCATATAGGATTGATAATAGGGTATATGCTATGTCTTGGAAATCCTGAGAGAACTGAAGAGAACATAAAAGAGATGCATTTTACCAGAGTTTAATGAGAGGAAATGGGAAAAAGAAGGCAGTGATATAGTAATGAAATATGATTGTAATAGATTTAAATCTTGTTTCATAGAAAATATTAGGAGAAAGATGTCAAAATTTAAGTAACCAGTTATAAATTACAGTAAGGAAAAAGTAAGTTAGGGAATGTGACTATTAGCCTGCCTTCATCACTTCTAAAACTACTGCAGAGATGGAAACTGTTATGTCAAAACTATCTTTTGACCTCCCTCTCCTTACTCTCCCAGATTGTCCATTGATTCTGGCTTCTAATCTCAGCTCTCATTCAAAGTAGCATTCTTTGATCATGCTTTAATTTCTGTTTTACTACAGTGGTTCCTTTAGGTCAGATTCGGTGTTCAACAGATATTTGTGTGTATATGATAAATTGAACGATACTAATTGGTATATTTGTAAACAAAAAATATAAATTAGAAGGCTTGAAATATTGAAGATAATTTATCATATTTTAAGGAGTTTTAAAATTTGGGATTTTATTTAAATATGGTTTTTGTTATTTTAGAATCAAATTTTATATGAACTTCCACTTTCCAAATGATTCGTAGTTTTGAGTTGATTGCTGCTATATTAATTTTTAGTGATTATGCTAATAGCCATTACCATTTTAATGGTTATTACAGAGCAAGCCAATAAAGAATACAGTTCAGTGTAATAAAACATTAGAGTAGGTTTCCAGATAGGTTGATGGGAAGTGTCTGAGAGGTATTCTCATCCTGGATTCCAGGATTCCCCTTTCACTTACCAATGATTTGCTGTGATTTAGGGACACTTATTTTGAGGCTTGAAATCCCTTTCTCCCACAGGTAAACAGGTTCTTCTGAAAGAAGACAGATAGCCACCTCTTTTTACCACACTTAACAACAGGATGAAAGGATGCTGCCCCACAAAAGTTATGAACTATATCATTAAGTTTCAGATGAGGCATATCAGATATTATATAGAAACCCCTCAATTCTTGTTTGTAAAAATTGAAATATTTTGTTTTAATATTTTTCACTTTTCAGTCTCATTTTATCTCTGCGCTGACGGTTGTGTTTGTAAACTCTAAGTCCCTGTCCTCGCTTAAGATAGATGACACCCCAGTAGATGACCCATCACTCAAAGTCCTTGTGGCCAACAATAGTGATACACTCAAGCTTCTAAAAATGAGCAGCTGTCCTCATGTCTCTCCAGCAGGTATGTTGTGTGTGTGTGTGTGTGTTTTTTTTTTTTTTACAAGATACTTACATATTTCTATAAAATGTATTGATATGTTCACCAAATTAAGAAAAACTGTTACCATTAACCTTGAAGGTGGGTTAATGTGATTGTTTCATTGCTTTTGCATAAAAAGTATTCTTTTTTTTTTTTTTTTTTTTATTGGTAAATAAAAATTCTCACAATACATACAAATGTTTGCAAAATGATATATAAATATATATGCATATATGTGTATTTGCTTACAAAAATGTTGTTTATATATATATATACATATATTTTAAGAGGTGCTTAGATTACCCAAAATATTACACGGAACCCACTGGAATTCCCATGTTGCCCACCTCCCACACCTCCCATCACATCCCACACAAACATCTCCCACAGTGTGGTCCACCACCCTCAATGAACTTACACATCCTGGAGCCTTGCCACCAACCATAGACCACAGTTCACACTGTAGACCACACTCTCTCCCACTCAGTTCTGAGTGGTGTGTGCTGATTTAAAATGGCCTACATCCGTTGCCACAACAGTACTCAGGACAACCTCCAACTCCCAAAGAAGCCACTGTATTTCAACTGCTCGTCCCCTCCCTACCCCAAAAGTGTCAAGTAGCCACTGGCTCCACCTCATTGTTATAATTTCTTGCATTGCTAAATCACCATATGTGAACAAGAGAATACCATCAAGTCCACTCTAGTCCATAGTTCTTCCCCCAGTCCTGAGGGGACTGGGATGGTGATGTCCACTCCAACTCCAAGTGAGAGAGGGCTTATATCCCATGGATATGGTGGGTGGGATTATCTTAAAAAGTATTCTTAATATACCATATAGCATAAATTCTGTCATAATCCTAGCGTAGACATTCACTTTCAGCTTTTTTTCCCCTTCAACCAGATTTACTGAACATAACAAAATTCTGTATACAAAGTGACCTGGACCTGCTGCTTCAAAACATGATCCTTTCTTACCAATATTTTGATAGGTCAGTCCCCAGAGTGTCAAACAGCAGTTTACTCTAAAATAAGTAAAAATTTTTCCAGTGCATATTAATGAATGGCCTAACTACTGGAGCTTTAATGATTCTATAAGATAATTAACACAGGTAGGATTAAATCCCTATGATAGTTTGGAGAATTGATATGAGGCATCAAGAGGCCATTTTGTGCACTGCCACTGCAATGCCACCGTGTTTCTGGATCCCAATGTTCAAATTATCTGATTCTAGACATATCACAGGAATATCAGTGGGGTCAGAGGTTAGCTTAGTTGTTGGTGGGCTAGAACAGCTATCACCCCAGCATGCTCATCTGACAAGGTCCTCATAGCAGCCCAGATTAGGTCCTTTTGAATCTGTGCACAGGACTACAACAATGGATGGATTCTTCATTGTGTCTTCCAAGTGCTACTCCAAGGTTTCCTCTATCCCAGCCCAGGATCCCGCAGCACTTTATTTTTCAATCTTCTTAATTGACAATCTGTGCAGCATGTGCTAGAAAATGAATATATATATATTTTAAAGGAGGAACAGTCAAATATGAAGTCTGAGTTTTCCTTTTAGATAAAATTGAAATTTCTCTTATTTTAGTTGAGCTAACATAGTAAGTCTTTTCTTCTCATGATTTAGAGGGAGAAGAGTTACACTTAACATTTATTTCTCAAGATAATGCTTTCCCCAAGTTGAATTTGGCAGCAAAGAACCCATTAAGTGGGGGAATAGCATTATAAAAATTCTTTCCAACTTCTCTCGTACAGAATTTTCTAACCATTACTACATTATTCAGTTTGAGATTATTCAAATTGCTGATGGTTTGCACGGAAAAGTAAACCTGTACTTAATATTATTCTCTGCTTCACTCGTGATTTATTCCTCCCACTGTTGTCATCAACCACTCCTTTGGCTGTGTTACTAGGGGAACTGTTCTTTAAGGGACAATGTTAAATCATTGATCTCTTTATAAAACACTTCTTACCTTCCCATAACTTAAAGCCTGGTCTTCCCCTGAGGAAATGATTCCCTCTTGGATGGAATTACCTGCTCATTCTCCCACATCTCTCACAAGGAGTGGCTTAGTGATGAGAATGGCTGGATCTATTTCAGTGTTTTCCTAGCTCCCTCTGCCTCTTTATTACATCCCATGTTTACTTATGTTTATTACATATATATTGCATCAATCCTGATAGTATAGTATAAAGTTTGCTTGGTCCCACATAATGGCTTTTGGACTAAATCTCAGGAAGAAAAGGAGAAGAGAAAGAGCACCTATAATACTTTTTAGTTGAAAAATATAACCACAGAAGATATTAATTTAAAAGTTAACACATTTGCGTATTTTGTGCATGTTTATACAGTTTCTTTGCATAAAATATTGTAATTACAGGTTATTTTCTACTTTCTTCATTGAACATTTTACCAGCCTTTTTCCTCTTTCATATAGGTGTTATGATTATCTATTATTGAATCTTTAGGCACTATTTGACAATAGTTACTGTTTTTTCTTTAATATAATAATACTCTTGATATTCCTCTTGCCTCTCTGTTCCTACTCTTTCCTTTGCTGGTTTCTCTTTATATACCTTCAGTGTTGGTGTTTTGCTGTGTTCTGTATGGGGTGCTTTTTTGTTTTCCTCTGTAAATTTTGGACAGTCACATCTTCTGTGGCATCAGTAATGTTCTATATGTTAATACCTCCTACATTTGGTGCCTCTGGCCCATACAGTCTCTCTGGAACTCTTAACTGTTTCAGATTAATGAACTCTCTTTCTTCACCCTCTTTCCAAGCTCTTGCTCTTTCCTTTTTTTTTTCTCAGTGAATGGCACTGTCATCTAGTTGACAGGCATCCTTGACTCCTTGTACTTTTACTCTCTCCATCCATTCAATCTTCAAGATCTGGCAACTCGGGCATTACTGAAATATGCTTTGAATATCTGCGTTTTCCTATGGCTGTTCTTTCTACTCTATACTTCTAGTCCAAGCTACCATAATCTTTGTGTAGTATCCTCCTATCTGATTTCCTAACTTATAGCCTTGCTCCTCTCAAATCTGATTCCATGCTACAGCTAGTGTAATCTTTCTAAAATAGTAATTTCAGGAAATTTTTTTCTCTCTCTTTTCTTAAAAACTTCTCTCTTTGCTTTGGATAAAGACCAAGACTTTATTTAGATAAAGATCTAGCCTTTGCCTATCTGTTGGGCTTTATCTTTTTTATATATTTTTTTACTTATATTTTGTGTTCCAGCCGTCAGCCATATTGAACTCCCTTCAGTATGTTTTTTTCCATGTTTGGATGCTCACTCAAGAAATACTATTTTCTTTCCCCGTCTCCTCTCCTTTTGCCCTAGCATGATCTTTCTAATTCATTAGGTCTCACTTTGTTAGTTCTTCTGGGAAATCTTCCTTGATTCCCTTGTATGTCTTTCCAGAGTACCCTTGTTTAATGATCTGCTGCTTCCTTTTAGGATAAAGAAGGCATGTTCTGTTGTATCCTTACCATCCTAACACCAGTGTTTGACATACAAGACACTTACTATCAGCTGAACTAATGAACATTTACTTTGGTTCTATCTTGTGGATAAGCCAACATTTGCATTATAGTTCTTATAACTTGTTTCCAGTGTTTTCCTGAGGTTTTTTTTTTTTTTTTGTGTGTGTGTATGTCTGTGTGTTTATGTTTATTTTTAAAAAAAACAACCTATTTTGAAACAGCACATTTAGCTGTTGGCTTCTATTCAATTTTTAAGGAAAACTTAAATTTTTCCTTAGGACAAATTCTTAAGAAGTGGAAATCCTAGATCAAAGAGTCTGAATCTCTTTTATACCTCTTGACATGTTTTTTTTCCAAAATGAGTTGTATGAATTTTTAGTATCACCAACAGTAGACTTTTATACCAGCTTTTGAACAGCTTTATTGAGGCATAATTCACATATCATACAATTTACCCATTTAAAGTAATTCATTGACTTTTAGCATATTGATAGAGTTGTACATCCAACACCACAATCAATTTTAAAATTATTTCATTACTCCAGAAAGAAACCAACACCCCATCACTGTCAATCCCCCAACCTAGACAACTGCTAATCTGCTTTTTGGCTTTATAGATTTGCCTGTCCTGGATATTTCATATAGATGAAATCATATAATATCTAATACTATGTGACTGGATTCTTTCATCTAGCATGATATTTCAAGGGTCATCCCTATAGTAGCATGTATTCCATTTCTTTTGATTGCTGAATAATCATTCCATTGTATGGATCTACCACATTTTTCTGTTCATTAGTTGATGGATATTTGTGTTGTTCCCACTTTTTGGCTATTATGAATAATGCTATTATGAACATTCACAAAGTTTTAGTGTTGATATCTGATCTAATTTCTCTTGGGTAGATATATTTCAGAGTGGAATTACTAGAACTGCGTTTAACTGTGAAGAACTGCTACACCATTTTACATTCCCAGTAGCAATGTATGAAGGTTCCAACTTCTCCACAACCTTGCCAACATTTATGTTTTTTTTTCCATTAAAAAAATTATTGAAGTATATCATTCATACATGAACATACTTAAACAATAAGGGTATTGTAAAAGTTGCAAACTTAAAAAACCAGCATGCGTATCATCATGTATTTACCTATCTTTGATTCACAGATATCTTACTGGTTGTGAAGTGGGATTTCACTCTGGTTTTGATTTGCGTTTTCCTGATGAATAATGACATTGAGCTTCTTTTCTTGTGTTTATTAGCCATTTGTATATCTTCTATAGAGAAATGCCTATTTAGATCCTTCACCCATCCTTTAATTATGTTGTCTTATTATTGAGTTGTAGCAGTTTAGCAGTCTTTATCTTTGTCATTATATTGTGTTAAATATTTAGAACACTTAACAGCATACTAGTTTTTTATTGCTGCATAACTAATAACCACAGTTCTTGAGGTCAGAACATAGGCATAACTCGGCTGGCTTCTTTGCTTAGGGTCTTAAAAGGCTGAAATCACGGTGTCGACCAGGTTGGGCTTTTGTTTGGAAACTAGGGAAGAATCTTCTTCTAATCCCATTCAGATTGTTTGGCTGAGTTCAGCTTCTTGAATTTGTAGGACTGATACTCTTGTTTCTTTGCTGGCTGTTTTCTGAGCCTAAAGGTGACCCACATTCCTTCTTAGATTCCTATGTGGCCCCCTCCATCTTCAAGTCAGCAAAGGCATGTTGAATTCCCCTTGCGCTTCAAGTCTTTCTAACTTCCTTTTCTGCAGACAGCCAGAGAAACCGCTTTTAAAAGAGCTCATGTGATTAGATTGGGCCTACCTGGGTAATCTCTATTTTAAAGCCAACTATGTCATATAATATAACATAATCATGGGAGTGATACAGGTACTGGGGATTAGGGTGTGGAATCTTAGGGACCTTTAGAATTATGTCTACTACAACTACTTTAGTAGTTAATTGATATCTCAAAGGAGCTTTTATTTACATCTTTGATTACCATTTCCTGTGTGTGTTTGCTTTTTATATCAGGCTTTTTGAGATTTTAAAGAACAGATAAGGTGACGGATGTGGCTTAAATGGTTGGGTGTCCTCTCCCATATGGAGGGATCTGGGTTCGATCCTGGGACCTCCCATTAAAAAAAAAAAAAAAAAAAAGACCAGATATGTGCTCAGGTTACCATGGGTGATAAGGGATTATTTAATTTATTTATTTATATTATAGAAGTTTTGGATTTACAGAACAATCATGCATAAAATACAGAATCCTATATACCATCCTAGATAAGGGTTTATTTTAAAGAACATACATGCCTTATGGAGAACAAACACTTTGCAATAGCTGAATAAGGAAGCACAGGTGCCCATTTTTCCCTCTTCTGGAGACTCTTGTTATACTTGTTAATCAGTTTATCTCTTCTGTTATTCTATTGCTTATCTGCCTGTAGCCTCTGCTATAAAGCTTTAGCTCATCTATGACCTCTACCTGTCCGTTGTCACTTCTAAAGCACAAGAACTTAAAAGTCACTGAGCCTGTGTTTGAATTCCAGCGTTGGTACCTTTAGCTACTTCAACTTCAAAATAGAAATAATACCTACTTTTCAAGATTTTTTTTTGAGTATTTATGAGATAACATATCTAGTACCTGATATATCATAATTGTACAGTAAATAGATGATAATATGATGTGTGTTTTGTTGTTCATGTTCTTGCTTCTAAACACCAGAAGAAAGAAATTGAATCATTTATTAGGGAATGTAGGATGCCTTTTTTCAGGCAAGTTCTTATACTAGAATACTTTGGAGAACTTTGATACTAGAATACTTTGGAGAACTTTGGTACAAATCAGTTGCTCTAGTATCATACAGTTAAGAAGCATGGTTCCCTAAGTATAGGGAACCATTTAAGAAGCTGCTTTCCAGGTATGTTAGGGTTTTAGAAGTTATATGTATTGCCATTAATATGAATTGAGTGGTTATATTTGACTTATTATGTTGCATCTTCATATTTTTTCCTTAAAAATTTGATAAGGTTATTACATACTATTAGCACTTAAGCTCTTTTTTGCTCATTTGATAGAAATCTACTAATCTTGTCCTTTTTATTTTGCGTTTTAATTACATAAATCATAGTTTTATATGGTTATACCTTGTTTTATTTCTTTTTATTAGGATTAGGTTTTGAATTTCAAAACATATCCTTTGACCTCTATTGCACATGTAACTTTTCTGGCTTAACCTGTAAGTGCCATATTACTAATCAGTTTTTAAAAAATACAGCACTGTCTGCATTACTGGGCTAAATCTTACTTAGTCATGTTGTGTGTGTGTGTGTATGTTTTTTTTTTTTTTTGAACTGCATCTTTTTTTTTAATTAGAGAAGTTGTAGGGGTTCAGTCATGGTATATTTTTAAGATGACATTTATTATTAATTTTATGATTTTTCTGAGTTAAGTGAGCTTCATTTGTTTTTAAGGTATCAATTTGGAATTGGTTTCATTTTCTCATAGACAAAATTAGTAACACATTTTAAATATTTTTTGCCTTCTAATCCAACTGCAACTAAATTAAAAAACATTTTTTTAAAAAGGTATTTAGATTACATAAATGTTACATAAAAATATAGGGGATTCCCATATGCCCTGCTTCCTACACCTCCCACATTTTCCCACATTAACAACATCTTTCATTTAGTGTGGTACATTCGTTTCAATGATGAAAACATTTTAGAGCATTGCCACTAAGCATGGAATGCAGCTAAATTTTAAATCGTATAATTTTGTGGTAAGAAAATATGGTAAAATTTTATTGTGGGGCATGTACTTGATTGAGATTTTGAGCAAATAACACACTTATAAAAACTTGTAAATACTCAGTTTTTTTCTCCTTCTTCTTCCAAGGTATCCTTTGTGTGGCTGACCAGTGTCATGGCTTACGAGAACTGGCCTTGAATTACCACTTATTAAGTGACGAGTTGCTACTTGCTTTGTCTTCTGAAAAACATGTTCGATTAGAACATTTGCGCATTGATGTAGTGAGTGAGAATCCTGGACAGACACACTTCCATACTATTCAGAAGAGCAGCTGGGATGCTTTCATCAGACATTCACCCAAAGTGAATTTAGTGATGTATTTTTTTTTATATGAAGAGGAATTTGACCCATTTTTTCGTTATGAAATACCTGCCACCCATCTTTATTTTGGGAGATCAGTAAGCAAAGATGTGCTTGGCCGTGTGGGAATGACATGTCCCAGACTAGTTGAACTAGTAGTGTGTGCTAATGGATTACGGCCACTTGATGAAGAATTAATTCGCATCGCAGAACGTTGCAAAAATCTGTCAGCTATTGGACTAGGGGAATGTGAAGTCTCATGTAGTGCCTTTGTGGAGTTTGTGAAGATGTGTGGTGGCCGTCTCTCTCAACTATCTATTATGGAAGAAGTATTAATTCCTGACCAAAAGTACAGTTTGGAGCAGATTCATTGGGAAGTGTCTAAGCATCTTGGTAGGGTGTGGTTCCCAGACATGATGCCCACTTGGTAAAGACCACATGATGTAGGGCACAATGAATAGCACCTTAACTTTAAGCATATTGTATTATAATAAAAGTTTATTTGCTGTAGTTCTGATGTAATTCTATTTTGTGGCACAGAAATTTATCTACAGTGAGTATATGAGGATTGGTTACTGGAAGACCCACAGATCAGTTTTGATGAGAAAAATCCATGAGTTTCTTTAGCCTAATAGCATTCAAATCTCAGAAAATTAAAATAATAATGGTTCAGATGTGAAAGTGATAATTAGTTATAAAGACTTAAGCATTTTAAAATCTGAAGGAAACAAAACCTATGTATTATAATGTCCAATAAATGAGTACTAATAGGTTTTCCAAAATAATATGTTCTCTATGCATTTTTTAAAAATGTAAACTTGACATTTTAGGGTCTTCAGATACACATACACCTGTTATAAGGTGTTTAAATTAATATAGCTCAGGAAAGTGAGCATTTTGTGAGAAAAATAGAGGATATATTGTAGCTAATGAAAAAGATTGGTTGAATGTTCTCAAATGTTTCAAAGCTCTTTGAAGAATAAGAGGTATATATAATCAATTGAAACACTTAGAAAACAGATGTCACACAGTGGTTATTATATAAGGATAATATACAGAGCCAAGATCAAATTAAACAGAAGGGGGACAGTTTAGTTTTGTATAAATGTTTGTTTGCTCTTTAATCTGCTAAACCATATAAATTCTTTTCTGTGATATGTTACTATGTATGTGGCACTTGAGGCATTTGTATGTAAAGTAAGGAGTTTTTTACCAGTTCTCTTTGGTTTTATCTTTGTTTAAATTAGTTTTGAGGTTATTATATAGTAATCAAAATGAAAAGTTTATATTTAAAAAGGCAAATTAGGGGGTTTGAACTAATTAAAAGTAGAACTTTAAAATGTTTATAAATTGTTTTTATGAAAGAATATTAGTGTCCAGTGAATTTTAGTGATGGCTCATTTTTCCATTTTGGGACTTATAATTATGTAAGTAGAATTTTTTTTTTTTTTATTTAAAAAGGAGCACCAGTGTACAGTTCAGCGTTAAGAGTAAATTTAAGAGAGGATATTTAAGTTCATAATCATATTTTTGAGTAAATATTGTTCAGTGGACTGGGAAATTTTCATAGAAAAATGTCTGCAGTTTTGTGATTATTAATTTGGTCAAAACTGATAAATTAAGTTAGCGTTTTATATTACTTTCATATGAAGAAGGTAATCCATGAATTGCAGAGTCTGTAAGAAATATTAGCATTTAGTTTTTTTAGTTATTATATAAACTTTGATTATGGGCACTAGTGCTAACATATTAATCTAAAGGAAATTAGAAGTGGTGTACCTCCAATGGAATACGTTACTGCCTGAAATGGCTCTCTTCAGTAGAAACTGTTTCAGCAGTTGGGCAACCTGATAGCCTTAAAGATCTAATCTATTTTTCAAATAGATATTCTTCCAAAGAATAAAGCAAAAGGTGATTTTTCTACATAATTTATGCTTTTCAAAATGATAGGATTCTATCCTGCAGCCTGTAACTGAGGAAAAAAAGCTAACCCAGATTTGAAATTTAAAAGCAATTATTATAATATTTTCTCCTCTTATTAAATAGTAGAAAGCATTGATTGTGCAAGAAATACCTGTGTTAGTGGATGAAGTTTCTTTTCTTGAACAACTTTGGAAAATGGATTTGACAGTACGTAATCAGTTATACTAACCAGAGCTTTATTTGAAAATTTACTTTTTGTACAAATTGAATTATATAATGCTTGAAATAATTTAAGTCACTTTATAAGCAAAATGCATAGCACTTAATTGTTTATACTGTAAAGTATATTACATGCTTTTATTAATTTGAGAATAAAGATAGTTACTAATGCTGTTGTATTATAATTTTTAAAAGCTACCCAAACATATATACTTATTTGAATTTAAAACTAGTTAAACTTACATACTTAAGGGTTTTTTCCTGACTCATATTTGATGGATAATGTTTAATATTTATAATGTTTATGGTAGACTGAAGATATAAAATTAGGCATATGGTTATCTTTTCTTGAAAAAAGCTGACTGATGCTTAGAATATGATTTTAAAAGTCTACCATGAAATGTAAATTTATTTTCTTTAATTTTATAAAGTGGTTAAATTAAAATTAGGAGTAGATTCTTCCTACATTTAGAGTGATAATTTATAAAATGCATCATTTAGAAATAGAATTCTGAGCTTTAAAGGGCTCCTGGGGAGGCGGCTGTGGCTCAATCAGTGGGGCTCCCGTTTACCATGTGGGAGGCCCTGGGTTCGGTTCCCGGGGCCTCCTGGTGAGGGCGGGCCGCCCGCACGGCGTGGTTGGCTGACCCGGCGAGCGCGGGCAGCAAGGGGGGGGATAAATGAATGGATAAATAAAATCTTTAAAAAAAAAAAAAAAAAAAAGGGCTCCTGAACCTTGCTAGCTTTTTTTCAGAGAAATATCTTTGTTTATCCACACATTGGAATCGTTTTAAACTATTGAAACTGTTTTCATCTCCTACCTTAACAGCTTCCAGAAAATAACTTCACTTTACCTTAGTAATCTGGCCTATTTTGACAAAATTATTAGTAAAAAAACAAAAAAATGTGTTTAAAAAGTAAATCAATATACTGCATTCTAAGAATAATTTTTTGTATTTATGGAAAAGTTTAGGATAGAAGAGAGGGATTGGTGTAAAGATTCAGGCCCAAACACAGCCGTTTTAGAGGCTCTGGATAATTTCTTCCCCACACGTAGCTGAGGATAATCTTTGCACAGATTCCAGCCCCATTTTATCTGTGGGTCTGGTTTTAATGTTACCAAGCAGCCAGGAAAACCCTACCTGCTTGTTGACACCTAACTTTCCTTTAAAAAAGGATATAAAACCTTTTATTTTATACATGAATAAAGCTTATCCTTAGAATAATCAGTCCAATAAAAAGATAATGATTAATATACTACCTTGTTTTAAATAGGGGAGGAAGTGTAGAAAGGAAGGTTTGAGGAGCAAGAAATTGCTTGGACAATAAAGGGTAAATAGGAAGAAGATGCTGTAGACAAACTGACCAGCCCCATATATACCTTCAGTAGTGAACAGGGAAAAGCATGTGTGTAGTTTTGGAGCATTGCTCTTTTTATAACATGCCAAAATTTTTTTTTTTTTTTAAGGAAATACAGTCCCAGAGAATTCATTAAGAACCACCATAGAAGACTACAAAACTGGATAAAAGTTTTTAAAAAAATACTGGTACTATAATTAACAAAATTTCCCATTTAACCATATTTAAGTGTACAATTTAGTAGTATAATTACATTCACAGCTTTGTGCTGCTGTCACTGCCATCCATTACCAAAACTTTTTTACCACAACGAGACAGAATCTCTGTACCCATTAAGCAATAATTCCCCATTACCCCCTGTCCCTGGTAACCACTAATCTATATGAATTTGCTTATTCTGGATATTTCATATAAGTGGAGTCATTCAATATTTGTCCTTTTGTGTCTGGCTTATTTCACTCAATGCTTTCAAGGTTGCTTTCTGTTGTAGCTTGTATAAGAACTTTATTCCTTTTTATGGAATTTGTATATATATTTATTGTGTATACATACACTCCACACTTTTATTATCTGTTGGTAGAAACTTGGGCTGTTTCTACATTTTGGCTATTGTGAATAATGCTGCTATGAACATTGATATTCCTAAAACTTGATAGTTTTTCGTGATTTTTAAAGAAGGAGCCTATTATTGAGGCTTCCAAATATTTAGTAGTTATTGTCACCTTTTGACTGTTTTCCTAAACCTGCAACAATTTATTAAAGTTTATGGGTATACTTTAATATTGAGCCAGAATTAATGAGAATATATTTATTCTAAAGTCCTAGTATAAATCAAACCAACAAAATGGTTTGTTAGAAATAGTTAAGGAAATTTTATACATTTATAACTAATTTAACTGCAGAGTAGAAAGCACATTTAAGTTACACAGTGGTTAAAAAGGCAGCAAAGCCATTAATTGGCAAATTCCTGCCCATTAAGTACAGTGACAGACTTTATTAAGTCATAAGAAGTACTTGTGTGAATGCTGTGCTCTCTGTGCTAATCATTACTTGAGTCTATATAGTACTTTCACAGAATTTATGTATTTTCTTAGCCACCATGAAAAATCCTGGAGGCTTCTCTATCATCACTGTTATTTTAAAATTTAAGCTCCATGTTCAGATATTCTCATTTTGTCTTTGCTATGGAACCACTTTCTGTGATTTGCAGTTAACACAAACTTGGCAGATGAATCTTTGCCTGTCACCCTAATGCAGTTCTGAAAATCCAAAAATACTGTTTTCCTAGAGCAATTTTCCTACCACTCTTGAAGGTGCATTAACCTATTTTAGCCATTAGATGGTGATAATGCAAAAATCTAAGTTTTCTTGCAATTTACTGTGAAGACAAGTAGCAGGTTAAAGAGGAAAAATTAATTAGGGATGTTTAGGCATTATTAACTGAATTGACAGGCTAAATGGGAGACAGTGAAAGTCTATCTGAGGAAGACTTCTGTGACAGAATGGTATAGTGTGCTCAAGCTATGTGTGGTAAGGGACTGGGTTTTTATCTGTTTTGGGCCTCTGGTTTTGAAAAAGACTAAAAATGAATTCTTAGAAAATGAAATAAAGACACTACAAAATATAAATTTTTTTTATTTTTCAATAAGCACAAAATTACTCTGTCAAATTGCTTTAAAGTTTCTAAATACTTAGCTTTTAATGTCTTATATATTTATCTCCTTACAGACCAGTAACGTTTTGTGGACAGGCACTAGTGTGTGGACTATAATTTGAGTTACACTGGGAAACTCATAAAGGGCATCCAATTCAGTAAGGAGAATCTGGGTTCAGAATGTGGCTCCTTTACTACTAGCTGGGTAGCTTTGGAAAACTCAACTTTTCTAAGCCCCAATTTTCCCATGTGGTTCAGGTAAATTTTATATTTACATTTAGGCTTTTTATGAGAACTCAAATGTACCAGCCCTTGAGAAATTACTCCAATGTTAGTTTAAACTGAAAAATACAACTGGTATTTTACATATTAAACACTTTGATCTCTGCTCCATTATCTTATTGGCTGGTGTTTTTTCTATGAATAGATAAAGTGTGTTCAGTTAATCATCAAATACTTAAAGGAGCTTGAAAGCTTGTTTAATGGTCTTAATGGAATCACAGCTCCCTGGGGATACTTGACAAAAAGCTGTCCTTTCTGGAAAGTTCACTCTCTACCATTGAGCTGGCAGATTTAGTGGAAGATGGGAGAACCATACAGAGCAGTGAAGGTGTTAGAGGATACCTGTTTACCCAGACATAAATGCAGTCAGATCACTTTCATGCCTCAAATGTTTGAAGAACCACAGATGTACTATGATATCAGCTCAAAGTCTATGTGATTATCATGAAACCCAAGAAAGGTTGGCACTTGACTACATTAGGAAAGATTAAGGATGGCAATTTATTCTTTGATTAAACATAGTGATCATTTATGAAAATAAACTATGCCAAACATACATGACTTCAATCTCTACAATACTGAGAGAGGAATCATTTTAGAGATAAGGAAAACTAATGTTCAGCATTGTTTAGTTGTCCAAATCACAAAATACCAGTTACTGGCTAATTCCAAAGTTTTAGCCAGAAATCAAACTCCCAGATTTGTGCTTTTTAACACTATTTTTGCCACATCCTGGAAGCAAAATCACTCCAGCTATGGTGTCTAAAATAAGTCCTTAAGGTTAATATGAATAAAGCACAATATAATCAGACTACTAGACTTAGCTCCAAAAATTATAAAAGCTATAAAGTCAGTTTAAACAACTAAAAAGATATTTAAATGAAAGTTTAACTACCATACCAGAAAAAGTAGCTTCCACCATGAAACTGTTAGGGTATTTTTTAAATGTTAGCACATCATATCAACGATTTTGATATTTTTACTCCAAAGATCCTATACATATGAAACATAATTCTGCATATTAACAAAGGCTTGGAGACTGAAATAAGGATTACCTTATACTCACTTAGGCCAATATAAATGAAAGTTTCAGTTTCTCTAAGAGAAAAGCCCTGAGGTGTTGATTTACAGCATTTAATAAAAAAAGCAAGGAAAAAAAATATGTAGCATTAATATGCTGCTGATGTACATTCTTCTTCCTGTTCCAAGGAAGAAAAGCTGAAGAAATCCACAAATGTAAAATAACTTTCTGAAAAATCGAAATGCTGGTGGCTTAAGAGAAACGAGTAGTACAATCAACATTTTATAAACCAGAGGGTGTTTAGTTTATGTTAGGTAGGGGGATTTCTTCATAGGTTATTTTAATAAAAGGGGACTTCATAGGTAAGAACCAATATTCAAAATTATAAAACAAATAGAATTGTTTGTATATAAATACTGCATCAAAAATTTGCAAAAGACTTAACAAAAATTCTTTGGTTGATAAATGTGGTTTGAAGGGATAATAAAATCTCTTAATGGCTAAAGCAAGAGTCTTGTTTCCTGTTGGCCCAAAAATGGATGTTTCATTTCCCAAATAAGTAGGTTCTCCACTGTAAAGAAATATTCTTGTATAATTGGTTTTTATCTTCTTGAATTCTGCTCCAAGTTCAGCCAACTTCTTATATGTCCTTAACACAAATTTGGAACAGTCGTAGGATTCAAACCATGTCTCTGCCCCTTTTTCTGGGCTGGCTCGGACAGTCCATGTCTCATAATAAATACCTGTTTCATTGTCCCATTTTACCCATTTTGCCATTCTGTTAAACGTGTTTCCTAGTTAAAAAAAAAAAAAAAATCTGTGAACAATATTAACCATGTTAGTTTTAAGTAAATTGTTCTAATAGCCTCACCAAAATATGAATGCATACAAATAAATGACAGTTTCTGAATTTCCAAACCTGCACCTCACAATAGAAATACACTGCCAATTCTTATTCCATTATGCAAAGCATAAGGTATTTCTGAATTATAAACATTAGGATAAAATAGATGTATAGAGAAATCTTACAAATTCTATAATCACTTAAGCGGTAGTCAAAAGCAAATCTTGGCTTCAGAGGCAAAAGAGAAAGAATTATGGAAGAGGAAAAGGTGAATGGGGCAAAGGCACTGCGAGAAAAATTGGGGAGGGGAAAGATTCAGAGCTTTTTGATGGCAAAGCATGGTTTACATACATAAAAATGGCTGTCTGAGAAACAGCTACTCTAGAAGGCCTATCTATAAATTATATTAGGGGAAACATACCCTATTGCCTTTTCTCCCTGTACTTGTAGCTGCTGGGATTCTGCTTACAACCTCTCTACCCACCACAAATTCTTCCAGTGAACCAACTAAATTGGAAATGTTTTCGGCCAAATTCATGGTTATGGACTATACAGACTCCAGGCTGTCTAACTCTCTCCTACTGCTTTGTACCAGAGCAGAAGAATCTCTCCAAATGTTTAGCAAACATCGTACTCTGCATGGTTACAACTTCCACCTGGTCATTTATTATACCTAATTGAGCTTTGTCCCAACATTTCACTTTGTGTAGACTGAACTCAGGATGCTATTTTTAGTGTACTTCAACTTTGAAAAGCAACTGCTGTAATTAAGAGATAAGATGCTTCAAAACACTGTTTTGTAACATGAAGAAAGGTCAATGAACAGGATTAATCAGAAGGCAGATGGATGACTTAAAAGATTCAAGTACTGGCATATACAAACAATTTTACAGAAAACAGTGATCATTGTTCATATGATTATAGGTTATTGTCAGTAGGAAGAATTTTCAGGTAAGAGATGATAGGCAGAGATGGAGGAAGGAGAGCTGTGAACTGCCCTGGGATGAAAGAAAGAGTAGCTGTTTATTTTTCTGAGCACTGTTAAGAGAGATGGACTTTTATATTGTTGGGATGATTAGAAGTATATCAATTAGAAGGTAGGTAGACATTAGAAAATAGAATGGTGTATTCTGTTAAAAGATCCCCAGATTCCATTTAAAAGACCTCAGTTCTAATCCTGGTTCTACTACATTCAGCTCTGTCACCTTAAGAAAAAGCTAAGTCACTTTACCTTGCTGAGCCTCAATTTCTTATTTGTAAAAGGAAGAAGTATATCTCATCCTACCACTGAACTGTGAGTTAACATACTCCAAAATGCTTTAGCTATACAAGTGGAAAGCAAGAATTCCTCAAGTCTTATGAGTCACTGAATAATTCTTATTACAAACAGTACCTTCATTTCAGTATGTTTCCACCTTTTTTGGGAACAGCAATTTATAGTGAAGCTCTATAAATCATATGGCAAGCTCCTTATTTCTAGAATGCAATGGTGTTATCATCCCCATTGTACAAATGAGGCAGCTGGGCCAATAAAGTAAATTGGTGACTTGACCAAGGATACACAATGAGTTACTGAAAAAAGCTCTGGTGAACATCTTTCATCACTAACCAAAAATGTAACAAATGAAGCAAAACTCCAACTGTTTTAACAATACATTCAAAAGAAGAGAAAAATCTCAGGGGTAAAACACTGAAATCACTCAAAGGGCCTCAAATGTACAATATCATATATTTTAGGAGGCAATGTAGTGCAATGGTTGAGAGAATGACCCATGAGGCTTGACTGCCACAATTGGAGTCCTACTTACTTAGCTGTGTGAACATGACATTTCTGTGCATCAGACTTCCCATCTATAAAATGGGAAAAAAATAATAGTAACTATCTCAGAGGGTTTCTGTGATGATAAATGATGTCATATATGTAAAGCATTTAGAACAGTGCCAGGCCTTTTGAGTAAGTCCATATGAGTGGTAACTATTATTATTTTGCAATATAAAAATATTTCAGTAAAATTTTGTTTTAGATGCATTTAACAGGTCCTTTAATCAGTTATTTTTTGAGGGACTCTGGATGTTCCCTCACTATTTTAGAAGTTTGAATTTAATTGTACAAATCACTTGATCATTTTATTAATTTTGACCATGGGAATAGGTCAGGAGATAAACTACTCATTTCCTATAGTCACAGGTTGCATGACTCACAGTTTGGGTCAAAGGTTAGTGGGTCTAGAGGTACATTTTACAAATGACCTATAAAAAGCAAAACATTATTGAAATTCCTCAATGAAAGTAACTTCTTTCATCTGGATATTGATGCAATCATCAAATGCTGCCATATTTTTAAAACTTACCTAATATGGTTGCTACTAGAACTAATGTTCCATTTTCCTTCCAGTGAATGTCATCAATTCCTTCAAAAAAGCAGGCAGCTCCTTGATTACACCAAAAAGGGGCATTCATTTCAGGTCGGAGATGGGGAAATGTGCAGTTTCCAAGTTGGAAAAGTTCATACCATTCCATTGTATAGTTCTTGCCAGTTAAAGTACTCCTGAATCCAATCGCATCATGCATAATTTTCTGTGTAAAAATAATGCATGTATAAAAGGATTTGTAAAGTAACCATAGATCCAGGAACCAGATGGGAGAAAATGTGGTATCCCTCAACTGTACATCAAGTAGAACTGCTCAGCTGTTCCTCTTCCATATTGCTATTCTCATGCACACTCTGTGGCCCCTCAAATTCTAGGCCCTCATCCACTCTAGTTTGGCCACTAAACTCATCTAAGATATGGAAGTATGCTATGTGGATATGCTCTTAGTTTCCTTACAGCTTAGAAAAAGTACTAGAAGCCTCCATGCCCCAGTCTCAGGAAAGAACTCTATGTACCTCACAAGGTGCTAATAAGATTAGATGGTAGACTAACCTAGGAAGGGTGCATATAACAGGGCCTAGAAATCAAGAAGCGTTTCCTGCCTCCCTTGCCTCTTCCTCTGAGCTTCCGCCTTTCTTTCTCCAGGTGCTGGGTACAAGAGTTGGGGGTTCAGACTCAGAATATAAAAAAGGATTAAAGTCACTGCAGTTGTTCTTGTCCATATTACAAAATATAATGAATATTGCAATTATTTTGTAAATAATTACATTATTTTTGACTATTCATTTTATATATGCTAAGAAGAATGACAATAAACATGACCTAAAATCAACCATTTTAACAGTGATTATTCCATCAAATCAATATAATTAACCAAATCATTTAATTAACCAAAGATATAAGAACAAGATGCATTCTTACCATGTGTCCCAAGAGGTCTCCATATTTAAATTCCCATACTGGGGCTTGTAATCGAAATACTTCAATGACATCATCATTTTTCATATTTGGGATAGGAGAGCCAAGTGGACAGAAAGTATATTTAGCTTGACAATAAGGATCTGATTCTGGACGGAAGGAAAAGCGCCTAAAGCAGAAAAAGAAACTATCAACTTAGATTCTAACAGAAATTTGGTTCTCACACATTTTAGAATCCAGATTTCACTTCACTGTAACATTTTAAAGGAAAACATTCAAAATTCAGACCATACCATATAAATATAAACATTTTGTTATCCTGTGAAAAGGATAGTATGTCTTTAATAGCAAACGACAGATAAAAAGCACTTTGATAAATGCATGTTTCCTCATTCCTCACCCATATCGTGGTAATTTTGAAGACAGGGAACATGTCTTAAAATGTTCATAGCTTCAGATCCTATAAGATATACAAATGTTTACTGGATAAATATTTTTAAATGATATTTAATTTTCCAAGCAATCCATACATTAAGGTTGTTCAAAGATGATGATTAAATAGAATGCATTTTATGTTTTTTTTTTTTTTTAAAGGATTAACCAATATTCATTCAACCAATATATATTGAGGATATACTATATATAGGACACTGTATACCAGGAAAGAGAGCAATAAAAATTAAAACACTGGGGGACGGATGTGGCTCAAATGGTTGGGCGTCCATCTCCCATATGGAGGGACATGGGTTCGATCCCTGGGACCTCCCGGTAAAAAAAAAAAAAAAAAAAAAATTAAAACACTGCTGCTCCTTTCTCCACGGAGTCTGGGGCGGCGACAGGGAAGACATTAAACAAGTAATTCGGGTACAGTGTGCTTAAGTACTAAACTAAAGAAAGGTACAAAATCCTGTGTGGGAACCAAGGAGGAAGGAATCATTTTTGCCTTCAGAAGGTGTGGACAGTGGAGGCAAGGAAGAAGATAAAGACCTGGCCTAGGTTTTTTAAAGTACCTGTGATGGTTGGGACAGAAAAGAAGAGAAAATATCAAGTACCATAAGACCTATAAGAGTCTCCAGTAAGTACCTAAGACTAGAATTCAGCCTTCAAGGCAGAGGAGGGAGGAGAGGTAGCAGGAGCTGTGTCATTTTGCACAAATACAGTACAGTGTGAGTAGACACCCTGGAGTCATGCAACCATGGAGGGTTGAGCAGGTGAATGAGTTTAAAGATTTTAAGTAGTAGATCTGAAATGACTAAATTTGCTACAAAATAAATCTTATTTTATGAAAAGGGGTGTGTGCAGAGGTGACATTAAGGCTGAGAGACCAGTTAGGAGGTGGCTGCAATAATACAGGCAAGAAAAGGAGAAGGACTGAGAAGGGCATAGCAAGAGGCCTAGAAGGGGGATTACTGTTGAACTCAGTACAACCCACATTTACAGGTCGCCTTCCATACCTTGCATCGGGAAGGGAAAGATGAAAAAGAAGCTGCCTCTAAATGTTCTCTAAGAATCCTAGATCCTTAATTCCAGCCACATCCACTGTTTTAAAATCCTAACACATCAACAGAAATTTTTATTTTAAAGTGAGGCTAATAAAATCTTTAAAAAAAAAAATTTTATTGATTCATATCAACAAAGCAAAAAACATCCAAAGTGTACAATCAATGTTATTCGGTATAATCAAATAGCTGTGCATTTTTTTGAATAAAAACATATTTCTCAATTAAATGTACTAGATACATATAAATTTTTTTTTTAATTATACAATATGTTACTCAATATATCTGGTTCATAGTAATGCAATCATACAGTATATTTATCCTTTTGTGTCTGGGTTGCTTCATTCAACATAATGTCCTCCATGTTGTCATATGCTTTATGACTTCATTTCTTCTTACAGCTCCATAATATTCCATCGTATGAATAGACTACAGTTTGTTTATCCATTCATCTGTTGATGGACACCTGGTTTCCAACTTTTGGCAATTGTGAATAGTTGCTATGAACATCGGTGTGCAGATGTCTGTTCGTGTCACTGTTCTTTGTTCTTCTGGGTATATACCCAGCAGTGGTATTGCAGGGTCACGTGGCAAGTCTATATTCAACTTCTTTAGGAACTGCCGAACAGTCCTCCAAAGTGGTTATACCATTCTGTATTCCCACCAACAGTGAAAAAGTGTTCCTATCTCTCCACATCCTCTCTACACTTGTAGTTTTTTGTCTTTTTAATAGTGGCCATTCTGATAGGTGTGAAATATCTCACTGTAGTTTTGATATGCATTTCCCTAATCATTAGTGATGCCGAGCATTTCATGTGTTTTTTTGCCATTTGTATTTCTTCTTTGGACAAATGTATTCAAGTCTTTTTCCCACTTTTTAATTGGGTCATTTGTCTTTTTATTGCTGAGTTGTAGCATCTCTTTATATATCCTGGACGTTAAACCCTTATCGGATATGTGATTTCCAAACATTTTTTCCCATTGAGTTGGCTGCCTTTTCACCCTTTCGACAAAGTCCTGTGAGGTGCAAAAGTGTTTAATTTTGAGGAGGTCCCATTTATCTATTTTTTTCTTTTGTTGCTCATGTTTTGGGTGTAAGGTCCAAGAAACCACCACCTACTACAAGATTTTGAAGATGTTTCCCTCCATTTTCTTCTAGTAGTTTTATGGTCCTGGCTTTTATATTTAGGTCTTTGATCTATTTTGAGTTGATTCTTGTATAGGGAGTGGGATAGGGGTCCTCTTTCATTCTTTTGGTTATAGATATCCAGTTGTCCCAGTACCATTTGTTGAAGAGACTGTTTTGTCCTGTTAACATTAACTTGGTAGGTTTGTCAAAACCAGTTGATTGTATAGGTAAGGGTTTATTTCTGGGTTCTCAATTCTATTCCACTAATCAATATGTCTATCTTTATGCCAGTACCACGCTGTTTTGACCGCTGTAGCTTTGTAATCTTTCAAGGTCAGGCAGTGAAGTTCCTCCCATGTTGCCCTTCATTTTTACAATGCTTTTGGCTATTCGGGTGCACTTACCCCTCAAAATGAATTTGGCAATTGCCTTCTCTGACTCTAAACTAAGTTGTTGGGATTTTGATTGGTATTGCATTTAATCTATAAATCAGTCTGGGTAAGATTGGCATCTTCACGATATTTTTTCTTCCAATCTATGAACACGGAATGTCTTTCCATTTGTTTAGGTCTTTTAAAATTTTTTTTAGCATTGTTTTGTAGTTTTCTGCATATAGGTCCTGTACTTCTTTGGTTAAATTAATTCCTAGGTATTTGAGTCTTTTTGTTGTTATTGAAAATGGAATTCTTCCCCTGATTTCCTCCTCAGATTGTTCAGTACTAGTGCACAAAAACATTACTGATTTTTGTGTGGTGGTCTTGTATCCTGCCACTTTGCTGAACTCATTTATTAGCTCAAGTAGCTTTGTTGTGGATACTTCAGGATGTTCTAAGTACAGGATCATGTCATGTGCAAACAGTGGGAGCTTTACTTCCTTTTTTCCTATTTGGATGCCTTTAATTTTTTTTTCTTGTCTAATTGCCTAGCTAAAACTTCTAGTACAATGTTGAATAACAATGGTGACAGTGGGCATCCTTGTCTTGTTCCAGATCTTAGAGGGAAAGCTTTCAACGTTTTCCCATTGAGTATGATGTTGGCTGTAGGTTTTTCATATATGCCTTTTATCATATAAAAGGAATTTTCCTTTTCTTCCTATCTTTTGAAGTGTTTTTTTCAAACAAGGATGTTGAATTTTGTCCAATGCCTTTTCTGTGGCAACTGAGATGATCATGTGTTTTTTTCCCTTCAATTTGTTAATGTGGTGTATTACGCTGACTGATTTTCTTATGTTGAATGATAAAATCTTAATAAAAACACAAACCCCACAAAATGTTACTAAATTTTGGTATATTTACCCGTTTTATAGGTGCTCACCTGGCTTATATACATTAACCATACACTGGTCCTATTTTCAAAATTTCAAGAGCTTCACTTACCCACAGTATAATTTATTTTAGGTCTGAAGTAATTTTAAAAGCATAATTTAAGCTAAAAGTATTTTATGGTCACTTGGGATTCGAGGGAAAGCAAGCACTCAATACTTGAAACTTTTTTAAAGACACTAAGAAACGATAGTTAACACCTTGTCTTAATTGAAATTCGAATAGTTTTGCATTAAAACTCTTGTTTTATTGAATATTTCACTTTACCTCTTACGAAGAGTTTATTAATATGTTCAGGAAAACCTGATTCAAACCAAAACTTTTCTTCATGGAAATTAAGCGAAACACCAAAATGGTGCAAACCATTCAGTATGCCGAATACACTTAATAGCAAGGTTTTGACAACAGCTGGATTTACTAAATTTAATTCTCCCAACAACTTTCCGAGTTACTTCCCGACTGAGGACATGTAGGTACAGACATACTGAGTAACTTTTCCAAGATCACATAGCTAGTGAAGGTGGAGCCTGATTTTATCTCCAGCAGCCGGAACCCGGAACCCGCTCCTAATCACTAGATAATCTTCCTCCCCAACGCACAGTTGTGCCACCCACCTCATCCCCAAAGACGTAGGTGGATACTTGTGTGTCCGCCAAAAGCTGCTGATCTTGTCCCTACCTCCACGTTTAGCTATCTCTGACAGTCTTAGGCCATGCGAACACTTTTCGGGGGTCAAAGACTCGAGTCATTTTCACACGAGAAAAGGACACGAAAGAGCGACTAACCTCGGTTTTCCTTGGACCCAGGGGGAGAGGGGGACCCGCTTCCGGGGCTCGGGACCTGTAAAATGCGTTTAGATTGTGCACTAATGGTAACTAATGGCAGTGCATAAAGTAAGAGAAAACCAGGTATTTAAACGGTCTTCCCTATTTATTCAAGCAGTTACTTGGATCTAAAAGTCACTCCCCTATTCTTCCATGATTCGGGACTGCTCTGAGCCTGCGTCAAACCATAGCTGGCTCAAGGGTCCCGAGAGGAGGAAAGGCCCTTGGGCGCCGTACAAGCAGCTGCAACCTTGTTCTGCACTACAGAAGGCTCGCTCTGGCGCCCTGAGCATAGCTTGCGGACCTCGGACGCGCGACACCCCTGCACGGTCACGCGCCGGCTCCTGATTCACTCCCCCCACAATCTCCGCCCCGCGACGTGCGCGGAGGTGTCAGCGCGAGCGCGAGCGCGCTCTGCCACCACTCCGTGCGCGTTCCTGCTAGCGCCCCGCCCGCACTCACTTGTAGGGCACCGGCCAGTGGCGCCGAGCGGGTTCGCCCGAGGCCCGAGGCCAACCAGGGACTGCCAACAGCCAGAGAAGCGTCAGGACCCAGCGCCAAGGCGCGCGCCCCGGAGCCGAGCCCGCGCTCCGTTGTCCCTCGGCCCCCGAGCCCGCGCTTCCAGCATGCGCCATGTGGCGGCTCTGGGTGCTTCGGCCGCCGCCCGAGCCCGGCAATGTTGGCGAGCCCCGTGAACCGAGCATGCGCAGAGCTGTTCTTCCGAATCCCGGCGCGAACTGGCCACGAGCCGGTGCGGGTCACGCCTTTACCCCTGCGCGCTCCGCCCGGAGAGTGTGCTTTAGGTCGGTGGTTGTCAACCCTGACAGAAAGTAGAATCACTTGAGGAGATTCTGAGACCTATTCGTGCTCGGCTAGGCTCCTCACTCCCAGACATCCCCTTTAACTGTTCTGTTTAGTTTCCAAACTATCCAGGTGATTCTAATATGCAGCCAGGGTTGAGACTCACCACCGCAGATGGATTTTAAGGGTTGATGTAATTAATGCTCTCAAGTTTTTGAGCCTTATATGTTCCTACCTATAAAATCAGGTCCCCACTTCCATCTCTTTAAAAAGCATATATATTTGAAAATATCTTTCTGATCTTTCTTTCTAGAAACTAACTTGTAGCTCTATTTTTTTTTTTCTTCTTCTTTCCCTCTAGAAGGCCCCTGCAGTTTCTTTTTTTGTGGTTGAATTATGATATCTGTAGCTGGTGTTGGCTCTAAGGGCATACAACGACTTCGTGGTTTTCTGATTTTACATTCTGGTTGATTTGCTTGTTGGTTTTCATGGGGGCAATGACATCATTTGTTTTTATTTCTGTTTTTGAAGGTGAAGATACTTGCTCCTAATGCCAAGCAGATACACATCGTTAGTCACTTGAAAAGGAGCCCAGCAGAAGAGAAATGTGCTGGAGGAAAGCCAGCAGTGCCTGTGGGGGGGCGTGCAAGATTTGGCAGACCTGAACTTGAGCAAGCTTGGTGCTGTCATTAAAGCTGGTGGGTTGACTGAAGGCTGTGAAGCCAACTGTTCATTTTAATTAAAGCTCACTGACTTTAAAACCTTCCAGAAAGGGTAGTGCGGTCTCATCTACTATTTTTTTTAACCCTTCTGTGTCAGGGTCTAGGTCATTAATTCTCAAGCTTTGCTGCACATGAGAATCACTTGGTGAGCTTTTAAAAACCCCTGATGCCGGGGCCACACACCAGACCAATTACATTAGACCCTCTGGAGGCGGAAACTCCTCAGGTGATTCCCCTGTGCAGTCAAGTTTGAGGACCAGTTCTCTATCTGGAGTGAGCAGTGAAACTTGTCTGCACACGGAAATCACCTGGGAGCTTTAAAAAAAAAAAAAAAAAAAAAAAAATTGATGCCTGTTTCCCATCTCCGGAGACGGTGATTTAATTAGTCGAGAGTGCAGCTCGAATTTTGGAAATTTTAAAAGTTTCTCAGATGATTCTCGTACACAGACAAATTTGGGAACCACTGCTCCTTGCAGCAGTTATGTCTCACTTTTTAATGGGCATATGAATCACTTGGGGATCTTGTTAAAATACAGATTCCACTTCACCTCCCAGGTGACAGGTGGCCTGTGGCACTCAGGCCACACTGGAGGGCTCGAGGTTTTGGATATCACAGTAGAGGACTTCCTGTTTCTGGCCTTTGTTCTGCTGGAATCACTTTTAGATAGGTGACTCACCTTTTAAAATAAAAGATTGATCTACCAGTGTAATTGTCTTAGAGATTTTTTACTTTTTTCATTTAATTCCCCTCATATGGCTCTGTATGCTATATAGTTTATCTTTTTCAAACTGAACAATTAAAATCAGTTTTATTTTAAGATTACTTTAAAAGTTCACAATATTTTAGAAATCTTTGGAGACAATCAGGAGGTGTCCCACAATGAGACTTGGGAATCATTATTTTAGATTAGGAATGCATTGTTTATTGATATTTATACAGATCTATCTGAACAGGTTGCTTACTGCTATTTTACATATATTATTCCAGATAGCTATTGCTGTATAAAACACCAGAATGTAGTGGCTTTAACAACTGTTCATTATCTTTCTTGGCTCTCTGGGTTGGCTGGGCTTGACTTTCTGGTGTTTACTAGGGGGCTCTAATGTGATTGCAATCAGATGCTGACTGGAGCCAAAAATCATCTGAAGGCTTGACTGCGCTGGATATCCATGATGGCATCTTCACTCGCATGTATCATGCCTGGGCTGGGGTGGCTGGAACAGCTGGGGCTTGCTGCGTATCTTTTTCCACAAGGTCCTTCCATGAGGCAACCTTGGGCTTCCTTGTCACTCCTTGACCTTAGTGTGCTTGTGTTTCTAACGTGATAGCAGCTGGCATCCCCCAGAGCAGGTGTTCCAAGAGACCTATGCATTCCACTTATGGTCTAGCCTCGGAAGGTCACTTTGGCTGCATTCTGTTCATCGAAAGTGAGTTCAGATTCAAGGAGAGTGGACTACAATGAATACCAGGGGGCACGGATATGAAGGATATACGTATATGTTATCACGTATATGTATGAAATATAAGTTGGAATCTCTATGCCATCAAATATTTCATGCAGTGGGGCCTTGCATGTGCAAGTGAGTGGGATTTGTTTTGTTTGAGCTGCTGCTGTTTTGAGGATTTGCCGGACTGATTGATAAGACTCGCCACTCTTTTCTTCCACTGCAAGTAGGAGTGCCCTGAGAATTTTCTATAGATTATTGCCACTGAGGTCTGATGCTAAAATTAGTGTTTTCCTCATCAAAGACAATATTACTTGTAAATCAATCTCAAAAATTACTGCTGTTTCAAACATCTTTTATTATAGTACATAAAGATAGTTTTTGTTTTTAGGAGGTATGACTTTACCTTGAATTTTTTTTTTAAGTTTAGTTCTGCTTTGTACCAAACTTGAAATATTTTGAAAAAATTAGCATCATCGTGGGTATCTCAGCTTGTGCCTTCATAATTAAATACTGTTGATGCAAAATGTTTATTATTTAATAATTTATATTTATTTATAGAACTATAAATCCTTTATGTCTATAAAGTCCACTTGCCACAAGGGCTGCATTGAAGCTGTGTAAAAGCTAAAAATGGGTAGTCCCCCTAATGATTGTCACCAACTTCTTACAAAAGGATCTCTGAGCAAACTTTGACAACTATAGGTTGCTATACTGACTTTTTAAAACAAAGTTAATGAATTATTTCAAAGTTATTATCAAGTCTAGAAGACTTTAAAAAAATACTATTTTTATATTCTAATCACGTGTTATTACTCCTATGTGCCCTAATTCTTTGCTTAAGAATTTTTCATAGGTTCTTCTTGTCAGCTGTCTTAAATTGACCCAGCTCCTCTCTTTTTGCAGATGGTTTTGGGCCAAGAACTTTCCTGGCTGGGAAGGACTGTGCTGTCAACAGTTCTGTAAGGCCGACTCTTCAAGCTGTCCACCGTGCCCATCAGCTGGTGCTGCATTTTCCCTGTGCTGTCAGCTAAGATCTTCCCCGGTTGTCAAGTCACAGTGGCTCAGGATAATAATGTGGATGGAGGGTAAGAAAAGGCTGAAAAGCTTATTTCTGGGTAAGCAAGTTCTCCAGTGCTTTCTTATTTTCCTTCCTTCAGATGAATATACATGTGGCTGCTTTTCTGATAAATGGATGAATTATCTTTCATTGTGGGGCTGTGGTATTTGGTGATTGCTTTTAGGGTGGGGATGGGAAGGGTAAGGGACTGTGGTTTAAAGCGATAAGACCAGGTGGCTTTGAATCAGATGATAGGTGTATTCTTTCAAAATACATTGGCTTATACTGTAAGAAAAAAAATTCAAAATAGCATTTCTCTTCTATTGCATCATCCAGTGGTATAGATCAATTTGTGCTTGCTTTAATTCCTGTTGATCCTAGCACATTTAGCCTTCATTTCTCTTACCAACTGGATATTTAAATGAAACATCATGTTGGAATAGATTTCTTATGAGTGCAGTGCCTGTAAGCTTTTGTTCCAAATATTGCAGTGTTTGAGAGAACAGTGTCAGTTGATAATTTTAACCTTCTGCACAGCCATGCTGTCAGGTGCCTTTCCCACTTGGTTACCACTTCTTCTCTGATAAATTTCCTGATGCCAGCACAGCCACTGCCATATGGGAGCTTGGATGCAAGCACATCTCTAGGGATGTGACTGGATCTCCCTAGGGATGCTACCAACAACTTGGTGTGACCTGTGCTTTCATACGCAGGGCCCCTCTGTATGAAATTTTTGATGGAATAGGAAAAAATGGTGTTTCTAAAAAATGGGCTAGAGGGTTTTGTTTATAAATAAGGTCCCAATTTTTTACCCCTAAAAAAACACTTCAGATCTGTCCATCACTCTTAAGATGGTGGGGGATATTTGAAATGTTGTTTGAAAAATGGTGCCTTAGTTATAATATTTGGAAACAATTGTTCAAGTAAAAATATTTTAGCTCTAACCAAATGAATTACATTACTCTATCACTTGATGATAGGTACTTGAAATGTTATCTGACTCAAATATTAAATAATCTTCATTGAATTATTCAGATATATATGATTTCTAGACAAAATACCATTTTTATTTTTCACTTTTTAAAGTCAGAAGCAACACTTTCCTGCCCTGTTTAAAACAGATGGGCATCGAGCTATTCCAAGGGCATTTTCCTGAACCTCCAGGTTGGCTCTTTCCCAGGAACCAACTGTAACTGTGGTAGGTTGACTTGTTTTTAATAATAACTACAACAAAAAGCAGGGAGAATTTTAAAAGTGAGATGGAAATATTGGAATATTGTCTGCATTTACAACTGAAGCAGATGACTAAAGTAATTTTAATTATTTCTCTGAAGGTATTTATTCTGTTCTTTATGATTCAGATAAAGCCATGATAATTTCTTTCAAGTTCTCTGAATCATAAAGACTTATGATGTGATTTACAGCTATAAAGTGCTAGCACTCAGAGTTTAGCAGGAGACAGCCTAGTTGCTTCTGAAATACTTATCTGCTTTGGATGTCTTTTGAATTGTCCATTTCTGTGAACTATTCCTATGCTATTAAAAAATTTTTTTTTTTGAAGTAGGATAGGAGAAGAGAGTAAGAGTGAAGCTGTTGCACTAATGAGTGATAAGAAACCACAGTGTTGCAGGTAGATTTCATATTGGTGGAAGAGGATTGCACGCATGCATACATGTGCACACACACGCACCTTTGCTGGAATGAAAATCAGGGTATCTTGTGACTTTGCTCTGTCCCTTGGGATCCTTACGGTTTTGTGTAGGGAAGTCCTGCTAGAATTGTCAAGGAAGCTACATTTCTACAGCGCCACAAGTCTTTTATTCTCGCAGATTAAATCACTGCTCAGCAAGAACTTGATGCTACTCCTTTTAAGGAAGGCTTCCAAGCATTGGACTCTCTTGGTCCCTGAACTCAACTCAGCATCCACAAGCTCACATTCCTATCAGCAGAGGAACAAAAGAGGTAGAGCCAGCTATCACAGATCTTAGAGCAGTCACTAGGGGTGATCATAGAGGACTTAACTATCAGTGATCTTTTTTTTAGATAAAGGCCTCCAGATAAATTTGTTATAAAATATAATTTATAAAAATTACCTTTACACTCACCTACTCTTATTTTAAGAACCTAGATTTAAATAATTACAGCTTTTTGGCCTGTGACAGTTAATCCTATGATGAAACACACAGCTTACAGGGCTCAACTACTAGAGAGCAATGAAAATTCTTAACGTGGGGGAGGGGTAGAATTTTCCCAAGGCATTATTTTTCTACCCCACAAAGCCACACGAATAGAAAAGGAAGGTGTTTCAGGGTGAGGAAGGTCAGGCAGAAAAGAGTTAACAAAGCAGGCCTGAGGCTGCTGTCTTTAGAAGGGCCTGCTTGCAAGGTTGGCCCTGGGCTGGCATCTGGAAACTTGGCACAGTGGACCACTTCTCTAATAAGAGTGGTTCACTGTGCCTAGATTATTTGTGCAAACAATGTGATTCACGCTGTACACCTGCTTTCCTTCTGGGAGTCTGGAATTCTGGTAGTTGCTAGGCAGAATTTATCTACATCAGCAGCCACCAATAAAAACCTTGGGGGCATTGTCTTGGTTTCCAGGCTGCCATGACAAATACCACACAATGGGCTGGTTTACAACATATAATTGTGAACAGTTTATTGACTCACAGTTTCAGAAGCTGGAAGGCTTGCTTCCTCCTGGGATCAATAGTGTTCTGGCTGGTAGTGATCCCTGGGTTCCTTGGCTTTCCTGTAACATGGTGATGTCCTCTCCTTTCTCTTCTGGGTTCTGTTTACTTTCAGCTTCTAGCTCCTCCCTGACTTCCAGCTCCTCCGGTGGCTTTCTTTCACTGTTTTCAGAATTTCTTCTGTTTGTAAAGGAATTCTAGTAATCCAGATTAAGACCCAGCCTCATTCAGTTGGGCTACACCTTAATTTAAAACAGCACCTTCAACAGATCCTATTTATAGGGGGTTCACACCCACAGAAATGTGAATTAAGACTAAGAACATGTCTCCATTTGGGGTACATAACCCAAGCATTGAGCTTTCCTGAGCATGTCTCCATTTGGGGTACATAACCCAAGCATTGAGCTTTCCTGAGCAGAAACATTGCACACACTGAATTTTTTTGCTGTTGGAACAAAGAGCATGCTCAATGTATTTCCTCACAGAAGGGCGAGAGCATCAGAAGCCTGTGCATGGATTTTTTCAGACTCTGCCTGTGTTTTTTTCTTGTTAATCCTGTCATGTATCCTTTTACTATAATAAACCTTAGTCATGAGTAAAGCTATATGCTGAGTTCCAAGAGTCCTCCTCATGAATAATCACATGTGTGAGTGGTCTTGGGGACCCCTGAGATACATTGAGGTAGCTTGTACCCCAGAAAAACATGTTCTTAATCCATTCCTGTGGGTGTGAACCCATTGTAAAATAGGACTTTTTTTTTCCCCCAGCAAATCAGTTTTATTGATACTTATAAAGCATAAATCCACCCAAAGTGTACAATCAATGGTATTCGGTATAATCACCTATTTCTGCATTCATCACTTCAGTCATTCTTAGGGCACTTTCATTATAATAATAAACAAAAACCAACCAAACAAAACTCATCACCCCTCAATCTCTCTATGCATCCCCTGCTGTACATAGCTGCGATTCTTTTTCCTTCTCTTAGTATATTTGTATTTATATTTTGTAAAAACAGTCTTATATATGCAATATCACCCATATTCATGTTTTACATGAGGTTTTACTATCTTATACCATCCCATGTTATAGTTTTTAGCTTTCCTTCTAGTAATGTACATGACCTTTCATCCACTGTCATACCCATAAATAGCTTTGCCAGTTACAAACACCATGATATGCTTTTACCATTTCTATTCATTTCCAAAGATTTACAAACAACCTTTTTACCAGTTCTGCACCGATTAACCCTCAGCTTTTCTTTCTCTACCCTTCTTCTATTTTCTAGTGACCTATATTCTAATTATTAATTCCAGGAGTTTACACAATATATTTAGTTCATAATAGTGCAGTCATTCACTATTTGTCCTTTTGTGTCTAGCCTGCTTCATTCTACATAATGTCCTCCAGGTTCATCCATGTTGTCATATGCTTCACGACTTTATTTCTTCTTACTGCAGCATAATATTCCATCGTGTGTATATACCACAATTTGTTTATACATTCATTAGTTGATAGACACCTGGATTGTTTCCAACTTTTGGCGTTGTCAGTAACGCCATATGAACATCGGTGTGCAGATGTCTGTATGTGTCTCTGCTCTCAGTTCTTCTGGGTATATACCTAGAAATGGTATTGCTGGGTCCTGTGGCAAGTCTATATTCAACTTGCTTAGGAACTGCCAAACAGTCCTCCATAGTGGCTGTACCATTCTACATTCCCACTAACAGTGAATAAGCGTTCCTACCTCTCCACATCCTCTCCAACATTTACAGTTTTCCGACTTTTTAATAGTTGCCTTTCTAATAGGTGTGAAATGATATCTCATTGTAGTTTTGATTTGCATTTCCCCAATAGCTAGTGATATTGAACAATTTTTAATGTGTTTCATTGCCATTTGTATTTCTTCTTTGGGCAATTGTCTTTTCAAGTCTTTTGCCCATTTTTCAATGGGGGAGTTTGTCTTTTTATTGTTGAGTTGTATGATCTCTTTGACTATCACAGATATTAAGCCCTTATTGAATATGTGATTGCCAAATATTTTCTCCCATTGAGTTGGCTGCCTTTTTACCCTTTTGACAAAGTCTTTGAGGTGCAAAAGTGTTTAATTTTGAGGAGGTCCCATTTCTCTATTTTTTCTTTTGTTGCTTGTGCTTTGGGTGTAAGATCTTGAAGTGTTTTCCTACATTTTCTTCTAGGAATTTTATGGTTGTCGCTTTTTTATTTAGGTACTCGATCCATTTTAAGTTAATGTTTGTATAAGATGTAAGATAGCAGTCTTCTTTCTTTCTTTTGGATATGGATATCCAGTTCTCCCAGCACCATTTGTTGAATAAACTGATCTGGCCCAGCTGGGAGGGCTTGTCAAAAATCACTTGACCATGTATGTGAGGGTCTATTTCTGAGTTCTCAATTTGGTTCCATTGGTCAATGTGTTTGTTATTATGCCAGTACCATGCTATTTTTTTTTTTTTTTCAACCACCGTGGCTAAGTAATATGTTTTAAAGTATGGAAGTGAGAGTCCTCCAACTTCGCTCTTCTTTTTAAAGATCTTTTTGGTTATTCAGGGCCCCTTACTCTTCCAAATAAATTTGATAATTGGTTTTTCCATTTCTGCAAAAAACGCTGTTGGGATTTTTATTGGTATTGTGTTGAATCCCTAAATCAGATTGGGTAGAATTGACATTGTAATGATATTTAGTCTTCCAATCCATGAACATGCACTGTCCATCCATTTATTTAATCTTCTTCAGTTTCTTTTAGCAAAGTTTTCTGAAGACTGGTCGTTTATGTCCGTGGTTAAGTTTATTCCTAAATATTTTACTGTTTTAGTTGCTATTGTAAATGGAATTTTTTTCTGACTTCCTCTTCAGATTGCACATCAGTAGTGTATAGAAACACTGTTGATTTTTGAATATTAATCTTGTATCCCGCCACTTTGCTGAACTCTTCTATTAGTTCTAGTAGCTTTGTTGTGGTTTTTCAGGAGATTTTAGATATAGGATCATATCATCAGAGAATAGTGAAAGTTTTACTTCTTCCTTTCCTATTTGGGTGTATTTTATTTCTTTATCTAGCCTAATTGTTCTAGCTAGACCCTCTAGCACAATATTGAATAACAGTGGTCTGACAGTGAGCATCATTGCCTTGTTCCTGGTGTCACTGTGAAAGCTTTTAGTCTTTCAGCATTGAGTACATGCTAGCTGTAGGTTTATCATCTATGCACTTTACTATATTGAGAAAGCTTTCTTCTATTCCTATCTTTTGGGTGTTTTTATCAAGAAAGGGTGTTGTATTTTGTCTTATGCCTTTTCTGCATCAATTGAGAGGATCATGTGATTTTTCTTCTTCAGTTTATCAATGTGGTTTATTACATTATTTGATTTTCTTGTGTCGAACCACCCTTGCATACCTGGGATAAAACCTACTTGATTGTGGTATATAATTTTTTAAATGTCCTTTTGGATTCTGTTTACAAATATTTTGTTTAGGATTTTTGCATCTTTATTCATTAGAGATATTGGGTCTATGATTTTCTTTTTTCAAAGTATCTTTATCTAGTTTTGGTATTAGGGCCATGTTAGCTTCATAGAATGAGTTTGGTAGTGTTCTTTCCTGTTCAGTTTTTTGGAAGAGCTTGAGCAAGATTGGTATTAGATCACCTTTGAATGACTGGTAGAATTCACTTGTGAAGCATCTGGTCCTGGGCTTTACATCTTCGGAAGGTTTTTGATGACTCTTATAGTGGTTTCACTTGTGATTGTTTTGTTGATGTCTTCTATTTTGTCCATCTCCTCTAAATTGTCTGTTTTTTTGGCATACAATTGTTCATAGTATCCTCTTATAATCTCTCTTTTTTCTGCAGCGTCAGTGGTAATGTCCCCCCTCTCATTTCTGATTTTATTTTTACCTTTGCTCTTTTTTTCTTTGTCAGTCTAGCTAAGGTTTGTTGATTTTGTTGATCTCGAAGAACCAACTTTTGGTTTTGTTGATTCTCTCTATTGTTTTTTTCTTTGTTGTTGTTCTCAATTTCATTTATTTCTGCTCTGATCTTTTTTATTTCTTTCCTTTGGCTTGGTTTGGGATTAGTTCACTGTTCTTTTTCTAGTTCCTCTAGGTGTGCAGTTAGATCTTAAATTTTAGCTCTTTCTTCTTTTTTAATGTAAGCATTAAGAGCTATAAATTTCCCTCTCAGTGTTTGCAGTGTTCCATAGGTTTTGATATGTTGTGTACTCATTTTCATTCATCTCAAGATATTCGCTGAATTCTCTTGCAATTTCTTCTTTGACCCATTGATTATTTAAGAGTGTGTTGTTTAATATCCATATATTTATGAATTTCCCCTTTTCCCATCTGTGGCAGTTTGGCAGTTTGATGTAATTATGAATTCCAAAAATAGATATTGGATCATGCTTGTAAACTGGTCTGCTAATCTGGGCATGATTAAGTTATGATTACAGTGTTGACTGGGCCATATCAGTAGGGCGTTGAGCCCCACCCCTTGGTGGGTGGGGACTAAGATATAAAAGGCATGGCAAAGAATAGAGTTGGAGCACTTTTGATGTTGGAGGCTTGAGCTGGAGCCCTGGGAAGTAAGAGAGCTTGGTCATGAGGAAGGAGAGAAAGCCCTAGGATAGAGACAAGCAATTTGCCTGATAGTCTTCAGCTGGCCTTGTGGAGGAAACAGAGGAGCCAAGCCTGGAGAGAAATGCAGCCCTGGGAAGAGAGGAACCTAAGAAGCCTGAACCCTGGCAAATGTTGGCAGCTGTCTTGCTCCAACATGTGGCAATGGACTTTGGTGAGGGAAGAAAATTACGCTTTATGGCCTGGTAGCTGTGGACTTCTACCCCAAATAAATACCCTTTATAAAAACCAACTGATTTCTGGTATTTTGCATCAGCACCTCTTTGGCTGACTAATACACCATCCATTATTGATTTCCAGTTTCATTCTGTCGTGATCAGAGAAAGTGTTTTGAATAATTTCAATCTTTTTAAATTTATTGAGGCTTATCTTGTAACCCAACATATGGTCTATCTTGGAGAAGGAGCTATGAGCACTTGAAAAGAGTGGGTATCCTGCTGTTTTGGGGTGCAATGCTCTTTAGATGTCTGTTGGGTCTAGTTTATTCATTGTATTATTCAAGTTCCCTGTTTATTTATTTATCCTCTGTGCAGATGTTATATCCAAAACTGAGAGTGATGTATTGAAGTCTCCAACTATTATTGTAGAGACAGCTCTTTCTTCCTTCAGTTATGCCAGTGTGTGCCCCATGTATCTTGGGGCACTCAGGTTAGGTAAATAAATATCTAGTATATTTATTTCTTCTTGGTGAATTGCCCCTTTTATTAATATATAATGGCCGCCTTCATCCCTTATAACAGTTTTACATTTGAAATCTATTTTGAAATTGGACCTTTTGGTGTTACTTCAGTTCAGTTGTGGCCCAACTGAATCATGATGGGTCTTAATTCTATTACTGGAGGACTTATGGAGAAGGCCACAGAGAGAGTGTAGTACTAAAAAAAACCAGTATAGCTTAAATATTAAGGCATTGTATTGTACCTTATAATGTTAGAAAAATTCAGTGTTATTCTTGCTCACATATTAGGAGGTACGCAGAGCTACAGATTTAACATTCACCAGATTTAGCTCTGCTAAAAATGTATAACTATGCACTTCCTTACTCCTTATCTATACTCACATCTGTTCCTTCACATCTATACAGCCGCCCCATCCTTATCACCCCAAGGTAACCCAACCCCAGTACCATGTGTATTTTAAGGTTAACTAAGAAAGTGAAAACTAATTTTTACAGACCCTTCTTAGAAATGTCACCCTAATGATTAACTTTCTTTGTATCAACCAGTATAAAAGCTGTGAGAAGAACCTTTATTGGGGAGGCTGATTTGAGATTGTACATCTCCAGTCTCCTGCGGGCAAATAAAGCCTCTTTTCCTTCCTAGCCTAGTTCGATATATCCGTCTATTCTGCTGTGCCCAACAAATAAACCCATCCGAGGACACCCAGGCCCCTCTTCATGGAAGCTTCTGGAAGTCAAGAGAACCCAGAAGGGAAAAGTGAAGATGCTGCCATGTGCATTGCTATGTGATGGAAAGGCCAAGTAACCCCAAAGATTGCTGCCAGCCAGAAAATACCGACCCTAGAAAGAAGCAAACCTTCTAGGATCTGAAACAGTGAACCAATAAATTCCTGTTGTTAAGCCAACCCATAGTATGATATTTGTTTTAGCAGCCAAGAAATTAAAATAGGTGGGTACCAGGGTGCCACATGTCATCAAAACCCACTGAGTGAACCTGTGTGAACAAACAACAGCAATGTATTTCCCTGAATATAATGGCTTTTGGACCGGTAAGGATTGCCTGTTTGATGTGAGATTTTTAGACCGGATTTCCTGAAAATAAAATCTGTGAACTGGCAGTGATTCTTTACTACATGGCTGGGCACTGGGACATGCTGTTCTTCCGTCCATAGGAAGGCAGGACCTTGCAGTGCAACTTGCAAGCCCCACAGAGTTTGAGTCTTGCCCAAGTGGCCTGTCACCGCCTCTGGAAAGGTGTTATCCGCTTTCAAAACAAAGCCATGGAATCAAGTGGCCTCTCTTCCCTCCTTCTTCACCCTTTAAAACTTTTAATTCATTAAAAGTTTAATGTCATTTATCCCATATAAGGCCATGTATTTTTATTTTGAGATAATTTCAAACTTATGGAGCGGTTGCAAGAATAGTACAAGAGGGAAGCGGCTGTGGCTCAATCAGTAGGGCTCCTGTTTACCATATGAGAGGCCCCGGGTTCGGTTCCTGGGGCCTCCTGGTGAGGGCAAGCCCGCCCGCACAGCGTGGTTAGCTGACCCAGCGAGCACAAGCAGCAAGGGGGGGATAAATGAATAAATAAATAAAATCTTTAAAAAAAAAAAGAAAAAAAAAAAAAAAGAATAGTACAAGAAGGGGGACGGATGTGGCTCAAATGGTTGGGCGTCTGTCTCCCATATGGAGGGACCCGGGTTCACTCCCCGGGACCTCCCGGTAAAAAAAAAAAAAAAAAAGAATAGTACAAGAACTCCTGAACCCAGATTAATGATCAATCTATATTTTAAAATCATGATTTTTCTCCTATAAGGTTTTTATTCCTCTTTCATTCCTGCCATTTGCTTTTCCCTTCTATGAGATAGTTAGTAATAATCAGAAGTTCACTTAAAAATAGACTTGTATGTCAGCTTGATGTGGCTGGTGCATTTCCCATTGCTTATTGGACATTTCTTCCTGGATATGTCACTGAGCTTAAAATTCAATATTCTGAGCCACCTCCAAACCATAAAAATATCTCAGAAATTCCAGCATGTTCATGTCCAAATTACATCTTGTAGACGCCTCTAACACACAAAAAAAGTGTAAAAATCTTCCATCTGATCAGGAGTGCAGATTTTTGGTTCAGAAAATAGAGACACCATATGGCCATTGTTCCTTGCTCAACAAATATCTGTTGAATGAATGAATGGATGAATGAATGAATGAATGAATGAAGAGCTCATCACTGGATGAGTGGCCATCACCAAATGTAGAAGGTAGTACTGGGGGAACTGAGAAGAGAGTCTGGATGTTGGGTTTTATATCCTTTGCTGTATATATTCAGGGTTTAGAATTGGGATATCTTGGGGTGTTTTCATCTAAGTCTTTCCAACCTATTTCCTCTACTTTACAATTTTTTTACAATCAATTCATAGAAAACCATGAAAACGGAAATTACTACATATGAGAGAAAGCAGGCCACCATTGCTCTGAAATTCAATGATCTTATCTGTAAAGTTAGGAAATTGGGTGATTTCTGAGCTATTTCTTGACTCTAAAATTAATAAGAATAACTAAGGGTTGAAAAGACATGAAAACCCCCTACAGCTACACCGTTAACAAGAGCAGCATGTGTGGGTGGGTGTCTGAAGTCTGACCTGTCCCAAACAGTGCTGGGATATGATGGAATTATAGAATCTGAAACAAAAGAATATCAGTGAGTGACACAGAGCATATATACAGAATACCGAGTCACAATTTCAAGAGTTATTCTTCATCTTTGGAGGCATTATACCAATAGTCCTTATTTGAATCCTTTGTGCAAGATTGAAGCCTTAATCAACTGATTTCTCTCTTTCTTGTAGAGGAATCCACAACTCCTCCATGGAAGGGAGAGGAGTTGCCTGATCTTTGGTACTAGTACAGAAGTGCTCCAGGGGATAGAGTCTAGATTTACTCTGATTTACTCTCCATTACGGAGCAAATAGTAGAGAAGGCAGACTAACCATCTATCCCAAGTGCATCCTATGGAGAGGGGATGCGGTGTCTCCCAAATTTATGCCCCCTCTCTGCTCCGAGTGCTCAACCAGCCTTTTCTTCAGGGAATCTTAAAGTCTTTGCATGAAGGGTCTGGAATAGGGGTTATTGCTTCTAAGACTCTCAGGTAAAAATGTGCTTTCAGTCATATAGGATATAGTCTGAAGACTTAGTAAAGGATATGGATACTAAGGTAGTAATGCATAAAGCTGTATACAGTGATGTTTTGTATACCAAATATTACCTATAACATAGTAGAAATAGAACACATGCTTAAATTTCTGGGCACACTCATGGGGTATATTGACACGTGTGCACACTCAGTTTTATCTCTAAACTTGGGGCTTCTTGTTTTACGGTGTTGGATGGCTTTGTGAAACTCCTCTGTACTGGTTCCCAGAGTATCCAGAATCATCTTCTTGTGCCTCTGAATAACACGATCTGTTGGGTGTCCCACTTTCAAACCGTGAATCACTTTGGCAAAGCTTTCTGTTACAGACTTCAAAGAGAAGAGTGATAGGAGAACAGTGTCATGCTTCACTTTCTATTTGCACTCTTTCTGTGAGAGAACTTGAGGTACTTTCATGTAAAGAGTTTTACCCCACAAGAGTAAACCCCAGTTGATGAAATTCAGTTCAATTCCAATACACAACAAAAATTCTGTATACTAGTACCTACTACGTGCAAGCACAGGGAATGTGAAAATGCATAGCAGCCAGTTTCTGGCTAGTTCAGTTTAGTTGAGGACACAGACTAGCGAGCAGATCCTGATAACAGAGTGTGGCCCCGGCTGTGGTAGAGGGAAGTGTAGAGAGTCAGGTTGGGACAGGGTGGGACATCTCATCCATCAAGAGGGCTAGTAGCTGCCTTTATTAGATAGGTGCCAGGGATTGGGGTGAGGGCTTCAAATACATTATCCATTTAGTCCCCACAAGTCTCTAGGTGGGAATTATGAGTCTCACTTTGCAGGTGAGGAGACTGAGTCCTAGAGAGGTGAAGTCATTAGGTTACACAGCTGTTAAATGGTAGCATCAGGAGACAAACCCTTATGCATATCTAACTCCCAAATTGGCGCATTTGGCATTAGCCCCATGTTTCCTAAAGTGTAGTCTGAGGAATGTGTGCATCATAATCACCTGGAGTTCTGGTTGAAAGTGAACATTCCTGGTCTCCATTCCAGACCTCTAGAATTAGATCCTCCCAGAACTAGAACCTTTGGAAGCATAGCACAGGATTCTTAGTTTTCATTAAGATTTTGCTTAAGTGCTCTAGAGTCATGATGTCTAATATGGTAGCTACTTGCCACATGTGTCTACTGTGCATTTGAAATGTGGCTAGTCCAAATTGAGATGTGTCATAAATGTAAAATACACACTAAATTTTGAAGACTTAGTAGAAAAAAAACATATAAGCCATCTCATTCATTATTTTAAAATACTGATTTCATGTTGCAATACTATTTGGGCTATATTGGTGAAATAAAATACTAAAATAAACTTCAACAGTTTCTTCTTTTTAAATTATGGCTGCTAGAAAATTTTAAATTACCTTTGTGACTTGAGAACCACTGCCTGTTCTTGCTTGGTGCATACTGCCTGGAGGCATTGATATCTGAGCTGGTTGTGAAAATTTATAGGAATCAGCCAGGCAAAGGTGCAACGGACAAGGATGGAGGATAGTGGTAAGAGGTAGCAGCACAGCAAGGGCTTGGAGTTGAATTCAGCAAACTCCAGCTGGAGAGCTGCATCTAGGGGACAGAGGTGAGAAAGAGAATGGTTTTGCAGGCCAGGCCTGACTCATGAAAGTTATGTCATGCTGAAGACTGTGAAGTCAACGGGGAGTTGGAGTGGTGTTTTAAGAAGGTTAGAGAGATGAGAAGATTTATGTTTTGGAAAGCTCTCTGTAGGCAATTGTGAGGAGAATGGATTCAAGAGGGGCAGATAGGTAGTTACGAGACCGCTGCAGTACCTCAGGTTCAAGAGCAGGCTAACGGCTGTGCCATTCAGCAAAAGAGGGGAGGCAGGAGGAAGAGCAGACTTTACGGGGACGATGGGCTCATTCTGGACTTGTTGAAATGAAGTTTCGGTGGACATCCCAATGAAGACCCTTCTACCCACAAACCAGACAATAAATACTTGCAGGATTATTTACATTTCATAAGCAGCAAGATATTTTGCCATTCCTTTAAATATCAATTTCTCAATGCATAGACAACTATTTTTTTCTACACATCTTCGTAAGAGACCCTCTATTATCTATAGTGAGACACATCCACTCTCAAGTTGTGTTTCACTGTATGCCTAGCACTTAGTATCACTTGGTAAATGATAGGTCTCTTCTCCCTCTTGCTCTGATTATTAAATCATTGGGCAACTTACTTTATTTCTCTGAGTATCAGATTTCTCATTTTAAAATGTTAGTTATAGAGAGAGGGAGTTATTGGATTAGAGGATCTGGTGTATTTGGGGTTCTCTGATTCTGTGCTCAGCGCCATATTACAGAGATGGAATCAGTGACCAACCTAAAGTCTTTCAACCTGGCCACCAACTAGTCCCATATTTAGAGTCTCCAAATTTATCAGGTTGGAGAATTTCTGACATTTTCAAAAGGATGAGCTACTTTTTATTTCTCAAAAGCTTTGAAATAAAAGGGAGGGAGTCTGAAGTGGGAGAAAACAGAAGAGAAGATGTCTGGGAGAAAGATAGGAGTTGGCACAAAAATTTCTGGTTAGGGTAAAGAATAACAATAACTTTGATTTTCATCCTGTGAGAAATTTGGATGAACATATTTGGGGGCAGAAGGAGGGAGAAAGGGAAAAGAACTGGCTTGATGACCTGCCATGTAAAGCTTAGAGTTTCAAGTGCTGGTTGGATCTCTTGTTCTAAACCAGGGGTTCTTAACCTTTTTTGTTCCATGGACCCCTTTGCCAGTCAGGTACCAACCATGGACCCCTTCTCAGATGTAGTGGCAGATAGTTTTATGTCACTCAACTAGCGTTGGGTCTAACAATTACCATAATTCCAAAGTATGGATGAGTGTAGTGATTTTTTGAGATATGCAACAACTGTAATGTGATATGAAATGAATACTACTGTAATTTATCACATACATTCATAAGTGAAGGAAATGCTAGATTTCAGTTAGAGGTCAGAGAAAATAAAGATAATAAGTTGATTTTTTTCAGATCAAGCTCATGGACACCCAGTGGGTCTGTGGACTCCTGGTTAAGTACCCCTGTTCTAAATAAAACCATCATTTTTCAACCCCACTTCTCACCTGGAGTGTTCCCCCAGTTGAGGTCATTTTAGGAGGGATTGATTGTCCATCTCTTCAAGTTTAGAGTCTGACCTGGGGGTGCCTTATGGGGAATGGTGCATGCCTGGGGAGCTGGTGAGAGGCTGGGTGTCACCAGAGAGCCCTAGAGGAGACTGTGGCATCCATCCACAGGATCCCATCCTGCCTAGGAAGGTAGGGCCCCATGGAGACCCCCGGCAGGTCCTGGGCAGTGTGTGTATGCCAAAGAATGAAGAGCCTCACTCTGGCCCCTGGAGGAGGAAATATGAGGAAAATTAAAATGCAGCTGTTTAGCTGTCTGTGAGTCTTGAGTCCATTTTTATTTCTACCTTAGCTTTTGGTCTATTTGACTTTCTCATTGCAATTACAACTCTTTTTGGTAAAATGCTATGATTAATGTATAAATTAAAGCATACAGTTACTTATTTAATAAATATTTGGTGAGTTCTTGCGATGTGTCTGGCACTGTGCTAAGTTCTTTAGAAAGCCAAACCAATATGCTATAGTTTCTGCCTCAAATAGCTTATCATCTATTGAGGACTGTGAAAGTAAACAGGGTGATGATAGACATGCAATCTGTCAATGCCATAGAGATACATATAAAGCTAGGAGGTTAAAATTCAATGAACTTATAATGATTAATTTTCTTCCCAATTATATACAACAGAATCACATCTCTTACTTGTAAATAGTGATGAAAAACAACAAGATGCAGTTAATTAGGTAACCCAGAGCCAACGAGAAAAGTTAAAATGCCAGTTTTGAAGCAAAAGCAGATAATTCTTGAAGAGATCAACTGAAAAAATTGAGAAAGGAAAAAGTAATCTAGAAAACCAATTTAAATAAGCCACATAACATGTAACGATACATTGAGAATCATGCTATTCCAAAATGAAAGTGTATCAGAGGAGTGAACTGGAGGAGTAATTCGTTTACTAGAGACTGCTTTTTACTCTTTCTCTCCTCTCAAACCCAGTCTCTTTAACTTCGTCCTTCTAATTCTAGAATTTCCACCATTTCAATAACTCCCAACTACATTTTCTAGTTCCTGGGCTATGGCTTGTTTAACTCACCAGTAGATCAATTAAGGCTAGGGAGTACAGTAGCTATGATTATATGATTTCCGACAGGCATCAGAAAAGTACATTGATGGTAAAACAGGGATTGAATATATGGAGAGAGCATCTCAGGAACCAACAGGGGGGCAGACAGGGAAGAAGTATAATTAACTCTCAATACCCTTCTAGGTTCTTAATCTCAAGCTACCAGGAATTCCAGTTTTTGCCTCTCTAGGTTGGAGCCTGTGGAAGAAGAATGTTGGGCTCTGGAGTCAGGGACCAAGGTCAGGGTTGCTGGGAGCCCCCATGATGTAGTGGTGGTAACCTGGCTATAGGCTATAGCTATCGGTGGAGGGTGCCAGGGAGCCCCCTGTGTAAGGACACGGGCATACAGACTAAAGGAGCAGTGAGATCAAATACCTAAATTTTTCATTTCAACATTATAATTCCCTGGAATCGCTCTCACATCCCTAGTTTGTTACAGACCACAACCTAGTGTTAGCCATGTTTGGGGAATGAAGGCAGGGGTGGTGGATCATGCATGGAATAAAGGGGGTGGAGAGAGAACACCAGGGTAGCCTTCAGAGGGTAAAAAGTAGGACCAATCATGGTAATGTAGGAACTCTTTGGTTATGCTAAGAAATGATTAGAGAAGAATTAAAGGAAGGGGTGTGTGATTGTACCTAATTGAATGGTAAAGAGAAGGAGGGAGTCAGAAGGATTAAGGCATGGGATGTTTGGATCCCACTCTTCAACTGTCTGTTTTCTAAAGGGGGCTTCCCAACCACAGTCCAGTTTGGGAAACTCAGGCCTAGGTTCAGTTTTGGGCACACAAGAGTGGCTGCGTGCATCAGGTTCTCATTTCAAACAATCTTTATTTAATGCCAGTGGAATCCAAGGCCAGCTTCTAGTAGAATGATTGAGTCCTGTAGCCAAAGAATAAGATGAATACTTGGCAGGGGGAGTTCTGACCATCACTGAGGCTATTTGGATAGATTCTAGTAAGTAAGAACAACCACATTATATGACTGTGATTTATTACTTGATAGTCTACATAAATTGGTCTAAGGGTAATCTCACTGCATTTGATATCATCTAGTTTGACAAACACTCAAAATAGAATTTATCCTAGTTGGGAGTTCTGGAGTGTTCAGCTTAAATGTCTATGTTTTTTCCATTTATGTGCACACCCTCATGTAGAAGAATCTTTTATTCCCAAAAGAACCTCTGCAAGAGTTGTCACAGTTATTATTCCCAAATTAAATAAGAGGAGAGCAAGACCCCAAGAGGTCAAAATATTTTTCATGTTCATGGTGAAGTTGAGAGTTGATACTCTTAAGACCACTTTTACATGGAAATGAAGACTGGGCTAGGGTGGTCTCAGCCATCTCACTGTGGAAAGGTTTTATGAAGGAATATTCAAAACCTAAAGAGCTTTAATGAAGTTCCCTCATATAGCCTTTCTGTGCCATTGGTTTTTATTTTTTTCATTTTTGCCATTGTTAAATTCAGAAGTAGTTTGTTCAATTACTTGCTACTTTAATAATTTACATAGTAATTTTATCAAACTGTGGCCAATCCAAAGGCTAAGGCCCTCTGTAATTAGAGTCACTTCCCAACTATCCATGGGTTCACAAGATAAATTGTATATTGATGGTAATTCTCCAATCAAAGCCAGACACAAAAGGACAAATACTGTATGAATGTGTTACTATGAACCAAATATATTGTGCAACATATTGTTTGATTAAAAAAAATTTATATGTATCTATTACATTTAATTGAGAAATGTATATATTTATTCATCTGTGTTTTTTTAGTTTTTAATTGTTTATATTTTCAACTATTAAATGTACAAAATAAAGTAAAAAAAAAACCCAAAAAACAAAAAACAAAACAATTGATGGGGAAGTGGATGTAGCCCAAGTGATTAAGCGCTTCAATCCCAGTACCTCCTAAAAAACACAACAAGAACAACAAAAGACAATTGATGACTTCCTGTTGCCTCTTGCTCCTAGCTCTAAGTAGAAGCCAGAATAATTTTTTCTTAAACACAAATCTCAGTTTTAGATAGCTTAATCTGAGGAAAGAAATGTCTTGAGTAGCCCTATGGAGAGGCTCATGGGGGAAGAACTGAAGCCTCCTGCCAACAGCCAGCTTGGAGGCAGATCATTCCACATCAGATCAAGTCTTCATCCCCAGTCAAGTCTTCAAAGACTGTGGCCCTGGCTGGCCTCTTGATTGCAACTGCTTGAGAGACTCTAAGCCAGAAATGCCCAGCTAGGCCACTTCAGGATTCTTGACCCTCAAAAACTGTTCAGATAATAAAGGCTTGTTGTTTTAAGTAGTGAAGGCTTGGGATAATTTGTTATACAGCAATAGCTAATTAATACAAACTGAATTGATAATATGGACTATAAGGGCCCTTAGGATCTGACCTTATCCAACCTGCATTCTCATATTGTACTTAATAATCCCTCCCTCTCAGGGCCAAGGTCTTTATTGCTCTGGGGACCTTTTACCAAATAATTCCCTCTGATTGGAACTCTCACTTCTTCTCTCCCTATCTCATCCCTTTCTTCTCCCCATACACCACACTTTCTTCTCCTCATCTTCCATTTACGTTAGTAATTCTTCATTGGGGATGAGTTTACACCCCCAGCGGACACTTTGCAATGTCTGGAGACATTTTTGGTTGTTACAACTGGTGGGGTTAGGGAGATACTACTGAAATCTAGTGGGCAGAGGCCAGGGATGCTGGTAAACATCCTTCAATGAGCAGGCCAGCCCCCACAATAAAGAATTAACTGATCCAAAATGTTAATAGTACCGAAGTTGAGAAACCCTGATCTAAGTGTAGTGGGTACTTCTTCTAGAAGCCTTCTAGAACATCCTAAATTTAGGTTAAGTGACCCATGTACATGTTCCCATGGTACACAGGAGTTCCTTCTGTGTATCGCTTATTAGATTGGGAAATTCTGTTCATGTAGGGAATTGCTGTACCCTGTTGACTGCAGCTGTAACCCCGTGTCTCATACAGTACTCAGCACACAGTAGGAGCTCAATAGATATCTGTTAAATGAGTTAATACAAACCTGATGTTTGGATTAAGCTAATCACACTAATACAGGAGTAAGTTTTACCCGTCTGTATTTCTGACTGGAATGTGTCAGCGAGATATTTCTTACTGGCTTTGGCCTTTATCTTTTTCTGGAATGCTGATCTGACGGGGAAGAATGCAACGAACCAATGCTTTTCTTCACCTGGGCAACAGCAATTCTGGGCTGTAAAGGATGGCTTGTGGAGAGTGTGAGCGACTACTGGAGTAAATCAGGGATATCTGGAACAACCAGTCAGACGTGTGAGAATGCAGACTAATTCTAAAAAATGAAAAAACAAGATAAAACACATTTAATCTGATCAGTTTTTCTCAGAATAGCTGATTTAGAGTATTTCAATTTAAGTTTCCCTTTACCTACCCTGCCCTTCCTGTGCTGCTGTGGGCAAAATCTGATGGGCCCCTCTCAGAACTGTAATTATACTTTGGTTTTTTTGAAAGCTTGGTTTTTGTTGTTGTTTTTGAATAAGAAAACACATTGGTTTTGATCAGGGTTTATTTCCCTGATTAGTTCTTTGTTAATTCATTTAAGATATTGAAACATTTATATTAGGATAATGTTTTCATAAGAGATAAAGCCTTTGTGCAAAATTTAATTTCCTTAAAACAATAGCAACTGCAATAGCTACAGCCAACAAAATCTTCACCACCGTAGGCCATGTCTTTCTGGCTTTTTTTTCACCAGCCTTAGGTAAGAAGGCAAAATCAAATTTTAGCAGGGAGGATAAAAACCTGCTAAAACATTAAGAAATAATATTTTAAAACAAATACCAAGGAGAATGCCTCACCGAGTCCATACCTCCAGTGGGTGTGTGTGTGTGTGGTCTCTCTCTCTCTCAGTTAATCAACTTAATAAACTTTGAATGGAATTTTCTAAGTGCACAAGAAGGGATTAGGTTCCATGGGACAATGAAGGAATCTCAACTATTGAATGAATATGTGGTTGTAAAGACACTGCTTAAATATAAATTGATTCAAAATATTTTATTGTAAAGAAATATTTCCATTTGTGGACGCTCAGAGTGGTTATAATTTATCCTTTAAATCACTCTACCTCAGAGAAAAGTATTGTTTGTACCTTTCTCTTGAGCGTAAAATAGCCCATTAGTGTTTGTTAGTTAACTAGCAAATGTTGAGTGATTATCCATGACTTCTGTTGCCCTGTACCAGGTGTTTGCTAAAACAGAATAAATTGGACTGATGCCTTATTTGAATAAATCTGACAGATTTAAAAAAAATTTATAGCAGACAGAACAGATTCTAGGTAGTTCTTGCACTTGTGAAGCTAAATTTAAGTGTAGAATTGCCATGGACCTAAAAAGGACCTTATCAAATCTTTATAGCTGAAGAGAATATCCAAGGCTGGAAAAATGTGTGATGAAATGGGTATCATTCTCATGCACTACTGGAAAAATATAAATTGGTACAACTCTTTTTGAGAAACAATTTAACCACATGTATCAAGAACCCAAAAAAGGTCATCTCTTTATCCATTGATTCTATTCCTGGCACTCTCTCTAAACACAGAAGATCAGAATGTAATAGGCACAAAGAACAAAAATAAATGTTGCAAGTAATATTTGTGATAGCAAAGAATTGGAAACAACTTTTATATCCAACAATAGGGGCCAGATTAAATAAATTATGGTATGTACAAATATGCATATAAAAAGACTTGGAAGGAAAGATTCCAAAATGTTATTAATGGTTTTGTTTGGATTGGGGATGAGATTTTTCTTTCTGTTTTTCTGTATTTTATTATGGACGTGTGTTACATTTTTAGTCAGTAAAAGGTATTAAATGAAATTTATGCTCAGATCAGTTTTACATGAATAGAGTTGTGGCCCAGAAAATCCATGTAGTTAACTGCTTAATTTTCTACATCAATCAAGTAGCAATGGCTCTGACCCTCCTAAAAAAATATTGCTATCTATTTGTAGGTCTATAAATCCCTGCTTCCTACTGCATTCTTTGCAAAGACCAATGCATCCTTAGGTGAAATAAACTCTCTATTATCTCTGCTCATGTTTCTTGCAGCCTTCTCTATCAGGTCTATATAATATCATGATTAACTCAGCCATTCAGGTTTTACCAACTGGTTTTGTTTTAAAGAGTGAGAGTCCTGGGAAATAGATACAAGAAACTGAGTGAAAAGATTTTTCTTTATCCATGCAATTAAGCAAAAGTCTAGGTACCTCTCTTTGATATTTCCATTTGACAGTAGAGATTCTTTATCTGAATTTCTCTGGCTCAAGAAAATCATCTTCTATTATTTTCTTGATTCATTTCTCCCACATTTTCTCCTTCTGAACAGAGAGTAGGTGGGTATTAGGTCTTTTGCATTTATCCTTAATGTATCCTCTTCATATGTAATTTCTATATTTTAAAAAATTTCTCTTCAATGTTCTGATAGGATTGCATGACTTGGTCTTCCAATCACTAATTTGATTTTTCAGTGTGAACATTCTGCTATTCAACCCTTTAATAAGTTTATTATTTTGGCAATTTTAAAATTTTATTTTATAAGAATGCTCTCTTTTTCTCTGATTAACTTTTTTCTTTGTTTTTTTTTTAAACTATACATCTTTTTTATTTTTAAGTTATAAAGCGGTATTAAAATTAAAAGCAAAAATTACAGAGTTAGACTTAACATAACTACTGGGAGCATCAAAGGAAGTAAAAATGGGACTAAGTTCAGGGCCATATGAATTAATGAGCATGGGAAGGACAATGATGTGGAGAAAAGTGAGCATGTGCTGAAGATACTAGGGGAGAGGACCTGGTGGAAAATGTGATCTTATACAAGCACCTAGGTAAAGAAATAATGGGGTAAAACTTCTAAACCCTGTGCTTAAGAGTAATCCTCACCATTGGCCTTGTCTGTGGCCAGTGGTGAGGCCCTCTCCTTCCTCTTCTCTTTTTCATCATCCTGGATCAACTCCAGCTCCTTGTTTGTGCTGTTCCTTTTCAGTTTTGCCCAGGATTTCCAGTAGAGAATCTACTTTTGGTTTTATCTGGATCAGGTCCTTCTTAATGGTCTGATGGTCATCTTCTTCCAACTTTCCAGACTTATAAGGTTCCTGCCGTCCTCTCGTGGAATTGAAGCCACTTTTGCCCCTTGATGAGGTGTTTCCTGATATACGCTGGCGTTTTGAGGGTACTACAGCTGGAGCAATAGGAGGAGCAGGAACATGTGCTGGGTAGCTGTACATCCATCATAATAATCCCACTGAAAGTCATAGTCCAGTCAAAAGAAGAGCCTTACATCTCTGCTGCAGATTGTTTCACACTTGCTTTTCCTTGGTTCACTTTTGGCTCTACGGCCAGATTAATGTCTTAAATGTGGCCAGTAATCATGCTGCCATCCTGTCCTGCTGTAGCAGCCTGGGCATTTCTCTCGTTAACATATTGAACGAAAGCAAAGTCCTTATGAACAGAGCAACCCACAATGTTGTCATACTTTGATAAGATTGCCTCCATATCAGATTTCACCACAAGAGTGTGGAGCTTCCCAGTGAATACATGGGAGTTCATGGAGCGGGGATCTCTCTTGTTGGTAACATTGCTGACCATGGTGTTGGATGATAAGTTTCGTTACACAGTCGAAAAATGTAGCTAAAGATTAAAAAAAAAACCTCACTTATATATTTCAAGTGATTTGAAACCAGGAGGGGGGAAGGAGAAGTTTGAATCTGAATCCTCTCCAATTAACTTTTATTTATTTTTTTATTTTTTATTTTTTTTATTTTTTATTTTTTTAATTTTTTTTTATTATGGGTAAAAATCAAAATTCTCACAATACATACAAACATTTGCAAAATGATATATAAATATATATGCATATATGTGTATTTGCTTACAAAAATGTTATTTATATATATATATATACATATATTTTAAGAGGTGCTTAGATTACCTAAAATATTACACGGAACCCACTGGGATTCCCATGTTGCCCACCTCCCACACCTCCCACCACATCCCACACAAACATCTCCCACAGTGTGGCCCACCAACCTCAATGAACTTACACATCCTGGAGCCTTGCCACCAACCATAGACCACAGTTCACACTGTAGACCACACTCTCTCCCACTCAGTTCTGAGTGGTGTGTGCTGATTTAAAATGGCCTACATCC
>JAKSZT010054334.1:29274902-29419417 GCA_026826555.1 Tolypeutes matacus
GACTGGGATGGTGATGTCCACTCCAACTCCAAGTGAGAGAGGGCTTATATCCCATGGATATGGTGGGTGGGATGATCCTGCCTGCAGATGCAGGCCCTCTCCATTCCCTGGGATGGCCATTTCCCATCGTTGTCTCCTCACCAGGTGACTTGGATGAGTCCATTGAGCTGTAGGGTAGGAGTTGCAGCTCCACCTAGATTTCATGAACACCTGGCACATAGGTAGGCGGGAGGCTCCAGTCTCTGGAAGTATACCTAAGAAACTCCAGCATCACATGTAGGTTTGAATAGAAGGGACTGGTGAACCATGTGCAGGGAGGACTTATTTGAGTCTAATTCTGTCACTCTCAGGAGCACAGATTCCAAAATAGAACCCACTGATAAGGCATCAGTCTCTGGGGCTACCCCCCTTATATAGGACCAGGATGTCTCCGGAGCTCTCAGGAACCCCACTGAGTGGGGTGATAGGCACTTAGATGTTCTATGAGCTCCTACTGAGGTGTGCATAAGAGTTACCTCTGGGATGACCTCCCGACTCTCTTTGAAGTCTCTTAGCCACTTGAACTCATTTGTCTTTACCATTTCCCCCTTTTATTCAAGGTCTTTTTCCAGTTGTGTTGCCAGTTGGCACTTGGGAAAAGTTTTCAATTAGCAATAATCGTGCCTCGGATAAACCTCATTGGCTACCGATTAACTTTTATATAGCAGCTCTTTCTTATTTTATGAGTACTATAACTTAATGTCTTTGTGAAAATTACTTCAAAAATTAAAAGAAAAAGTTCTCTTTCTCCAGGGATCATTCACAATGCTTCCGCTTGGTACGTCTCTTTCATGTGGGTGGTCATTCTCCTTTCAAGTGATTCTGCATTGGTCTTTCTTATAGATAAGTTTACATTAATCAGATTGGTCACCAGTGTTGGGACGTAACCGCTGATTGCAGGAGCACTCTGGCTCTAGTGGATGTTCCTTGCCCCTTCAAGCCCCCAATCTAGAATGACCGCCCCTTAGGCTTGGCCACCATTCAGCCTTCCTGGTCCAATGACTGGGAAACCTCTCAAACTCAGCAAGGGTGAGGAGTGCTGGTCAAGGGACAAAAGCAATAGGACAAACATAGCCATGTCTCATATTACAGTTTTAACATTTAAACAAATATCTATAGGCCACAAAACCTACAGAGAGAACAGTAGGAAGTAAAGAATTAGAGACCTACAAATAGATACTGATATTTATAATGATTATATTCACTGCCATCTCAGTTTGGTAGAATTTTTGGATCAAACCACCTCAAGGTCACTGGTGGTCTTTAGATTGCTCTCCTTATATTAGTACTTATCGCTGGTCCCATCAGCCAGGGTCAGGGGTACTGGGGACATGTGGGACCTGGGTGACTACTTAGTTTTCAGAGGGAGATCATGGGCATGCCACACATTATTTGACTTGGCTTCTCTGGAATGATGATATTCCCCTAAGAATTGGCATCACTGGCTTTTCATATTTTTTCTTATTTTTCATGTGACTTTGAGTGGCCCATTTAGGAAGATATTTTGCTAATCTTTCAGTGACTTTATCCCCTTCTCCTTCATTTGCATATTTTTATGGGTGATAAACCAGAGTTCTAACAATTGCTTTCTGAAATATGATGGGGGAGAGAGAGAAAGAGGGGTGTGTGGGGGGGGGGAGAGGGAGCAGGGATGTAGAGGGCAGAAAGGGGCTGTTGCATACATAAGAATGCCAGTGTATTACTTTCTACTTGGATGTCCCTTTACATTAAAAGGCTAGTTGCTTTCACTGTCTAGGTCACCTCCAGCATGGTTAGGAAGCCACATGAGTAATGAGATGTTGCTTGCTGAATGAAGAATTGGAATAAAGCAAATGGGAGAGATTTGAGGCTTTGGAAAAGCTGAATGAAAGTCCCTGATCCAACAAAATGAACACGTCTCTGTTGGTTTTCACTGGATCTCCCTTGGACAGTCAGCCTCCATTAACTTCTTTTTATTTGTTCCTCTTTTTAAATTCCATACTGATAATTTATCTGTTTTGCAACACCCAAACATGTGACAGCATATACTAGTTATGTCACCTTTTCAGTGTAGTTCTTACAAGAGACTAAATTTTAGTTCCTCTAGATGATAAGACTCAGCTTACTTGTGACACAAGTTCAGACATAATGGCATAATACTGTCTCCCTGAGACTATGTCTTAATTTTTAGAAATCTATTTTTAAACCATTCCTATGTGTTCTGATTTCCCAGCTGCTAAAACAAATACTATATAATGGGTTGGATTAAACAATGGGAATTTATTGGCTCATGTTTTTGAGGCTAGAAGAAGTCCAAAGTTAGGTGTCAGCAAGGTGATGCTTTCTCCCTGAAGACTGTGGCATTCTGGGGCTGGCTCCTGGTATTCCTTGTTTCTTGGAAACTGTCACATGGCAGTGCACATGGTGATATCTCCTCCTTTCTCCTCTGGGTTCTGTTGGCTTCCAGTTTCTTGTTTGTTCTGTGGCTTCTCTCTCTGAATTTCCTTTTCTTATAAGGACTTCAGCTGTATTGGATGAAGGTCCACCCTCATTCAGTTTGGACACACCTTAACTAATAACTTATTTGAAGATCCTATTTACAAATGGGCTCTCTGCACAGTGTCAGGAGTTGGAACCTGAGCATGCCTTTTATGGGGGATATGATTCAATCCCCAGCAGTAAATATGGACCAGTTGCACAGAACTCAGCCATTATATGTAGATTTTATTAGTCTAACTTTGAGGGGTAATCCATATGTCCTAGGGACAATTTATGTTGCTCTAATGTGCTAATGACAGAGGTTAGGCTCCAAAGTGTATGGACTCATCTGTAGAAGTATTTAATTCCTTAAGGTGAATCTTACTGGAAAGTTGGGATAGAAGAAGGAAATTGATTGGGAACGGGATGATTGAAAAAAATAGAACAAGTCTAAAAGCAAGTCTAATGGATCAACCAGGACAGAGTAGGAAAGCAAGATAAAAAAGCAAAACCTGTCACTCAATGCCCCAGGGTACAGTTGTGCACATTGTGAAATTGCTCAGTAGTGCCATATGTGAGAGGACTCAATTCACATCATAAATATTGTAGTTTTGCATATTTATTATGCATTTGTATAGCAGAGAACATAAAGTTTTAAATTCTAATGTGAAACCAGTATACTATAACATTTTTTCTGACAATGAAACTAAAGAGTATTGGGAGACAATTTTTCATGGTTCTCATGATTTTCTTCCCATTTTTTAAGCAAGGGCATAGACAGCATTAAATCCAGATGATATTTTCAAGGATATTTGTATAGCAAACAGCCTTGGAAGATAGACCTATTATCTCTTTCTGAGAAAAGGGCAGGAAGGCTAACCACTCATTGTAAAATATATGGGTTCCCTAAGTTAAGGGTTCCCCTCCTGGAACAAAGCCCACTGACTGTGTATATGTTACCTGGTCCTCTTCACATTGCCCTGTGGGAATAAGGAAATTGGCATAAGAAAATGCTGATACTCTGGCTATTGTTATTGCTGTAGTAATCAAATCCTTTGTCTCTGACCTAGGAGTCTCATGTCTTCTGCATCCAAACTGTGGCAAGCTAACTTGTTAACTTGCACATAGGGTAAAATCTCAGACTCTTCTCAGTTCTTGAGAAAGTATCTTGAGGAAGGGAGTCTTTTTCTGAATTGCGCAAAGGCACTATATGTACTATCAGCAGCCCTGAGGCGGGTAAACCTAGGGTATAAATATGAAGAAGTGAGGTGAACAAATAAGCAGGGACCATGTTTTGCTAGCCATTGTGTTTCTCATTTACTTACCACAACTTCCAGGATCAATGCCGACACGCATGAAGGAGTATAAGATGTTCAACTCTGGCTACATTATGAATCTACACGATGGGCTTTTAGAAATCTGATGCTTAGGTAATGCCCCATACCAATGAAACAGAATCCCTTGGGGTGGGACCCTGGCATAGGTTTTTTTTTTTTTTTAAAGCTTTCCAGCTTATTCTGTTTACAGTCAAGATGAGAGCCATTGATCCAGCCTAAAGATCTGAGATTTACTGATAATGTTATCACCCATGTGGGTGGCTAGCATTCACAGGAATCCTGATTTATGCTCCAGAGATTTAGGCTTGTGCCTTTTCCTGATAATTGCCTGACTTTGCCTAATTGTTCAGTTTCTCTAATTCCAGCGCCTATCATGCTGTTTTTGGGTCTTTCCCTAGATGCCTCCAGATGCTGTCACTTGCCTCCTTGTATTTCTGACTTTTGTCTGACCTCTCAAAAGCTGTGTTAGGCTTCATTGGGGAGCAAATTAAATATTTTAAGTCTCTAAGCACTGAAAAAAAATTGGGGACCCTTCTGCCCTATTCCCCCACTTATTAAAAAAAATTAACATTTATTAAGCACTTACTATATACCAGGGACTATTTTTAAGAGCTTTACATATAATAATGTAAAGTTAATTCTCTAAAAAAATATTATCCCCATTTTACAGATGAGGAAACTGAAACAATGAGAGAAGAATAACTTGTCCAAGGTGGTATTTGATACAGCCAAAATTTTGAGACAGCTACCCTGGCTCCAGAGACTATACTGAGCTACACTAAACAGTAACATTAATATAAAGAAGTAGAATAATATGGATTTCTCCCATCATGTTTACTTTGATGCTTTTTCTGGAAATGTTAAATTCTTCCAAAGAATTCTTTTTTCTTTGGTGCTTCTGCTTTGCTGGATCCTTAAGCACATGCCTGTATACTCTGTCGAGTAACTCAGCACTGCTCTGTTAACTCATGTCAGACTTCCCTGATGCTGAATGCTTGCTTCAGTGCCACATGAACATTTGGATGTAGTGAATTTATCTTTATGATGGGATTTCATCCCAGCACCGGTGGCAAGGTTTGTCTTCCTAAAGCCCACCCTCCCATCAGCGAGGACAGATCTATTAAGTGGTCCTTTCCAGCAGTTAACTTAGCTATGGCCAGTCTGTCTTGGTTGTCTCAGTCCCAAAATTTCCTTAGTTCCCTTCCTAATGGGAAGTGACAGAATGCTCAGTCCATCTAGGCAGGCAAATTCACTCGTTCAGAGTAGGGGCAATTTGTTTAGAGTAGTGGGTCTCAAACTTTATATACATTGGAATCACCTGGCGTGCTTGTTCAAAAACAATCTACTGGCCTTCCCCCTAGAGTTTCAAATTCAGAAAGTCTGGGGTAGGGTCCAAGAATTTGCATTTCTGACAAGTTCCTGGCTCCTGCTGCTGGTGGTCTATGACCACACTCAGAACCACCGCATTAGACCTTTGCTGTCCAAGTGTGGTCCATGGACCAGCAGCATGGGCAGCACCTGGAAGGATGCTAGGAATGCAGACTCCTGTGCTATAGCCTAGACCTATGAATCAGAATCTGCATTTAACAAGTTAGCCAAAATGTGATATTTATGCACCTTGAAGTTTGAATAGTATTGATTTAGAGCACCTGTTTTGATTGCATTTAAGACTTTTAATGTCAAACTAAGAAAAACCTTATTTGACAGATATATCCAAAATAGTTGTGACATTAAACAATATTATGGCCACAGAGGAGACCAAATGAAACAATATGGGTGATTTGGTGAAAATCGATTACAACACATTCCAATGGCTCAGCATTATGCTCTTCTAAGGGAACAGTGATATTGTCTTCAAATTGATAGCAGCTAAGGAATTGATAATATGCACATGCTCAGTGTGGCCTACTGTCAGGAAAAATAGAGCTTTCTACAATAGTTTGAGCTTGCCCTCTACCACTAATGCTTGGCATAAAATATACACTTAACTTAAAGGTTATTTAGGTTTTGAATACTTTGAAAAATTAGTTAGAAATGAAAACTTAACTTCTGGGTCGATTATAGTAAGAAGTGGGAAAAAGAGAAAGTTATTTTCACTGTTTTATATTTTGGAAAAAAAGATAGGCAGACAAGATAAAGTACATCAAGTTTATTTAAAAATAGTTGAAAAAAATTATCATTGAGATTATTATTATTTTCTTTAATACTAGATAAAGGTTTTTTTTTTTTATCCCAGTTGATGAAAGAAGACAATTAGATTAGTGTTCAAACACAGTAAGAAAAAATAAATTGCAAGTCACCAGACTCTGACATGCTGTGTGAGAACAATCAAGCAATATTAACAAAGCTAATACTTCAAACCAAAACTGTGAAAGACAGAAGTGTTTAATAAATGTTTCTGAAAGATAAAACAAAAAAGCTACAAAAGTCTAAAATTTAATAGCAAAAATAGCTATCTTTCTTGATACTTACTATATGCCAGTAACTATGCTAAGTATGCCATCTTTGTTCTACATGATCCCATTGTGGTTCTATGATAGTCTGTATAGTATAGATGAGGAAACTGAAGCTCAGGAAGCTTATAAGTAAATGTGTATCTGTGCTTATTTATGCACATGAATTTCAATTATACACTCTCTTTACAAATTCATCTCTTGAAAAAATAATTTAGCTTATTTTTCCTTAATGTTACTGATTGGAGGATAAAGAAAAAAACCTTCATAGATTTACTTAATATACCCCTTATAAGGATAAGAATGTTTCCTGTGGCCTTCTCAATTTGCCTAGGTCTGAGAGGTTTCGGTGCTAAAACCAGGAAAGTCCTGGGCAAACTGGATTGGTTAGTGATTCTACCAGGGTTTTAGAGAAGTGGAGCAATGGCGACAAGCCTTTAAAAGCAGATTTAATGCTCTTCCCTAGTTTTAGTTAACAAGTTCTTCTTAAGATTAAAGGAAAACTATTAATAAAAGCACGGAAGTGCCTGCAGGTGGTTTACCTTAATGGATTAATGAATGCTGAATCTGCCGTCTATAGAAATGCCTTCTTTCCCCCCTCTAGCAATGGTGCTAGATTTGTGCGGTTGGCCAAATGAGAATCACACTCTGGAATTATGAATACTTTTATTTCCCTTTACCTAAAAGAACATAGAGAGGGGAGTGGGTGAGCGCCTGCTTTGCTTCTACCTTCTAAAAAAAAAAAAAGGCTTCATGCCCTTTGACTATTTCAGTTGGCAAGTAAAGGATTCTGTCTGTGTACACATGCCACCCCACTCCCATCTGTGGTTTGTAGCTTTGGATTGTGAGGTTTGTCTGTGGACATCCACAGTGGCCTGAGTCAAGGGTGGGATCCTTCAGGGCAAGTTTGCATTTGCCTCTGCTGAGGGTCCTGGGCATCATTGTCTGTGGAAGAATTTCTTATGCTGATTTCTGGCTTGGTGCATGAGGACCTTGCAGGTAGCATAGAGTTGAATCATAAAAACATGTAAGAGGGAAGCGGCTGTGGCTCAATCAGTAGGGCACCCGTTTACCATGTGGGAGGCCCCGGGTTCGGTTCCCGAGGCCTCCTGGTGAAGGCAAGCCCGCCCGCATGGCGTGGTTTGCTGACCCAGCGAGCACAAGCAGCGAGGGGGGGATAAATGAATAAATAAATAAAAAATCTTTAAAAAAAAAAAAAAAAAAAAAAAAAAAACATGTAAGGGCAGGCCTGCACTTATTAATTCCTGGGGAAATATTTCCGCCCCTACTCAGAGTCCACATGGAAGTAGGCATGCATTCTTGTTGACTTCCTGTGTTGATGGATAATTTTTCTGGTATAGCTAGGGTTGGCAGATAAAATATAAGATATCCAGTTAAATTTGAATTTCAGATTAAATGATGTGTTGGATTGAATTATGTACTCCCTCAAAAGACATGTTCTTAATCTTAATCCACATTCCCGTGGGTGTGAAGCCAATTTTAAATAGGATCCTTCTGAAGATATAATATCAGTTAGGGTGTGAGTCCTAAAATAGGATCTTCTAGGATCTTATGTAGGTATGGTCCAATTAAATCTGGGTGGGCCTTTATCTGTATAAGACCTGGAGGTCTTATAAAAAGCCAGAAGTCAGAGAAAGACATGGGAAGAGGCAACCAAGGACATGGCCGTGTGACAGAGGACTGCTGCGACCAGAACACTGCAGATCCCAGGAGAAAGTGTGGCCTTGCTGATGCCTTGCTTTGGAACTTCTGGCCTCTAAAACCATGAGCCAATAAATTCTTGTTGTTTAAACCAATCCATTGTATGGTATTTGTCATAGCAGCCTGACAAACTAAGACAAACAACAAAGTTTTAAAAGCATAAGTATATTCCAAATATTGCATAGTGCATATTTGTATTAAAAATTATTTATTGTTTGTCTGAAATTCAAATATTTTTATTTCCTAAATTGGGCCTCTAGGTCTATCTTTTGGTTAGGATCTGGTCCTTTGGGCATTCCAGCTTTACTTGGGGTCTCGCTTGTAACTCCCCAACTTGAGCGGGGGCTTCTGTCTCCATGAAGCAGTTAAGACATCATCCCCAGGGTTGTAATGCTAGCATTGGACTGGAAAGTCCCTTATCCCGTGACAGCTGCACTCTTGGTTTTCAGGCTTCCTGCTGTCTTTTTCAGTTCCATTTTCATTTTTGGCTCCTGGAGTTCTCTTATTTTCTTCTAAGCAGCCATGTATGTAAGAGAATGTTTTTTTATAGTTTGTCCAGATTTCCAGATGTTTTGGAATGAGAAGATTTTGGGTTATCTCATCTTCCCTATCATAGGAGATGGAAACCCTGACACAGGCTCTCTAGCATTTATCTTAGGCCTCTGTTAACTATATTGGTATGGGAAAAGTTGATATGCCACTCTCTTGATTTTCTGAGCTGTATATGGAAGGGAGACATTGTATATGAGCAAGGATATTTGACCTGAACTTAACGAAGTCGATGCTCTGAAATGGAGTTTCTCTAAAAACAAGTTTTAGATATACCAAATGTTCAAGTACATGGGAAGAAGTAATGAAAGCACAACTACTTAACTTAAGAAAATTTAATTTGTAAGTCCAGCTGACTTAATTCCTAGGGTAGTGTTACAGATGGTATTTCTGTTCACTAATAGTCTATTCCCTACCTGAGTGACCCTCCCTGGGAGGATTACACATCCCCACCCTACCCATGGGACTGCCTTTAGGCTAGTGAAGCTGAAATGCTTCACATGAATTGTGATTTGTGATATGCATAGCTCTTTTCTCTCTACCATGGCAGTGTTCCAGTGGTGATAAGGTGGAGTAGAGCTACAGCTGACTGTGATGGCTATGTAGCCATCAATCTTTGTTCTTTTAAGCCATTGTGACTTTCAGGTTGTTTGTTACTGCAGCAATCCTGATCTATCTTGACTAATAGAGGTTCCATCAATTTTCCGGCATGGTGCTAGTCACTGAAGATTCAACTGTGAGCAAAATAGATGTAGGCTCGACCCTCCTGAAACTTAGGTCCTAATATAGGCAACAGAAATTAATCAGATAGATGAATTAATGCAAAAATAAAACTGAGGTAAATGTTTTGAAGAAAACCAATTCTTGATAAAATTAAAATGCTTTTCTTTAAAGTGATTCCCCACCTATTTCCAGAAAAGCTGGGGACTGTTTACAGAATCAAATACAGTATGGAACAGAATGATGCACAATTTAAATAGACATAATAAATAGAGCAGAGGAACCACTGTCACAAGGCCCTTGAGATAAATCAATTATTGTAGTAGGGCACAATAATTATTTCTGAGTTTTCTGAAGCTAAGGCAAAAAGGGAAATGGTTGGGTTATATAATTCTCATTGTTTGGCAGCAGAGCACAGGCAAGCTCTTTGAAGAACTGAACTTTCTCTTGCCCTGAATCAAGGAGCAATTTATCAACTTGGTCTTCATGTGAGGGACCACATGAACTTAATGAGTGATAACTCTAAATTTGACCTTGCAAAAGTCACAGGAACATTGTTTAAATGGATATTCCTTGGATAAAGCATCCACAAAAGCTGAAAAAACAACAATAACAAAATCTTAATTAAGGGAAGCCGTTTCTGCAAGCAGCCAAGGAACTATGAGCCAGGTAGGTTGCTTTTTGCTTTCTAGCCCACTGGAGAGGCAGTGCTTGGAAGAGAGACAACAGATCATTTATTGTTAGCCCTCAGGACTCCTAAATATCAGATGTCTCACAAGAAACTTTAGCAAGAGCTGGATTTAAATTAGGTTGTGGTTGGATTTTCTCAACCAGGACCTTAAATACTTAAGTTCTCTGCTTTTTATCTTCAGATGCATCCATCCACTGTAGAGACTAGAATGAGGCAGAATTGCTAATGCTGTTGTTGTTCAATAGCCTGATTTCGTGTTTGGTTAAATGTCAGTCACATGGAGTCCTGTGGGTAGGATCGATATTTTCTTCAAAAATTTCCTCAAGTACTTCAGTAGATCAGTTAAGATGCCAGAGCTTAGTGGTGCGAGTGTAGCTCAGTTGGTTGAGCACCTGCTTTGCATGTACGAGGTCCTGGGTTTAATCCCTGGTACCTCCTAAAAGAAAAGAAAAGTGCCAGAATTTAGTGCCATTAAAAAAAAAAAAAAAAAAAAAAAAGGAAGATATTATTTGGGTCTGAAAAGTTTAAAGGCTTTTGTTATCAATGGGCTGCTTCAACCAAACAAGGACCTGATTAGCCATACTTGGCTCATTATGTGGAGACCTAGTGAGCATGTGGCCTATGTCTGTGTCTTAGTTTCCTGGCCGTGATCACAAATACCACAAAATGGGTTGGCCTAAGCAACAGTAATTTATTGGCTCAGGGTTTTGAGGCTAGTAGTCCAAATTTGAGGCATCAGCAAGGTGAGGTTTTCTCCTTGAAAACTGTGGCATTCTGAGGCTGGCTGCCAGTGATTCTTGGGTTCTTGGCTCTTCCGTCACATGGCAGTGCACATGATAGCATCTTCTCCTTTCTCTTCAGGATTCTACTGACTTCCAGCTTCTGTTCTTCCATGTGGCTTTCTCTTAAAATTACTGACTTTCTTCTGCTTATAAAAGACTCCAGTAGTCCAGATTAAAACCCATCCTGATTCAGTTGGCCACACCTTAACAAAGGTCCTATTTATAATAGTTATAATAATTCACAACCACATGAATGGATTAAGATTAAGAATGTGCTTTTCTGGGGTACATTATTCACTTTACAACAGTTCACCTTCTGGACATGTCTTCATATGCAATATATACTCATTCCATCACAACATCCCTAAAACCTTAAACCATTTCAGTAACAATTCTAAGTACAAAGTCTCATTGGAATAAGTTATGGGCGTGGTCCACCCTGGGGAAAATTTCTCTCTGACTGATGGACCTGTGAAACTTAGAAAACAAGTTATCTGCTTTCAATATACAATGATGTGTCAGGCCTAGGATAAAAAAATCCTATTCCATAAGGGAGAAATTGGAAGAAAAACAGTGGTCATGTGTTCCAAACAAGTTTGAAACCTAGCAGGGAAAACTCCATTAGATCTTAAGGTCTGGTGATCTTTGGATTGATGCTTTGTCTTCTGAGCCTACTGGAGTGGCAGTCCCACCCCTTCTAAGCACTTGTGCAGCAGCTACATTTTCCCCAAACACTGGGGTAAACTATCCCATCTCTGAACACTGGATGTTGGCACAGGCCCCACCATCTCCAGTCAGCCCTCTCCTTGAACTTAGGGACACAAGGCCCACCCTCTCCAAGCACTGGGGCAGATGGCCTGCCTCCTCTAAGTGCAGGGGTAGACTCACCCTACCCTTTCCATAATGTGGGTAGGCCTGCTCTCTTGGCCCAAAGAGATCTTTTTGGTCCAGACTTCTGCTTCCATGGTACTTCCCTTGAAGTTATTCTTCCCTCAATTCATCTCTTCTTTTCTGCCCCTTTCAGTTCTGGATGTCAGTAGTTCTGCTCATAAAAATTTCACAAAAACTGCATGCTTCATGTGCAGTTCAAGGGACTTCAAACAATCAGACCAAAGGACTTTCCACAGAACCTTCATAGATAACTGTATTTCCAATCCTGACTTCCACTGACTGGATTCGTGCTCAGCCCACCCTCAATAGCAAAGGGTTGTTCAGTTTAGCCCTTACATGGAACCCTGTTTTCTGGGGACTCATTTCTTGGAAACCCAGATAGAACCATTTCTGGCCCTAGTCGCAGAACATGCTATCTGGATAGGCTGGGAATTTTTTAAATGATTAGTTTCTAGTTTTTTTGTGCTTAAGAGTTTAGTTCTCAGATTATCCTTTTCTTCTCGCATTTTACTATAGCTTCAAGGAGAAACCAGGCTGTACCTTCCACACTTAGCTTGGAAATATTCTCAGCTAAAAATCCAAGTTCATTGCTTACAAGTTCCACTTTCAATTTGACATCACAACATAATTTTGCCAAAGTTCTATGCCACTTCTACAACAAGGATCACCTTTCCTAAAGTTTCAAATAACACGTTCATTATTTCCTTGTAAGTCCTCATCAGAAATACCTTCAATGTACATATTTCTACCAATAATCTCTTCAAAGCAAACCAGACTCTTTCTATCAAGCACCTCACAATTCTTCAAGCCTCTACCCATTACCCAATTCCAATACTGTTTCAGCATTTTTAGGTATTTGTAATAGCAGCACCCCACTTTCTGGTACAAAAAAAGGTCTTAGTTTCTTGGCTGCTAAAACAAATATGATACAATGAATTGGCTTAAAACCAGGAATTTATTGGCTTACAGTTTTGAGGATGAGAGAAATCCAAAATCAAAGTGTCAGCAAGGTAATTCTTTCTCCTTGAAAACTGTGACATTGTGGGGCTGGCTGCCAGTGATCCTTGGGTCCTTGGCTTTTCTGTCACATGGCAATGCACATGGTAGCATCTTCTCCTTTCTCTTCTGGGTTCCATTGACTTCCAGCTTTTGGTTCTCCATGTGGCTTTTCCTTACTATTACTGAATGTCTTCTATTTATAAAGGACTCCAGTAATCTGGATTAAGAGCTGTCTTGTTTCACTTTAAGGAAAATAACATCTTCAAAATGTCCTATTTCCAGTGGGTTCACACCCACAGGAATGGATTAAGTTTAAGCACATATTTTTCTGGGGTACATAGTTCAACCTACCATAACTGGCCTGGCTCCCCAGGTGAGAAAACCTGCCACAGTTATCTCTTCCTTGCTGGGGAACTGATGAGGCCCTCTGGAGCATAGTGTCACAGTCCTAGGGAACACAGTGCTGTGTGATTTTTAGCAGGGAATTTGGCATCATTTCTCAGGATTTCTATAGCAGGCACACATCTCATCCCATGAATTTAGGTAGTTAAAAAGTGTACTTTTGAGGATTGTGGGAATATGGCAGAGTAGGAAGCTGCAGGAATTAGTCCCTCCAGCAAAACAGCTATTGAACTGGCAGGAGTTGTCTGAACCAACTGTTTTGAATCTCTGCAACACTGTGCAACATCCAGGGAAGGGCTGGAGGAAGAGGCTGGTAAACTGCAGCAAATATTGGTGAATTTCATCCTCTCTGTAGCAGCTACCATCCCCCATGGCAGGCAGCAGTGGGGACTGCAACCCAGACTACTGGTGCAGCTTGCTGGTGTCAGGGTGGGCTATAAAGACCCAGTCCTCCAAAATTCTGGGTTGTGTGGTCTGATTGCTGATCACTGTTTTGACAGGCTACTTCAAATCGCTGGGGGGCTGCCACTGTTTCACCTTCCCTCAGGTAAAAGTGGCAGAGGAGTCTTAAAGAGGCAGTACCGCAGTTTTTTCTCTTTTCTCTTTTATTCCCTCTTTTGGAGAAAAATAATTTGGAAGAGTCACAAATTGGTGGCTCCAGCCCTCAACAATAGCAACAATGACAACATCAACAAATTAGCAATCCCAGAAAAATGAGAGAACGAGGTTTCCAGAGTTTTAACAACGTAATACGCAGAATGTCCAGTTCTCAACAAAAATTGCAAAACACACCAAGAATAAAACTAAAAGAAAACAGAATATAAAACAAAAAAAAAACGAAAACAAAAACACACCAAGAAACAGGAAAGTACGGCCCATTCATAAGAAAAAGAATTTGTCAAAGCATTTGAAAGGTCAGGCATGCATGAATGTGAATGTGTGGACCTTGTTTGGGTCCTGGTTCAATTGTAAAAAAATAAAGTAAAAAAGTTACAAGGCAACAAAAGAAAAAAAAGAATTTGTCAGAAACCACCCCAGAGGAAACCCATACATTGGAAATATTAGACTTTTAATCAACTGTCTTAATATGTTCAATGAGCTAAAGGAATCCATATACAAAGAACTAAAGGAAATGAGAAAAACAGACAAAATAAAGACATAGATATAATGAAAAGGAGCCAAACAGAAAATTTGGAGCTGTAAAGTATAATAATTGAAATGAAAACCTCGTTTTATAGATATAACAGCAGATTTGAACAGGCAGAAGAAAGGATCAATGAATTTGAAGACAAGAATTTGAAATTGAAATTAACCAGTATGAGGAGCAAAAAGAAAAAAATAATGAAAAAATATGAACAAAGCCTGACGTACCTGGAGGACACCATCAAGCTGTTGCATTTTACCAAACATTTAATGAAGATTTAATACAATCCTTCTGAAAATCTTCTGAAAAATAGTAAAGAAGGGATTACTTCCTTACTCGTTCTAGGAGGTCATTTTACCCTGATACCACAGCTATATAAAGCACAGCAAAAGAAAATTACGGAGCAATATTCCATTATGAAAATAGACACAAAAGTTCTCAACAAAACACTGACAAACGGAATCCAACTGTATATTAAGGGATTATATACCATGACCAAGTGAGATTTATTCCAGTAATGCAAGTTTTATTCAACATAAGAAAATCAATCTGTTTAATATACCATATTAATAGAATGAAGGAAGAAAAACACATGATCATCTCAATTGACATAGAAAAAGCATTTGACAAAATCCAACATCCTGTCATGACAAAAGCACTCAGAAAACTAGCAACAGAAGGGAACTTTCTCAAGACGATAAAAGACATATAAGAAAAAAACAGAGCAAATATCATACTCAGTGAAAAACAGAAAGTTTTCACCTAAGATCAGGAATAAGATAAGGATGCTCACTTATTCAACATTGTATTGGAAGTTCTAGCAAGAACAGTTAAAAAAGAGAAAGAAATAAAAATAATCCAAATTGGAAAGGAATAAGTCAAATTATCTCTATTTGTGGATGACATAATCCTATATATAGAAAAACTCCTAGAAGAAAATGTAGGGAAACATCTTCACAATCTTGTGGTAGGTGGTGGCTTCTTAGACCTTACACCCAAAGCATAAACGATGTAAGAAAAAATAGATAAATGGGACTTCCTCAAAATTAAACACTTTTGTGTTTCAAACGATTTTGTTAAGAAGGTAAAAAGGCAGCCTGCTCAATGGGAGAAAATCTTCTGAAGCCATATATTCGACAAGTGTTAGATTTGCATGTTATGTAAAGAGATCATACAGCTCAGTGACAAAAAGACAAGCAACCCAATTTAAAAATGGGCAAAAACTTGAATAGACATTTTTCCATAGAGGAAATACAAATGGCCAAAAAGCACATGAAAAGCTGTTCAACATCATTAGCTATTAGGGAAATGCAGATCAAAACTATGGGATACCATTTCATACATTATAGAATGGCCATTATTTAAAGAACAGAAAACAAGTGCTGGAGAGGATGTGGAAAAATAGGAACACTCCACTGTTGGCGGGAGTGTAAAATTGTGCAGCCTCTGTAGAAGACAGTTTGGCAGTTCCCCAGGAAGCTAAATATAGAACTGCTGTATGATCCGGCAATCCCTCTACTAGGATTATATTCAGAAAGACTGAAAGCAAGGACATGAATGAATATTCACAATTGCTAAAAGATGGAAACAACCCAAGTCTCCATCAACCAATGAATGGATAAACAAAATGTGGTATACATACGATTTAATACTATTCAGCTGTAAGAAGAAATGAACTGGGAAGGCACATGACAACATGGATGAACCTTGAGGGTATTATGTTGAGTGAAATAAAACAGACACAAAAGGATGACATTGTATGGTCTCATTGATATGAACTAAATACGATGACTAAATTTAGGGAGTTAGCTTATACTCTAAAGTTAGTAGGAGACAGAATGTAGGTTGAGAAAGGGGACTTGATGCTGAATATATGTAAAATGTTTAATAAGGTCAATTGTAAATATGTGGTAATGGATAGAATTGATGGTAGCACATTATAATGAGCATAACAAACACTGCTGATTTATAAATGTGATTGTGGCTGAAAGAAGTTAAGGTTATTTGAAAGACAGCTGGAGGATAATGTAGGGACTGTATAACAGTGATTTTTGCTGGTAGATGAGGATTGTGATTAATAATATAAATTCAAGAATGTTCTACAAGATGTTAAGAATATGGTATAACATGGGAAAAATACAATGTAACTTATAGACTACAGTTAACAGTAATATTGTAATAGTTTTGTAGCAATGACATATAAGGTACTATATCAATGCTAAAGCTAAGAAAGAGAATATGGGGTTTAGTTTTATGAGCTATGAATATGATTAAGCATTTTTTTTTTTATTTTCATTAACAGGGAGACCTTGGTTGTGTCATTTAACCAATATGGGCTCATTTATGTAGCTTCCTGAACACTAGAAAAATAACTGAGTTTGTTTTTAGGATTAAATGAGATTAAATGTGCCTGGGCAGAATTTTTTTAAAGTAATGCTTCCATAATTTATTAAGCTGCCTTTTGGCTGTTATTTATTTTTTATAGTTGAAATAAAGTTTACTTAAAAAAGGTAAAAACCCAAAGTATCCACAAGAAAGCTACCAAAACTAATAAACAAATTCAGCCAAGTTGCAGGATACAAGATAAACACGCAGACATCAGTGGGTTTCTATACACCAGTAATAAACTATTTGAAAAAGAAATCAAGAAAACAATTCCATTTACAAGAGCAAATTAAAGAATTAATTACCTAGGAAAAAATTTAACCATGAAGGTGAAAGGCTTGTATACTGAAAACAATAAAATATTACTGAAAGAAACTAAAGAAGACATAAACAAATGGAAAGACACCCTGTGATCATGGATTGGAAGACTTAATATTGTTAAGATTTCAATACCACCTAACACAATCTACAAATTCAATGTAATCTCTATCCAAATTCCAGCCACAATTTTTGCAGATGGAAAAGCTGATCCTCAAAGTCATATGGAATTGCAAGGGATCTCGAATAGCCAAAACAATCATGAAAAACAGAACAATGTTGGGGGACTCACACTTTCTGATTTTAAAACTTACTGCAAAGCTATAGTAATTAAAACAGTGTGGTACTGGCATAAGAATAGACTTGTAGACCAATAGAGTATAATTGAGTCTAGAAATCCTCACGTCTATGGCCAATTGATTTTTGACAAAGGTATCAAGTCCGTTCAATGAGAAAACCATAGTCTCCTCAACAAATGGTGCTGGGACAACTGGAAATCCAGATGCATAAGAATGACTGTGAACTGCTACTTCTTACCATATACAAAATCAATTCAAAGTTAATAAAAGCTAATACTAAGAAAAAAAAAACAAAAAACAAACAAAAACAAAAAAACAAAAAAACTAATACTATAGAACTCTTACAAGAAAACATAGGGAAATATCTTCAGAACCTTGTAGTAGGAAATGGATTTTTAGATTTTACACCAAAAATACAAGAAGAGAAAAAATATATAAAATGGACTTCATCAAAATAAAAAACTTTTGTACATCAAAGGACATTACCAAGAAAGTGAAAAGACAGCCTACAGAATGGGAGAAAATATTTGGAAACCATATTTGGATAAGGGTTTTATATCTAGAATATATAAAGATGCCTACAATTCAACAACAAAAGGACAAGCAACCCAATTAAAAATGGGTCAAAGATTGGAATAGACATTTCTCCAAAGAGGATAGTCCAATAAGTATATGAAAAGATACTCAACATCATTAACCATTAAAGAAATGCAAATTAAACTACAATGAGATACCACTTCAAGCCCTTTAGGGTGGCTATTATTAAAAAAAATCAAAACAACCAAAAACCGAAAAATAACAAGTGTTGGTGGGGATGTGGAGAAATAGGAATCCTTGTATATTGTTACTGAGAATGTAAAATGGTGCAGCGACTGTGGAAAACAGTTTGGAGCTTTCTCAGAAAATTAAACATAGAATTACCATTTGACATGGAAATACCTTGCCTAGCCATATACCCAATAGACTTGAAAGCAGGGACTCAGACAGTTATTTGTATACCCATGTTCATCGTGGCATTATTTATAATAGCCAAAAGGTAGAAACAACCCAAGTGTCCATCAACAGATGAATGGATAAACAACTGTGGTATATCCATACAATGTGCTATTTTTTTTTTTTTTTTTTTTAAGGATTTATTTATTTATTTACTTTTATCCATTTTTACACCCCTTCCCCCCCCCCCCGTTTTTGCTGTTTCTGTGTCCAATCGCTGGGCAACTCTGTGTCCATTTTCTGCCCTCTCTTCTCATCCTTCTCCTCCTGTCTTCACTGGGATTCAATCCTTGGAATCTCTGATGTAGGAGAGAGGCATCCTGCCCGCGCCACCTTAGTTGCTGGTTTTTCGGTGCGTCTCATCTTGCCTCTCCCTTGTGTCACTCTCCTATTATGTCATCATCTTGCTGTGTGGCTTGCAGGAACTGGTGGTGCACCCGCGCACCGGGCCTGGCGGCCCACACACCTTCTATATATTTTTAAAATTTTTACCAGGAGGTCCCGGGGATTGAACCCAGGTCCCTCCATATGGGAGATGGACGCCAACCAGATATAGTCCCCTGCTATATCTCTTAAGGTTGACCAGAGATACCTAGAGTTACAGTCTTTTCCCATACAGGATGGTCATATAATAAATCAGGCTTAGTTTATCACCAGCATTCTAAAAACCAGACCTAGGGAGGAAAACGAGGTCTGGGGACACATGCATGGTTTCTAATATAGCGAATACAATGTGCTATTATTCAGCTGTAAAAAGAAGCAAAGTGCTGGTACATGCTTCAAAATGGATGAACCTTGAAGATACCATATTGAATGAAATAAGTCCAACACAAAAGAAAAAATATTGTAAGATTTGTCTAATATGAAATACTTAGAAAAAGTAAATTCATAGGGACAGAAAGCAGAATTGTTTTACCAGTGATGGGAGAGGGAAAGTGGGGACTTATTGCTAAATGAGTATGAATTTTAGTTTGGAATGATGAAAATAGTCTGGAAATAGTGGTGAAAGTTACACAGTATTGTCAATGTATTTAATGTCAATGAATTGTCTACTTAAAATGTTTAAAATGATTTTTATGCACATTTTACCACAATTAAATGAATTATTTTTTAAAAGTACATCTTTTAAAAATTTCCTATCACTAGAATGGATTTGCTTTTTGAATCTCCATTGTCCTGAATGGCAGAAGCTAAATTTCAGGTGGTCCCAGGATCTCCCCCTCCCTAATGTTTCTTTACATTCTTGGGAGAGGGAGCGTACTTATGTTGTCTTCAGGCATTAGCTAGGAGGCATCAGGTCCTGGGCTAGCTATCATTGTCTGTTTAAGCTCACTTTGGCAGAGACAGCCGAGCTCATTCTGGCCTCTGATCCAGTGTATGTGACGGTTCTCCAGAGAGACAGAACCAACTGCATATTAATACAATACAGACACACAGACAGACATACAAACATCTATGTGTGTATTTGTGTGGTATGCATGTAAGAGATTTATTATAAGGAATTTATTATAAGGAATTGGCTCATATGATTATGGGGGCTGGCAAGTCCAAATTTGTAGGGCAGGCCAGAGGCTAGCAATTCTGGCGAAAGTGATGTTGAATTCCTGGGAACTCAGGAAGTAGTAGAGGGTGTAGTCTTGATCCCTGGAACCCTCAGTTCTCTTGTAAGAGCTCCAACTATTGGATGTTATTGAGGATAATCCCCCTTACTTAAGGTCAAGGGATTGTAGATGTTAATCCCATCTATGAAATACCTCCATGATAGCGACTAGGCCATTGTTTGACCAAACAACTGGACACCATAACCAATCAAGTTACCATATAAAATTAACCATCTCATCCACCTAGGCCTCTTTTGTGTCAGCCTCTTACCAACTGAAAGGCCTCATGGGTTTTTCTCTTTCTCATTATTTCTGCACCCCTTTAGGTCTCTTGAGGATCATCTGGTTCTTCCTCTGTCTCAATGGGTTTAGGAATCCCTGATGATGTTTCACGCCTGACTGGTGAGAAACCCACATTATTTATTTTTCCTGCATGGCTTCCACTCTAGTTGTGGGGAAATCTGTGCAACTTTCTGAAACCTCTCCAGTCTTAACAAATACCCTAAATCCATTTGGGGGTTTATAATTCACCTCTTATTAGATGGTGGCAGGAGTGGAGCTCCATATCAGAGGTACCCCGTTGTTTTAGCTCTCTTGGTTCTCTGATTCCCTTCCTCCTGATGGGAATCCTTGTCTCATTTTCAGGTAGAACTGGACTTGGCTTGGATCAGGTAAGATCCAAATAGGGTGATTATGAAGTTACCTTTAGGCCTTGAGTCCTTCAGTCTAAGTTCTCAGAGGCTTTTGAAATTAAAAAAAGCTGGGAATTTGACTCTATAGTTCTTTCATGTTTTATTATGATAACCCCACTGAAGGGAAGCAGGCATAGAAAACCCTAGTTAATTTTGGAATGGGGAAAAGGTCCCAGGGTAATAGGAAGTATGAGGAAAAGACACTAGTTACTCTATCAAAATATTGGTCTGCTTCATTATTCTCAGGGATAAGATAGAGGAATGTGTTAAGAGAGCACATTTAGGTGGGTGGGTAGCTACTTAAACAATCATCCTCATGGAGTAGTGGTTGTTGGACCCCTTTGAGAATCTCATGAAACTGTGGATCTGTTCTCTAGGAAAATGCACATTTGCACAAAATTTGGCACATAATTGGGTCAATGGGCAGCAGTAAAAATCCTGTTGATAAAATATTTCTATTTATAGAGAGAGACTTCTTAAGGTTTTATGCAAACATCCGTCCAGTGCTTAGCTTTAAAGACCATCTTACCAAATTTTATAGATAAACAAACTGAGGGATCAAAGAGGTGATGTGACCTTTCTCAGGTCAGAGAACCAGTTAGTGGCACTATGCTTCTGTCCTCTTCTAGAGTATGGATGAAATTGTAGGAAACATTCCAGTCAAATTTACAGATTTCACCAAGTTAAAACAGTTGGTATTCTCTCTCTCAGATCAAACTGTGCTGTCTTGAATGATGTTGGTAGGCTCAGGAGCTGCACACAAAACAAGATCAATTTAAAAGGTTTAAACAATTGCTTTTAGGAGCTGCCTTGTCAGGATTTAGTGTGTGTAAACACCCTTGGAGTGTCAGCTGGTCAAGTCTGAAGTGTGACACTGATCCTTAACTTGTTACTGTAACTTCCTTTATGTCATGATTTCCAGATCCCTCACTGTCCTAATTGTCCGTTTCTGGGCACACTAGTCTGTCAGTGTCCCCACCCAGAGCAGACTAGTACAAAGCTCAGACGGTAGATGTTCTGAACTATACACTCCTACTAATCAGCCTTAAGTTTGCATTAACTCTTTCCATTTGTGTCAGAATGGACTCATCCTGAGTTTGTGATCAATAAGAACTTTGTCCTTTTTATTTTTTCACCTTAGTACTCCTATTGCTTTCTTGTCAGATTTTTCCCTGTTAATTTTTCTTTTTAATGCTAAAGTGCAATTGTCTTCAAATACTTGAAGGATTGTTATTTTCAGAGTGGGCTAGATTAGACTGATAGCTGCATAAGCCAGAATTAGTGGAAATTACAGAAAGGCAGGCTTGCATATTCAAGAAAAAATAAAAGCAAACCCAAAACTTTCTAATATGGAAATGACCTGGGAATGAGTTTTCTGTCACTGGAAGTATTTAAGCAGAAGTTGGGTTTCATGGATGTAGTACAAGGTTTCTTGCATTAGAAAGGAAATTGGATTGGATGACATTCAAAGTCTTTTCAACTCTAGGATTCCATGAAGAAATGTTTTCAGAAGCTATAAAAATAGACTTTTCTCACTTCTGAGAAAAACAAACTTTTTCTCAAAATTGTGACTCAGTGGGCCAAAGCTCTGGCCAATTAGTGTAATGAAAGATACTGACTACGTAGGCAGGGTCTTAGTAAAGTGATTTCATTCAGCAACTATTTCTTGTGTGCCTATTTTGAATTATGTGCTGTGCTTAGTACCGGAGATACAAAGATTTTTTTGAAAAAATGATCTCTTTCCTTGGAGAAGTTGAAAACATTAAATGGGCGAAATAAATCTATAATAAGAACTGATATTGATTAAGAACATAATATGTGGCAGGTACTAGTCTAAATATCTTTTATATTAATTTTTTCACTATCATAGTAACCCAATGAGATGGGTACCATCAATATGAGGAAACTGAGACACAGAGTCAAATGCCCATCAAACTAGGACTTCTGGAATTTATTGATATTACAGCCATCAGTAACACAAACACGATTCAGGATTATTTCCAACAGCTTACAGGGGCAAGAACTGTACCTCGGGTCTTCATCAGAAAAGATTATATAGGTGGGCGCTCTGATCAAATAAATATGCAAAAGAATGGGGAACTGGAGACCCAGCTATGGCAAATTGCAGCTCTAAAATAATTACAGAACAGACCCCAATGATGTCCCCCTTGGGAACTGGATAGCATCACCAACAATGACAATACTTCTTGGTGGATGGATCTGGGGCTCTTCTTACCCCAATTACAGCAACTGTTTACTTAAATTCTGAAATAAATTAACCAAATAAAAAAAAAGAAAAAAGAAAAAAGATTATTTTCTCGACTTCACATAACTATTAAGTGCTGGAGCTGGGGCCAGGGCAGGCACATTCTAATTTCAGAACCTATGCCCTTACTCCCAGCATGGCACCATCTCCTGAAACAATCTCCCCATGGGTCCCATCACACTATGCTTTCCTTGTTCTCCATCAGCCTCTGTGACTCTGCTTCTTTGTGTCCTCTACAGCTTCTTCCCAGTCTGCCCACTTCCTGCTGGCACTTTCAGGGGCTCTGCCTGGGCTTGCTGTCTTCTTCTTATGCTGAGCACTCTCACCGGGGCTTCTTTCTAGGTGCAACAGCCCACAACTACCAGTCAGGTACCAGTCACTCCAGATCTGTCTCTTCTGCTCAGTCTGCTCCTATAAGCTTCAGGCTCAGAGGTTCAGATGCCTAAGTATCTCTGTCTGGGTGTCTGTAGGGACCTAATGTTCTACATGAAGAAGCCTGAACCCCTAAATAGGCTTTTTCTTTGAACTCCATAGCTCACCTGGGGCCCCATCCATGTTGGAAAAATAGGAATCATTAAATTCTCTTTCATTCCTCATAGTCCATCTAATCACTAAGTTTGGGGAATTTCATTTCCCCTTAACTGTTGCTGTAGTCGGGGCCCTTATTTCTACTTTGACTGCTGAGAAGTCTTTCTTAAAGTGGCCTCTCTGCCTCCAGTCTCATCCTCTTAAATCCATCATCCTCTCAACCATGAGAGTGTTCTTTCTAAAACACAAATATTTATGCTATTTGTTTGTGTAGGTCCCTCAAAGTCTTCCCATTGTCTACAGAAGTGATTCTTTAAAACTGGTTCTTAGGCTAGGTGCATCAGAATCACCTGGGTGCCGCTTTGTTCCCGGGCCTGAGGGTGATCAGCCCTGCTGCAGCCCGGGGGGCGACACTGGCTAGTTGTGGGCCGTCCGGCGTGCACTCCGGAACGGCGGGGGGGTGAAGAAGTTGTCAGGAGAGCGCAGGCCCGGCTCCCTGGTCTTCACGGAGGTTAAGGAGAAGTTGTCACAGGGTCGCCGTTTGGTGCCCTGTGGTCTCCCTGACAGTACTAAATGAAGAGACACCACTCACTTGCTTGCTGGAAGGTAAGACCTTTATTCAGGGAGAGCTGCGCAGTTTTATAGGCAGAGTTGGGCGGGGGTGAGCGTGTTGTCTTCTGATAGGGCGAAGCTGTTGCTGGGCGTGGAGGGAAGATTTGGGAGGGAGGGGGGAGGCTAGAGGAGAAGGCCAACATGTCCAAATAAGGTTATGGCTGTGAGGGGGTGCTGTGATAGGCTGAGAGAAATGGGGAAGTTGGGTCCGGGAAGAAGGTGGGGCGTAGTGCCCCGCAAACGCCTGGTAAACATTACCTCACCTGGGCATTGTTAAAATTGAACCTTTCTCCTCCTACCCCAGACCTACTAAATCAGAATCTCCGAGAGTGCACCCTAGGGATGTGTATTTTTGTGATGCTACCAGGGAGATTGTTGATCGCTATAAACTTTCAGAACTACCTGCTCCCTGGATAAAACCTAAGCGCCTAAAATGACATGAATGTTCTGGTCTCTATTCCTTATCTCTTACCAATTTCTTTTAGTCACCCTAGCACCCAGCTGCTTATATTTTCTCACCAACCCCATGCACACATGACTCATTTATATGAGTTTCCACTGTCTTACCTTCTCAGAGAGCCTTTTGCTTCACTGCTCATTCCATTGTCTTTGGTAGGCATCCCCTTTTCTAGGCAGGCTTCTCCACTCTTTCCCTTCACTGGGCTCAGTAATTTGTGACTCCTCTGAGCTTCTCTAGTACATACTTTTGCATATTCTTGTTAATCTTTAGGGCATTATCCTGTAATTATGTTCTTGCTTCCCCCTCTAGTTTGTCAGCGTCTTGATGGCAGATCCCATGCACCATTCTTCTTTCTGTTTCCAGGGCCTGATACACTGTCTGATACACAGCAGATGCTCAATGTAAAATAAAAAAATGAATGAATATAAAGTGTGGGTATAGAATAACAAGGGAAAATTAATGGAGTGCTGTGGAACCAATAATGTAGGAACTACAAATTCTCTTGGAAGAACCAAGTTGGCTTCACAGGGGAAATGGCATTTTCTTAAGGTCTTAAAAGAAAAGAATGAATAGACATGTAGACATTTGCTAGGTAGAGCAAAAGGGGAAAGGGCATTCTCAGCAGAGGGAATGTCTAGGGAGAGATGGGCAGTTTGGCATGACTGGATAGAGGGTGAATCAAGGGAAGTGGTGGAGGATGAGCCCCAAGACAACTTTCCCAGGACTAGGGAGGTCTCCAGTGCCACCCAGAGTGGTGGCTGGACTAATGCTGACTGACAAACCCAGGGGAAGCAGTGCCGCTATTGTGCCAAAGTGGTTTTCTAGCCCCTATGATCAGAAGAAGTTAGTCACTTATTAACCAGTTAACACAATAGATGTTTTAGGCTAAAACCTTTTATAGACTTAGAAAACGTATGTGCCTGCCATATAGCAAACATTCAGCAAATGATAACGAGCATGATTCTAACTCATGACATGCTCTATTCATCAAACATTTTTTAAAATGGTCCTATCTTGGAGTTCTGCTACAGTCTCTAATAGGACAGTAAGAATCCCCTGAGTGCAAGGGCAGTGCCTAGTGAAGGAAGACAGACCATTACGCCAGGCCCTTGACACTGATGATTGTATTTATGAACCTTTACTTTTGAAATTGAAACTTAGCCTAGTATTATATAATGCCTAAGAGTTACCTCCTGAAAGCCTCCTTGTTGCTCAAATATGACCTCTCTCTAAGCCAAACTCAGCATACAAACTCACTACCTTCCCGCCTCCTGCCCGTCATGGGACATGACTCCTAGGGATGAGCTTCTCTGGCACTGAGGGATTATTACCAAGTGCCAAGTAGCAATGCATCTGGAAAAAGACCTTGACCAAAAGGGGGAAATGGTAAATGCAAATGAGTTTTTTATGGCTAAGAGATTTCAAAGTGAGTCAGGAGGTCATTCTAGAGGTTATGGTTATGCAACTCTCACCAGGATCTCATTGACTACCACAGCAAACAGTGCCTCAAATAGCAGGGCTCCTGAGGGCTCTAGAGACATCCAGAAACTGTAAGCAGGGCAGACAGCTCAGAAATTCAGCACGCTGTCAGTGGGCCTTACTTTGGAATTTATGCTCCCCAGTGTAACAGAGTTAGACTCATTGTAGGTTCGCTACACCTGGCTCTTCTGCCCCTTTTATTTGAACCTGTAATTAGCACTACACTTGATAAATATATATCTCAGAGACTTAAATCTTTGATCTGTCCACGTTGAGCCCTGAGTTTCAGCAGAGTCGCAACACCTACTCTCCAGTTCATGGGACTCACCCAGGACAACTAACAAGGAGATGATGATGGACAATGCCCATCCCAAGGAACAGAGAGTTGTTTGCACCTGTAAGCAAGATAGTTCCATCCATCTGCCCAATGGGATCTAAGCTCCCTCTCAATTATAAGCAGAGTAGGCATCACCATCACCAAATGCTTAAGACTGGGGAATCAACAATGGACTAAAGTAGACTTATTATTCTACTATAGACATTATTATTCTAGCAATGGAAGAACTCTTATCATTGATCACTGATGTCAAGGCAGTCACCACCAGAGATTCTGAGGAATGGGAGAGAGAAGAATAGGTGTAATATTGGGGCATTTTTGGGACATTGGGGTTGTCCTGCTTGACATTGCAGTGACAGATACAGGCCATTGTATATTTTATCATAACCTACAAATGCAGGACAGAGTGTAAACTATAATGTAAACTGTAATCCATAGTAGCAACGTTTCAATATCTGTTCACCAGTTGTAACAAATGTATCACACTAATGAGGGGTATTTTGATAGGGAAAGTGTGGGAGGGGGAGGGAGTGGGGTTTATGGGAATCCCTTATATATATTTTAATGTAACATTTATGTAATCTAAAACTTCTTTAAAAATAAAAAAATTAATTAAAAAAGGTCCTATCTTATATTATTTTATCAAACCACTTACATGACTTTCCCTTTTTCCTTCCTGACATTTCATTCTAAAGTTATACAAGCATCTGAGGCTTAATCAGTGCTGCTGCTTTTGGTAACCTTTACTGACTGTGAAGATTTTTATTTCCATATAATAGTGAAATTCCTAGAATTATACCACAATTTTTGGTAAAGTTAATTGGATTTCAGAGCTCTACGTATTTCTTCTTTCTTAAAATCAGTAATTCACACATTCAAACTGCTGTATCTAGACAGTATGTGACACCTTTCAATAAAGTGTAGTGCTTAGTAAGAAAGTATTGCTTTCAATCGATTTGAATCTGTGATCTGTAAGTGTTTGAAAGGTGCTATTTCTATTTTAGACTACTTTTTCCCTCCAAAATTTAAATTCTTTGGGTAACTGCGGTGCCCAATTTACTGTCCAAGTCTCTCCACAGAATAAAAAATTTCCAAGTGTACCCATTCTCTTCTACTTTCATTTATTTGTTTAAAAAAATGAATCGAGTAACTACTATGTGTCAGAGGCTATCTAAACCACCAGGGCTACAGAGATCAAGGAAACCTGGTTCCTGCTCCTAAGAAGCTTGCAACTTAGTAGACAGAGACAAAAACCAAGTCTATGGTAGCCTTCTACCATAGAAGTCTGAGGCCATGGTAGGCACACAAAGAAAAAAGCAATAAGCTCTGTGTTGATTCAGGAATAACTTCACCAGAGAGGCATAAGAGCTTGAGCTGAGTCATGAGTCGCCAAAAGACAGCCTGACAAGTAGAAGATGGTGGTGGCCAGAGGTGCAGTGAAATGGGATAAGTCAAGATCATAAGGACTTTTTTAAGCCTTCTTAAGGAATTTGCACTTTATCTTACAAAAGAAAAGGTTTTAAACAAGGGAGTAATATGGTCAGATGTCACTTTTAGAAAGATCATTCAGATAGTAGTGTTGGTTCATGGGATGGGAGGGAGATAAGTGGATGGGCTGTGTGATATCAATCGCAGGGATGACTGGCAACAACTATTGAAACAACCTAAGTCTGAGGTGATGACAAAATGAAATGAAACAGTAGCAGTTAGATCGATACTTTTCAATCAGGGGAGGACGATTTTTCCCCTGAAGGGACACTTGGCAATGTCGGGAGACATTCCTGCTAGTAGGGGGTTCTACTAGCATCTAGTGGGTAGAGGTCAGGGATGCTGTGGAACACCCTGCAATGCCCAGGACAGCCCCCACAACAAAGGACTAGCCAGCTCCAAATACCATAGCGCCGAGATTGAGACACCCTAGTGTAGGTGGAAAGAAGAAACAGATATGAGAGCATTAAGGAAGTAGAGTCTACTAAATTCTACTTGGTAGAATTGATAAGGTATACTGGATAGGAGAGAGAGTTGTTTAGGGTGATTCTAAAGTGTCTAGTGTGGGTGACTAGAGATAGGAATTATAAGAGGAAGAACAGTATTGGACAAAAAGAGTATGTGTTTAATTTTAACCTTATGAAAATTTAAAGCCTGTGGGACCTGGAAGTGGAGATGTCCGAGAGGTGGGTGTGTTTATAGAGCAGGAGCCTGAGATGTGGGATGGAGAAGAACTTTGGGAGTCATTGGCATATAGGTGGCCATAAATCTGGGTGTATAATAATCATAACTCTATGGTAGAGAGAGTAAATCTTGCCAAATATCCAAGTGTTCCTCTACACCTCCTGCCTCCCTGCTAGTGAGGCTGGGGCCAGGGGACTGCTTCTGGCAAATGGACCAAAAGCAGAAGGGACCAAGATGGTCAAAGCTGGTGTGGCCCTCCTTTTCTTTCTTCCTCTGCCCCAGCCTTGCAGATGCTGTGTGTTTCAGAGGTGTAACTACAGATGGAGGAGGGCTGCCTACCCGACATTGAACTGTGTGTGAGCAAGAAATTCACGTTTTAAGCCCGTAAGAGCTCAGGGTTTGTTGTAGCTGCTAACTTTGTTGACCCTGGCCTAATTGAGCCTCTGATTCTTCCCAGTGGGCCAAAAATTTAATCTAGTCTTTTCCATGTCAACTCAGTCATGTTAGTGATTTCTCATATCAATTCTGTGTGAATTCTGAGGCTCCTAAGAGTCACAATGTAGTAGGAATGGCATCTCGTCTGTGGTCATCTTGCGCTGACATATGCTGATATGTAGATTTGTCTGATTTGGGAATTGCCACCCCTACTGGTGCCCACTGAGATACCCATAATCCACCTGGCTTCTGTGCATAGGCCATACTGCTGTCCATGGCTAAGCCCCTTTGTCATGACTGAGGGACCCTTACGAGCCCACTAGCTCTCAGAATTTTATTTACACTCCTTTTCCTTTTGAGTCTCATTGGGACTGTCTGGGAAGCTGCCCAAGTCCATTGGCCTTCGCTTTCCACAATTCTAGGTTTGTTCTCCCAAGCCGTAGCAGCTTAGAAGAATCATGGGGAGATGGCGGCCGCACCCCTTCATTGAGCTCTACGGGAGGCGGGAGCTGAGCGGCTGTTGCGAGGAGGAGTCCGGGAGTTACTCTGGTCGCGACATGGAGCTGGCACCTCCGGCCCAGAGCGCGACTTCAGCCTCTCTCACAATCTGGGCACGGTCATCATGGAGCGCTGGTGGAAGGTGCCGCTGGCCGGGGAAGGCCGGAAGCCGCGCCTCCACCGGAGACATCGTGTCTACAAACTGTTGGAGGACACGAAACACCGGCCCAAAGAGAACCTGGAGCTCATTCTTACGCAGTCTGTAGAGGAAATTGGAGTTCGGGGTGACTTGGTCTGGGTGAAGAAATCTTTGGCTCGTAATCGACTTTTTCCTCAAGGACTGGCTGTATATGCATCCCCTGAAAACAAGAAGCTGTTTGAAGAGGAGAAATTGCTGAGACAAGAAGGAAAATTAGAGAAGACCCAAACCATGGCAGGTGAGGCGACAGTGAAATTTTTGAGAAACTGTCACCTGGAGGTGGGAATGAAGAACAACATCAAATGGGAGCTAAATCCTGAAATAGTCGCCCGCCACTTCCTTAAGAATCTTGGTGTTGTGGTAGCCCCACATGCCAGAAGAGCCCATCACACGGTGGGGCGAGTACTGGTGTGAGGTGACGGTAAATGGGCTTGACACTGTGAGGGTGCCTATGTCTGTGGTGAACTTTGAGAGGCCCAAGACCAAAAGATATAAGTACTGGTTAGCTCAGCAAGCCGCCAAGGGAATGGCCCCCACCAGCTCTCAGGTGCTCTGAACCTACCCTCCAAGGCAACCAGATGCCTCCAAGACCCTACTGTTCTAGAAGCAGAATTGGAGGAGCAGTGGAGCAAAGATGGGCCAACACCCTGATCTCACTCCCAGCTCTGACCATTTATGGAATTTTAGAGCACATACGAGGATATCAGACTGAATTGCACATACACGGTTGAATTCTCCATGTTTGCCATCTCTGTCTTGAACTGTCATCACATCTGCCCCCTTCTTGGGGCAGTCCTGCTCAAGGAGTATCGGGCTGTAAATTTGATAAGCTGGATATTAATGGACTGAAACAGTCTAGGTCTCATCTAGCCTCTTCCTCCTCCCTTAGAGCTAACTGGAACAATCAGGAAGAGCTAGCTGTTGTCTCTAGTATATTAGTTCCTGGCTCATTCTTATCACCCAAACTGAACATTTGTAAAAAGCTGTGTCCTTTGAATAAACACATTCCCTTTTTTTTTTCTAAGGAGACTTTAAAAAAAAAAAAAAAAAAAAAGAAAAAAAAAAAAAAAAGAATCATGGGGCATTGGATTTAGGATCCCCTAACTTATACGAAGACACCCTTCTCCAAGGTTTGGGGTGGGTTTTGGTGCAGGAAACCTGCTTCCAGTGTCTAACTCTTTTTTATCATAAAAAGAAGCTTTGTGAGGTTGGAGCAGGGAGTAGCAGAAAAAAACGATTCTCCATCCTTGTATCTTCTCCCCAGTCTTTCTGTCTTGTACCTAGACTGGTAAAAAGTTGTTTTAGAGCCAAAACCTTGGGGAGCAGGTATAGCTCAGTGGCTGAGCGTTTACTTCCCATGTATGTGGTCTTGGGTTCAACCCTCAGTAACTCCTTAAAAAAAAACTAATGATAAAATATTTTTTAAAAAGCCAAAACGTTGATAATTTTATTCCTACATTCCTCCTTGTTTTCTACATGGGGGTGGTTCACATGATTAAGTAAAATTCAGGAGAACCCACATCAGTTAGTTCACGAATCATCCATCCCACACTTGTGGTAACTGTTGTCATGGTAGCAGATGAGGCCACTCAAGGGTGCTGTGCCAAGCAGTGCTCCTCAAACTTCAGAGAGCATCAGAATCATTTGGAGGGCTTGTAAAACATGGATTGATGGGACTTACCCCCAGAGTTACTGATTTCAGTAGATCTAAGTTGGGGACCAAGAATTCACATTTAGGGTTGCCAAAATTAGCAAATAAAAATACAAGATACTGGGTTAAACTTGAATTTCTTGTAAACAAATGTTTTTTAGGATAAATATTTCCCAAATATTGCATGGGGCATATTTGTCTTAGAATGTTTTATCCTAAAAATGAATTCATTGTTTATCTGAAATTCAAATTTAACTGGGTGTCCTGTGTTTTATCTGGCAACCTTGTTTGCATTTCTAACACATTCCTGGTGATGAGGATGCTGCTGGACTGAGGACCACAATTTGAGAGCCACGTGGACAGACCAGCCTGAGTCCCACGCCCTGAGGTATACCAACATTTAACCAGCCAAAAGAAATCTGAGAAGAAGCCGAAGAGAGGCAGCACAATTAATATTGTTTTCTCATAAGCCAAAGGAGGAGAGAAATTTTTTGAAAAAATGAAGTGGACAACAGAGTCACATGTCACGAGAGTTTGGGGAAAGATGAGGATTGAAAAGAATAAATTAAATTTGGCAGTGAGGAGGACTAGGGGATCTTCGCCAAAGCATTTTCAGCACAGTAATGGGGACAGAAGCCAGCTTGCAGTAATGAAGAGGGAGTAGGAACATCATAGTGAAGATGACAGTTTGGATATGATTATTTGGAGAAGGGTTTTTTTGTGTGTGTGTGAGGAGAAATAGAGAGGGATGCAGGGGCGATTGAGGGTATTTTTTTTAATAAGGGAGAGACTTGAATATATTTATAGCCAGAGAAGAAACTAGCACAGAGGGAAAGTCTGAAGTTACAGGAGATAGAGTGTAACAAATGAGGCATAAAAAGGAGGGATTACCAGCCCGAGGGAAGCAGGAAGAAGATGGAACTAGAGGGGTGGTAGCTGGACTATTTGCAGACTCAGCATCTCAGTCTGGGCAAAAAAGACAATTTACCAATTTGCCCTTTAAAGGAGAAAGAACATATATCTTAGAGAACTCTGTTGATGTTGTTTTTACTATTGCAAAGTAGGATAGGAAAATGCACGCGTGCGCACATATATGGGGTGTTGAATAGTATATTTTAAAATTCTGTGTGCTTAAAACTTTTTCCTTTTGTTGTAATTTATTCTTTCAGCCCCTCTTTCATTTAGTTTCATAGGGTTATTTTCACAATTTTCCCCCACATTGTTTTTTCTTCCTCAGGGTGTTCTTTTCTCATTGAGAAAGCCATTTTTAACTTCATTTTAGAGCTGCAGCCTCCGATTTGGTTTGTAACCCATGCATTTCCTTCCAGGGCTGCCCTTCTCTGGTAGTGCTTTATCAGGAAACACCTTTCCCCATCACCCTCAGTGGACCACCTCCGAGGCTTATCCTTGCATTTCCTGCTTATTTCTGTTAAATTGATTTTTAAAAATTGGCCTTATCTCTTAGGTGATGTAAATGCCACCATCAAGGCATTATTCTCTTCTATTCTAGTATTAAACCTATCTCTCAAGTTGAAGTATTTAAATTGTCTCATTTTAAAAAGTTTGAGTTTCTCAAATTGTAGTCTTGGGAGCATTTATATGTGAATCACTTACCAACTTAGTGTTCACTGGGCATCTAGAAGCATGAACCTTGTGCAAGCACCGGTGGTGGTCGGGTGGTGGGTGACAATTAGGAGCCACAGAGAGAAGCACTGACAAATCCTGGAAGAAACAGGGGGCTCTGAGACAAAGCCTTGTCGCCTGCTTTTGCCTGGATTGCCTTTTCTCTGCTGGGGTCACCGTGGGCTTTATCTCCTAACCCTGGAATGCCAAGGTGGGTTGGGGCCACAGAGAACCAGAGCACAGCTAGGGAGGTGTGAGCTTGCCGGCCAAGTTTGCAGATGAGCTGGTGGATGAATGACGTGGACCAGGCCAGGTGCATCAGTGGCAGAGCCATGGTTATGAGGGTTAGAATTAATATACATATCTTATCCTCACTGTGTGAAATGTAAACCCCTCCCCTTTGTCCTTTCTCCATTTATATTTGGCTTAACTATTTTTATTTAATATGTTGGAGGTTTGATGTTTAATTTAAAAATCTAATGCATTATTATTATTATTACTTAATACATGGCATTTACTTATTATATGATTGATATCATATTATTAAATAAGTATATTTAATGAAAGACATTCGTTCAACATTATTTAGTAAATAACATTCACTAATAAGAAAAGACATTTAAGTCATTTAATAAGTAGCATTTAACATGACTCAAAGTATATAAGTGGCTTAATTTCCGAATGCACTATCCTTGTTTTTGTTTTTGTTTTTTTAAAGATTTATTTTTTTTTTTTACCCCCCCCCCCCCCGCAATGGCTCCCTTATCTGTCTGCTCATTTTTTGCTCGCTGTGTCTGCTTATCTTCTCCAGGAGGCACTGGGAATCAAACCCAGGACCTTCCACATGAGAGACAAGTGCCCAACGGCCTGTGCCACATCCACTCCCAGTGGGCTGTGATGTCTGCTGGGATGCGGTGCCTAGCTCATCTTCTTTAGGAGGCACCGGCACCCAAGCCTGGGACCTCCCATCTTGTAGGTGGGGGCCCAGCTGGTTGAGCCACATCCACTTCCCTACCTTTGTTTTCTCACAAAATGAAGCAAGAAAGTATTGCAATTAGAAATGCGCACAGGTCCATCCGGTCCTTGCCACAGCCAGTGTCTGAGTCTTTATTGTGAATGTCCCAGGCAGAGGGCTGTGTCTCTTCTGCAAGGAAGAATTGAGGCTGAAGGGTTCCAGTAACAGGATAGAGGACACAATTTCTGCTCTTGCCTCTTCTTCAGCTTAACTGAAGAGGAGTTTGGGGAAACAACACATCAGAATTACATAAAATCACAAACTGTTATGATTGTACCTATCACTCTCCCCTCTCTGTGAGTTCCCCCTTCCGGCTGGCTTTTAAATGGTGGACCTCATCAGACCCAGGAGAAGTAGAAGGGAACTGTGTATTGCCTGGAGAGGAAGATCTGATGACAATATAATACCTTTTGTTAAATAATGAAGTATGAAAATGCATTAAACAAGTATTTTGCTATTGGATCTACTATATAATGTGGTTTTTTTTTCAATTGGCAACTATCTGAGGTTGCAGGATGCAGTTCCAGCTTGTGTAGTTCTGAGAAAGAATTTCCAAGATGGGGTTTTGATGTATCCCTCCCTCTCCCCTGCTTATTCTAAAAGAGGTGAGAATTAGTTAAATGCCTCCATGAAGAAAATGGAGCAATTGAAAACTGATAAAAGTTTGAGCCTAATTACCTCCAAGCTTACATTCAGAACAGAAAAACTTGCAACGTCAAATCCTTTAAACCCCAGTAATATTTTGGCCTATTACAAATAAATGAAAGTTTATCCTCCTACTTTCAAGAAAGTTTTAATTGGAATTCTTTCAATTTCCCCTCCTAACTTGCCCAATTTATCAGTGAGTGAATAACTCCTTATTTTGACTTAACAACTAGGAAAACTCACCTGTGTGCAAACAGCCCCCCTCATCTCCAGATCACCCAAACCAGAATAATCGCCTGCCTTTTATACCTGCCTGGTGCACCTGAGAGCAGAGGAAGTTATGGTCTCTCCATCTCAAAGCAGAGTTCAGCAAATCATGCTAATTTAGTTCTATAGGTATTTACTGTACTTATTTTTTTAAAAAAGAATTTATTGAAGTGTATCATTCATACATGAACATACATAAACTATAAGTGTTCAGTAAACATCATGAACTTACAAAACAAACATGAACAACATCACACAGGGATCCCACACATCACTGCCCCCCCCCAAACACCCTGCATTGTTGTGAAACATTTGTTAACAAATCATGAAAGAGCATCGTCAAAGTATTACTACTAACTATAGTCCGTATCTTCCCTATAGATTTTTTTAAAGGATTTGTTTATTTATTTATTTACTTTTATCCATTTTTAACCCCTGTATTAGTCAGGGTTCTCTCAGGAAACAGAATCAACAGGAGATATCTGTCAATAATATGAGATTTTAAAAGAGTCTCATGTGACTGTGGGGATGCACAAGTCCAGGTTCCACAGGCAGGCTGCAAACCAGGGGCTCCAATGAAAGTCTGATGAAAGGTCCTTGATGAGTTTCTGGGAGAAGCTGGCTGTCCAATGACGAGCTGGGAAATTCTCTCTGAATGCTGAAATCACTTCCCCTTTTAAGGCATTCAACTGATTGGATAAAAGTATCACCCATTGATGATGCAGTCTCCCTGATTGATGCAGATGTAATCAGCCATCCATGCAGTAAACTCACTGGTGATCGAAGTCCATAAATGCTCTTGTATTACAGTTAGCCCAGTGCTTGCTGGACCAAACACCTGGACACAATTACTTGGCTGAGTTGACACATTAGCCTAACCATCACACCTCCCACCCCGTTTTTGCTGTTTCTGTGTCCATTCTCTGTGTCCGTTTCCTGCCCTCTCTTCTCATCCTTTTCCTCCTGTCTTCACTTGGATTCGATCCTCAGAATCTCCGATGTGGGAGAGGCGTTCTACCACCTGTGCTACCTTAGTTCCTGGTTTTTCAGTGCATCTTGTCTTGGCTCTCCCTTGTGTCACTCTCCTGTTACATCATCATCTTGCTGCATGGTTCATGGGACCTAGTGGCGCACCTGCAGACAGGGCCTGACAGCTCACCCGCTCATGGGGCCTGGCAGCATACCTGTGGGCAAGGCCTGGCGGCTCACCTGCACATGGGACCTGGTGGCCCACGCACCTTGTATATTTTTCTTTTTTTAATTTTTACTGGGAGGTTCCGGGGGTCGAACCCAGGTCCCTCCATATGGGAGATGGATGCTCAACCACACGAGCCACATCCGCCCCCCTGCTATATCTCTTAAGGTTGACCAAAGATACCCAAAGTTACAGGCATTTCACATACAGGATAGTCATATAATAAATCAGGCTTGATTTATCACCAGCATTCTAAAAACCAGACCTAGGGAGAAAAACCGGATCTGGGGACATATGCATGGTTTCTAATATAGTGAATGTTTAGCCTACCCTGATTATCAAAAAATCAGGTCATTGAGAATATTCGCAATGTACTTATTTATTTTAAGGAAACTATTTCAGGGTCCTTAAGCTCCACAGATCTGTCAGGACTAAAGAAATAAGGGGAAAACCAATTAGCGTGTACAAGAGTGAGCCTCTATTTATAATTTAAATAAAAACCACTTGTTTCTATACAGTTTGATTATAGTAGTTGCTACTTAGAGTCAACTAAACGTGATTGGTTGGGTTACCAACTCTGTGGTTGGACCCATGAGAAGATTTCAATGAGATATTGATGACAATAATGACTGATGTTTATTGAATTCCAGGCTTTACATGTAATATTGCTTTCAAACTTCATAGTGATTTTATGAGGTAGATACTGTTATTACCTTCATTTTGTTAATGAGGACATACAAGCTGAGAGAGCTAAGGTAACTTGCCAAAGTTCACACAGCTATTAAGTGGCAGAGCCAGAACTTGAACTAGATCTTTCTGACTGCAAAGCTCAGCTCTTAACTTCAATTCTCTACTGCACTCATAGAATTTGCTATCTGGTAAGTGGAGAAAAAGTATGTAAACAGCTAATTGTGTAAGGCAGGTCATGGCAAGTGACAAAATACATGTGCAGACAAAATTATGTGGGACATGGTGGAGGAAAAAACTAATCCTGGGAGGCATAGCATGTGTACTAGTTTGGGACTGTATACACCCAGGAAGTCATGTTCTTAAAGCTGGTCTATTCCTGTGGGTGTGAACCTATTGTGAGTGGGATCTTTTGATGAAATTACTTCAGTTACAGGCCTTTTGATGGGGTTAGTTCAATTAAGGCATGACTCAGAGTGGATCTTAATCCTTTTACCTGGAGTCCTTTATAAATGGGATGAATATGGAGAGAGAGCCACAGAAGCAGGAAGCTGAAGGCAAGAGGAGAAGGGAAAGCCCAGCAGATGCTGCCTTGTGCCTTGCCATGTGACAGAGGAGTCCAGAATTGCCAGCAGCCGGTCTTTGCGGAGAAAGTATAGCCTGATGATGCCTTGATTTGGACATTTTCACAGCCTCAGAACTGTAGGGTTGTAAGCCAATAAATTGCCATTGTAAAAGCTGACCATTTCTGGTGTACTGCTTTCAGCAGCCTAGCAGACTAAAACAGCATGATTGCCAGTTGCTCACCTAATAGCCATTGTTCTTTCAGAGTAAGAGAACTCTGTTTTGTTTGCTGGTGCATTGCTTCTGAATATAGACTATGAACCTAGCCTCCCTTGCAGCTAGACGGCAGTGCATCTAGTGTATTTGATGCCCAGAGTAGATCATATTTTAGCACCCATCTTCTATCAAGGAAATTATTTTCAGTAATAATTGTGAAATGAAACAAATAATAATGACCGGAAAAGAAACACAAACAGTGAATACTTTTTTTAATTAACTTTGTGTATTTAATCATATCAGTCCAAAAATAAACAAATGTTCCTGAAGAAAGAGAAAAACAAAGGATTAATACTTCAAATCTTGTTAATAAGTTTTTTTGAAAAAAGGAAAAATTATTGGCCTGGGATAGTAATGGATAATAGCATTACAACAGCTAATAAAAGACTTTTAATAAAACTAAAACATTTGCAAAAATATAAATTATGCAACTATAAGTTGATCCCTGAAATCATTTTATTTTTTGAATTTGCTCTTTAATTGTAAAACAATTAACAATTAAAAAAGAAGAAAATATTTTACTTAAAATTTTTATCCTAATTAAGTAAAATTAAGTAAAATATTTCATGCATGCATTAAAATTTGCAGTCACCAAACTAGAACAAGACATCTCACCGTTTGTGTTCTGTTTTGTTTTGAATTTAAACACACACAAAACCTTAAAGCAGTTACATAGCATGAAAGAATCAAAGTAAAGTTCTCTTTACAGCACCATCATCATTCACTTAGAATATGCTGTTTAAATATGGGAATTTGTAGCATCACAGGATTTGGAAACACAAACTGTGCCAAAGTTAAATAATAAATAAAATTAAAAAAATAATAAAGAAGTCCTAGTTTGAAACTTACATATGTATTATTAAAATGCAACAATATTCATAGTATTAAGAACTTAGACCACCAACAAAATATTTCCTCAGGGAGGAGTATTTTACCACTGAATAGTTTGGAATTACTGGTGGTGGTAACAGTGAAAAGCAGACTGACTTTAAGATAGTGTATTACTTTTTAATAAGTTCTCTACAGATAATGCACCTCATTACTGTTTGTACCCAAGGTGGGCTGTGCCCATTTGCCTCATCCTTGCTATGCAACTGCAGCTAATATAGCCACGTGACTAACTTTTGGCCAGAGAGATTTAAGTGAACGAATTGTGTGGGATTTCTGCGAAGTCAGTTTACAGGCACCTGAACTAGCTTTCTTTCTTCCTTTCTGCATTTTCCGAGATGGATGTGATGTCTTGAGCTTCAGCAGCCTTGGTGGACCATGAAGGGAACTTGAGGATGGAACTAGTGATAAGGTGGCATAAATAAATAGAGAACCTGGGTCCCTGACTGTGGCAGACACACACTAAGGTGATCCCCGATGAATCATGCCCTTATGTAATTGCCTCTCTTAGAGTGGGTTCAAAATCTGTGATTTGCTTTTTAATCCATAGAATATGGCAAAGAAGAAGGGATATCACTCTCATTATTATGTTACATTATATAGCATAGGTGAAGATTTTTCAAATGTAATTAAACAGTTGACTGTGATTTAATCAAATGGGAGATTTTCCTAGGTATGCCTGACCTAGCTGGAGAACCTTTAAAAGAAGCCCTAAGCTGTTTCTAAATTCAGAGACCCCAAGCAGCAGACACTTGTTTTCTCTGTTGCTAGCTTTGAAGACTCAATATTCCATGAATTCTAAAGCTACAAGGAAATGGATTCTGCCAATCACCTGAGGGTGCTTAGAAGGAAATTTCCCCCTGTTGGGCCTCCAGATGAGAATTCAGCCCAACCAACACCTTGATCACAGCTTTGTGAGACTGAGTAGAAGACCCAGTTAAGTCATACCTGAACTCCTGACCCATGGAAATGGTGAGATAATTAATGTGAGTTGTTTAAGCCTTCTAGTTTTTGCTACTTTTTATGCAACATAGAAAATTAATACATTGATGTCCACGGAGTTGCCATAACAGCCCAGAAATGCTGATCTCCAGGCTTCTTTCATGTAAGCAATAAAACTTTTTTTCTCTTCTTTAAGCCATTGTGATTTTGGGTTTTCATTTATAGGGAACTGAACCTAACTTGTAATCCAGAGTTAATAATTAACAAATAATTATGATTACTAAACCATTATATGGATGCTTTTTCTTATTTTTCCAGTATATTATAGAATAGCCTCACCCTTGTGTACACTCGCTATTTGATGATTATTCTAAACGGGACTCACCCCTGTTTATGGTTAGTCTAGACTAGCCTCACCCTTGTGTATACTTTTTAGTGTGATGGTAATCACTCCACCCTCCCCTGTGTGAATGCATAAAAACTGTAAAATCCTAAAAATCAGAGAGGCAGTTTTGGGCCATCAGGTTACTGTTCTCCTTTGCTTGCACAAACAAATAAACTTTCTCCCTTTGAAACACTGGTATCTTAGGTGTTGGTTTTGAAAGTGCATCGGGAGGAAAGAACCTGCTTTTGCTCGGTATCAACCATAACTGATTCACAGAGTAATGAGGAAGGATTTATGAGTCATTTTTTATTGATCTTGCAAAGTGGATACAATTTCAAAAGGTGGAAACTGGAGTGGCTGAAGGTAAAAAATAATTTTCAAGAGAATGAGGCACAATGAATAAGGGGAAGTACTGGGTGTTTTGAAGGAAAAAAAAAAGAATAGTTTGGTTTCACCAGATTGAGTGAGAGGAGGCTGGAAAGGCAGATTAACGCCACATCACAAATCCAAAAGAGCTTGGAGATTGTTTTGTAAGCAATGGAGAGTGATGGAGATTTTCTGACCGGTATGGTAGCATGAGCAGAGCTGTGCCTCAGTTTAAAAAGGCATTATGAATCAGTGTTCTTTAGGTTGCCTCAGAGATATTCATGGGAAGAACACTGTGGAAGAGGACCAGGAGCCTGTGCAGGCTAGGGACCACGGGCACCAGAAGGAAGGATGCTCGCCGCAAGGTCTCATTCCCCACTCAGCTCCCTTGTTTGACTTCATTCCCTTCTGTAGTAAGTTTCTTTTGGGGGTAGACCTGTCCCCTTATGGCTGCTCACCAAAAGGGAAAGAGGGCACTACCCTGCCAGCTCCAGCTAAAGATCTCACTGCTGGAAGCTGCATGCTGTCTGGACAACCTTGGAAAAATCCCAAGTGTCAAGGGGCAGAAGTGGTGATCAGCCTGGCCTGGGTGTGTGGGGGTGCAGTGGGGGTGGTATCCGCTACTAGGAAAAGGAGCCTGGGGTATAAAAACAAAGCAGTTACAGGTACCACGTGAATTTCACAATTCTGCCTATTCATATCAGGACATCAAAGACAGAAGGCACAGTCAAATGGTTATATCTCTGATAAGGGAATAAAACTTTAGATTTACATTTAATTTAGGAATTGAAGTATGCACAAAGGATTATTCAGTTTTTCTAATTAGTTCTCTTTACCATTATCAATGGCAACCAAACCATAAGCTATGTAACCAAACCTAGTTTCCACTATAAAAGGCTTTTAATCCTAAATTATATATTTATTCCATGTCCAAAGTGTGTAAAATACTGTGATATAATTACAACATCCATCATGGGAACAAAAGAGAATTTTAGGGTAGCTATTTACAGGTAGTTCCAAATTGTTGAGCTAATCTCAATGTAACACTCACTTTATGTTTAAGAAAGTAGCACTCTTTTGCTCAATTGTATTAGTAGATTTAAATAAGTAATTGTTAAATAAAATTTCAGGCCACCTAAGAAACATGCTACTTTAACCCGCACATTTTACTAAACATACTTTTGGCATCTGTGAGATGCTTAGAATGTTTAGGATCTTTTCTGAGTTCTTGGATATATTGATACATTTTTATTTGGAAATACTCAAGTTCATAAAGGTGACTCAAAATCTGCAATTGACATGATAAACCTTACCTTGGAACTTAAAGATGCCAGCATTTTAAATGCTCAAGTACATGTTTTAAACTACAGCTGAAATACTTTCTGGAAGGGTTCCAGACAGTGCCCTGGTGGGCGCAGGTGATGCTTTTTACCACTAGGTGGTAGTCTTCCCCATCACAAAGAATCTATACTCAGAAGCACTGTTGATGCAAAACCAACCAAGTTCTTTATATCCTATTATTTAAACACAAGACACTTTAGCTCGTGTATTTACTAGTTATTGAGTATTTACAGTATTTTGAAAATGACTGGCTAAGTAGTCAACACTTTAGAAAGTGAAATTTCTATCTGCATTTGGTACCATCTCAAAGCACATTTCAGCAAACTAAAGAAAGACTATCAATACCCCTATTTCCCATTACTTCTTATTTATCTAAGGAAGCTATAAGAATATAATCTAATTAAAAAGACAGCTGACATGCTCATCATTTTACATATTGTAGTATCTTAACAAAAGTCTAAGGTATTATGTGTTACTAATCACTCCAAAGGTCTTATTGATATATTGTACATCTATGAAGGAGGAAAGTGTGTGGAATCTGCCTACATAGCCTTGTGCTAATTGCTTTTGATAGATGGTAAGCAGCTGAGAGATAGAAATCTCTGTTTAACTTGCCTAGTTGCATTTCTACCACCCACTGCTTGTGATTACATAGTAAACATTTTTGAAGATGAAAAGGACATAAGCCACCCTCATATTTATATCCACTGGGCTCATTTGAGAAGAGATTTAAACATTTTCCTAAAGCATCTTTTTTTTTTGAGGTACCAGGGCCAGAGATTGAAACTGGGACCTCATATGTGGGAAGCCTGTGCTCAACCATTGAGCTACACCAGCTCCCCAGAGCTGGTTTTTTCATTTGTTTGTTGTTTGTTTTGTTTTTAGGAGGTAGCGGGGATTGAACCTGGGACCTTGTACATGGGATGCAGGTGCTCAACAACTTGAGCTACATCCACTCCCTGGCGTCTGATTTAAAACGCAGCAAATCTAAATATTGAAACTTAAAAAATTTCTCTCCCCAGTGGATAAAAACATGGGGTAGGAAATAATTAAAAGCTAAGCAAATTGTGACTTAAAAATCAAAACGAGCCAACTGGGCAAATTAGATGCTTGGGACACATGCATTTACTTCTTCCCTCAAATTCACCCATCCAGTTTAGTTGTTCATTCACTGACATGTTTATTAATTTTTTCACTCAACAATTGTTTATTGAGCAACTTCATGTATTTCAGATACAAAGTGAAATGAAAAGGCCTCTATTCTGTGGAAATTTAGAGAATAGGGTGGAGTGGAACTGATGAGAAGGGACAGTCAGACATGTAAACAGAAAATTGGCTCAGTGATAGCTCATGGAATCATCTTTACTTTGAGCATGAAGACAGATATGAATATAAGATTATCTTGGTGATGTAAACACACCTTTAAGCTAGGTGGACAAAAATGTTCGACTATCTGAACCTGCTGATGGCTCTTCTGTCTACTGCCTGCTAGCTCTGCAAGTAGATTGCTCACACCTGCCTGTCTTGTTATGTCATTGCAGCTAGATATGGCCACTTGACTAATTTTGGCCAAAGAGACTGAAGTGAAAGCGTTGTATGGGCCTCTAGGACTGGTGAGTTGCCAGGTGCTGCCTGCGTCTTCTAGGCCATCAGCACCTGAGTGTTGATGTGTGCCCTCTGGGACAACCTTCTACTTTTCTCCTCATTGGGTCAAGAGAAGCTGGGAATCAAATCAACCCTCGCTTTTTGTTCACTCATATCTGTTGAGTCTAGTTGCCTTGTTAAGTTCTGATTATAGGAACAAGACTCTGCTTTTTGTTCTAACTTTGGAAGTAGGAAACTACTCTGTAGCCAGACAGAAACTGTTGAAATAACAGAATGACTGAATCTAGAGATTCATATTCTTCCATACAAGCAAGAATGCAAGTCACCAAGAAAGGCTGAAAGAGAATTTAAATGGAAGAAATATTGATTAATCCAGGAGAAGCTGAAAAGGCTGTGCTCTCACAGTGGACTCAGCTGCAGGATCCAGGTAGCATATATTGTTAGTAAACGAGGCTAAAGGGATACTGAGATAGAACAACAGTAAAGACAAGAGGTGGGAAGCCATGGTCCCATTATCCTCTCTTGGTTAGAAGCCCCAGTATATGCTCTGTTGGCTCCCTGAACTTCTCCTTTGGGAAGAAAGGCATATTGAAGAGTAACCCAGTGTCTTTAAGTGCTGTTTTGAGATGGCCTCTCTCATCTCTTCATTTCCTTCCTTGCCAAGCTGGCTTGGACCCATTCCCTCATTTTAATTGCTTCCTTGCTTACACCTTCAACTCCCTCCCTGGGTAAATCCAACTTTGTGGCTTCACCTGAGTAGCTGAAAATGGCTGGAAGAAAAAAACAAAACAAATGTCTTCTGATGTTCCTGTATAGCGGGCATTGACATTGCTTTATCCTGCTGATAGGACAAAAGAGAGTTCATTCACTACTTCTCTTGAATGAACATCTGGAGGCAGAACCTTTAAATACCCAACACATGCTAATTGTCATCTAACTAGATGGAGAAATATTCTTCTTAAATATATATATATAAAAGACAGTGGTTATTTGGAACTTATAACATCAAATAAGTGATTATGTCAGTATTTTTGGAGGTATTCAGTTTAAGTAGGTTGAATATGCATTTACTGTTTTGTTCATTATATTCTTTTTCTTAGCATGTATGTGGTAAAAGGAAAAATTTAACAGGGCCCAGGTTTTCTTAGTCAAGTTCATTCATTCATTCAACCAATTTATTAAGTTCATATTATCATTGTGATAAACATAGAGTTTTAAAATTTATTTTAAAATTTGTTTAATGCCTGTGTCATCTGCTCAGGATAGGAACTCTGTCTACCTTAGTCACTGCTTCTATCCCCAGACCCAACACAGTGCCTTACACATGAGAGACGCTCAGCAAATGGAGATAGCTACTTCCACTAGCCAAAAGAGAATCCCTGAATACTTAGCACAATTTAGGTTGGGTCAATATAACTTCTAGTTAGACAGCTAGAAGAGTCAGAAGGATGATGGAAATTGTTTCAGGAAAGGGATCAGATAATCCAAATATGTAAAAAATTCTTAACCATGGAACAACTATCCCACTGTCTTTGGGGTATATTAAGGACACCTGGCCTTATATAAAATTGGGTAGGATAAGGTTAAACTTTGGAATTGTTACAATGGCACATTGGGACAATTCCTGAAATTTTTAGCATTTTCAGAAAAAAGGAAAAAAAAGGGGGGGGGTGGGGCACTGGTATATCTCAGTGTTTGAATGCCTGATTCTATCCCTGGTACCTCCTAAAAAGGAAATGAGGGAAAAAAAGCATTTTCTTTCCATCTTTAATATCTCTATATCTCTATGGATGAGATGCTTATAAACAATTATGAATGCAGGGTGATGATCCTTTTGGGGAATGGAGGTAAGGGTAAATAATTAGAGCGCTGATAAAAGTCTGATTGCTTCAATTTTTATCCAGCATAAGGATGAAATAATATAAGATTTTGGTATAAAATCAATTTGCACAATGAAAGTATTTAAATTATATGAATTGGTGCTCTGTTATTTGATAGGTTTTTACTTATACTATAAAACATTTAGACAATTAGATTAGTAAATGTTTACTTGTTACATTTATACATTTGGATTTATTTAAATAAGTGAATAAAACTGATAATAAAACACTTTGGAAATGTTTGATAATAACAAGGGTATTGCCCCTACATTTAATCAAAGATTTTACAGGAAAAACTATGCCATTTTTTTTTTCTCCAAATCTGCTAATCACTGAGTATTTGGGCATCTAAGCGATGGCTGGTCCGATGTTTGGCACAGATCCTGACACCTAGGGAGTGTATAAGACACTATGTTCTCTAATATGAAATGTGTTAACTTGTTAACTCAAATTTTGATCTCAGTAAAGGGAAAAGAAGGTTAGTATTATTTGGGGTGCCTCTATCTTTTGGAAATTGTGAATAATGCCACTAGAAAAATTAGTGTGCAAATATCTGTTCAAGTCCTTGCTTTCAAATCTTTTGGGTATATACCTAGAAGAGGGATTGTTGGATCAAATGGTAATTCTATACTTAGCTTTCTGAGGAACAGCCACACTGTTTTCCATCGTGGCTGCACTAGTTTACATTTCCACCAATAATGAATGAGTGTTCTTATTTATCCATATCTTCACTAACACTTGTCATTTTCCATTTTTTAATAGTAGCCATTCTAGTGGGTGTGAAATGGTATCTCGCTATGGTTGTAATTTGTATTTTCCTAATGGCTAACGATGTTGAGCATCTTTTCACGTGCTTATTGTCCATTTTGTATATCTTCTTTTTTCTTTTTCTTTAAGATTTTATTTATTTATTCATTTATCCCCCCCCTTGCTGCTTGTGCTCGCTGGGTCAGCTAACCACGCCGTGCGGGCGGGCTTGCCTTCACCAGGAGGCCCTGGGAACCGAACCCGGGGCCTCCCATATGGTAAACGGGAGCCCTACTGATTGAGCCACAGCCGCTTCCCATTTTGTATATTTTCTTTGGAGAAATGTCTACTAAAGTCTTTGCACATTTAATTGGGTTGTCTTTTTGTTGTTGAGTTGTAGGATTTCTTGGTATATTCTGGATATTAAACCTTTGTTTGATATGTGACTTCCAAATATTTTATCCCATTCTCTAGGTAGTCTTTGCTTTCATGATGAAGTCCTTTGATGCACAAAAGTTTTTTAATTTTGATGAAGTCTTGTTTATTTTTTTCTTTTGTTGCTTGTGCTTTTGATATACATTCTAAGAAGCTGTTGCTTAATACAAGGTGCTTTCTAGGAGTTTTATCGTTTTGGTTTTTATATTTAGGTTTTTGACCAATTTTGAGTTCATTTTTGTGTATGGTATAAGCTAGGGGATCACCTTCTTTCTTTTGCATATGGATATCCAGTTTTCCTAGCATCATTTGTTGATAAGACTATTCTTTTCCCATTAAGTGGACTTGGCACCTTTGGCAAAAATCAGTTGGTTTAGTATGCTCTTCTTTTTCTAGTTCCTTCAGTTGTGAGCTTAGGTCTCTGATTTGAGATCTTTCTTCTTGTTTAATGTAAACATTTAGAGCTATAAATTTTCCTCTTAGAACTGCCTTTGCTGCATCCCATAAGTTTTGATATATTATGGGTTTTTGTCATTTGCCTCAAGATATTTCCCAATTTCCCTTCTTTTCTGACCCACTGGTTGTTTAGAAGAATGTTGTCTGATTTCCACATAATTGTAAAATTTCAGGTTCTCTCTCTTCATTGATTTCTAACTATATTTCATGGTGGTCAGAGAAGGTCCATAGTATGATTCCAATATTTTAAAATTTATTGAGACTTGCCTTCTGACCTAACATATGGTCTATGCTGGAGAATTACCCACATGCACTAGAGAAGGATGCTAATTCTGCTGGTGTTGGGTAAGTGTTCTGTAAAGATCTGTTAGGTCTAGTTGGTTTATAGTATTGTTCAACTCTTCTATTTCTTTATTGATCTTCTTTCTAGATCTGTTTTATTCATTATTGAAAGTGGTGTATTGAAGTCTCCTACTATTAATATAGAACTGTCTATTTCTCCTTTCAGATTTATTAATATTTGCTTCATATATTTGGAGCTCTGCCACAAAATGGTACATATATGTTTATAATTGTTATGTCTTCTTGTTGACTTGATCCCTTTACCAGTATATGTGACCTTACTTGTCCCATGTAACAATTTTGTCTCAAAATCTATTTTTTTCCTGATATTAGTATAGATGTTAATATACTCTAGCTCTTTTTTGGTTACTATGTGCATGGTATATATTTTTTCCATCCTTTCACTTTCTACCTACTTGTGTCTTTGAATTTAATGTCCTTTTATTGTAAACTATATGTAGCTGGGTCATGCTTTTCTATGCATTCTGCCAATCTCTGCCTTTTAACTAGAGAGTTTAATCCATTTACATTTAAAGTCACTGCTGATAATGCAGGGCTTTCTTCTGCCATTTTGTAATTTGTCTTTGTAAGTCTTAAACCTTTTCCCCCTAAATTCTTCCATTAATGCCTACTTTTATATTTATTTGGTATAGTATACCATTTTGAGTTCCTTCTCATAACCTTCTGAATATATTTTTCAGATATTTTCTTGGTGGTTACCATGGTACTCAAACTTAACACCCTAAATCTATAACAATCATGTTTGGTTTGATACCCACTTAACTTCAATAGCATACACATAAGCTTTTCCTATACCCTTTTGTCCTCTCACCTTTTTGTTGTATTTGTTACATATTATAGCTTCATGCATTGTATGTCTAAAACCATATATTCATCATTACTTTTTATGCATTTGCATTTTATAACCTGTAAGAAGTAAAAAATGGAGTTACATACCAAAAAGTACAGTACAATAGTACTGGCATTTATAATTTCCCATAAGGTTGACTGTACCAGAGATCTTTATTTCTTTATGCTGCTTCAATTTACTATCCACCATCTAGTGTATTTTCCTTTCAGTTTGAAGAACTCTCTTTAGCATTGCTTGTACTGCAGATGTAGTAGCAATGAGCTCCCTCAGCTTTTGTTTATCTGGGAATGTCCTAATCTCTCCCTCATTTTTTTTCTTTAACTTTATTTTGTACATTTAATAATTGAAAACATAAACAATTAAAAACTAAAAAGTAAACACAGATGAATAAATATATACATTTCTCAATTAAATGTAATGGATACATGTAATTTTTTTTTTTTTTTGAATCAAACAATATATTACACAATATATTTGGTTCATAGTAATGCATTCATACAGTATTTGTCCTTTTGTGTCTGGCTTGCTTCACTCAACATAATGTCCTCCAGGTTCATCCATGTTGCCTTTATGACTTCATTTCTTCTTACAGGTGCATAATATTCCATCGTGTGAATAGACCGCAGTTTGTTTAACCGTTCATCTGTTGATCAACACCTGGTTTGTTTCCAACTTTTGGCAATGGTGAATAATGTGTCTATGAACATCAGTGTGCAGATGTCTGTTCGTGTCACTGCTCTCAGTTCTTCTGGGTAAATAACCAGTAGTGGTATTGCAGGGTCACATGGCAAGTCTATATTCAACTTCTTTAAGAACTGCCAAACAGTCCTCCATAGTGGTTGTACCATCCTGCATTCCCACCAACAGTGAAGAAGTGTTCCTATCTCTCCACATCCTCTCCAACACTTGTAGTTCTCTGTCTTTTTCATAGTGGCCATTCTGATAGGTGTGAAATGATATCTCATTGTAGTTTTGATTTGCATTTCCCTAATCATGAGTGATGCTGAGCATTTCTTCATGTGTTTTTTTTGCCATTTATATTTCTTCTTCGGAGAAATGTCTATTCAAGTCTTTGGTCCATTTTTTAATTGGGTCATTTGTCTTTTTATTGTTGAGTTGTAACATCTCTTTATATATCCTGGATATTAAACCCTTATCAGATATGTGATTTCCAAATATTTTTTCCCATTGAGTTGGCTGCCTTTTCACCCTTCTGACAAATTCCTGTGAGGTGCAAAAGTGTTTAATTTTGAGGAGGTCCCATTTATCTACTTTTTCTTTTGTTGCACGTGCTTTGGGTGTGAGGTCCAAGAAACCACCACCTACTACAAGGCCTTGAAGATGTTTCCCTACATTTTCTTCTGGTAGTTTTATGGTCCTGGCTTTTATATTTAGATCTTTGATCCATTTTGAGTTGATTCTTGTATAGGGGGTGAGATAGGGGTCCTCTTTCATTCTTTTGGTTATAGATATCCAGTTCTCCCAACACCATTTGTTGAAGAGACTGTTTTTTCCCATCAGCGTGGGCTTGGTAGGTTTGTCAAAAACCAGTTGACAGTATAGGTTAGGGTTTATTTCTGGATTCTCAATTCTATTCCACTGATCACACGATATTCTATCTTTATGCCAGTACCATGCTGTTTTGACCACTGTAGCTTTGTAATATGTTTCAAGATCAGGCAGTGAACTTCCTCCCACATTGCTCTTCTTTTTTAGAATACTTTTGGCTATTCGGGTGCACTTACCCTTCCAGATGAATTTGGTAATTGCCTTCTCTAATTCTGTAAAGTAAGCTGTTGGGATTTTGATTGGTATTGCATTGAATCTATAAATCAGTTTGGGCAAGATTGACATCTTCACGATATTTATTCTTCCAATCCATGAACACGGAATGTCTTTCCATTTGTTTAGGTCTTTTAAAATTTCTTTTAGCATTGTTTTGTAGTTTTCTGCATATAGGTCCTGTACTTCCTTGGTTAAATTAACTCCTAGGTATTTGAGTCTTTTTGTTGCTGTTGAAAATGGAATTTTCCTCCTGATTTCCTCCTCAGATTGTTCAGTACTAGTGTACAAAAACATTACTGATTTTTGTGTGTTGATCTTATATCCTGCCACTTTGCTGAACTCATTTATTAGTTCAAGTAGCTTTGTTGTGGATACTTCAGGATTTTCTAAATACAGGATCATGTCATCCGCAAACAGTGAGAGTCTTACTTCATCTTTTCCTATTTGGACGCCTTTAATTTTTTTGTCTTTTCTAATTGCCCTCGCTAGAACTTCTAGTACAATGTTGAATAACAATGGTGACAGTGGGCATCCTTGTCTTGTTCCTGATCTTAGGGGGAAAGCTTTCAACCTTTTCCCATTGAGTATGATGTTGGCTGTGGGTTTTTCATATATGCCTTTTATCATATTGAGGAATTTTCCTTTTATTCCTATCTTTTGAAGTATTTTTATGAAAAAAGGATGTTGGATTTTGTCGAATGCCTTTTCTGCATCTATTGAGATGATCATGTGTTTTTTTTCCTTCAATTTGTTAATGTGATGTATTACATTGATTGATTTTCTTATGTTGAACCAGCCTTGCATGCCAGGAATAAATCCCACTTAGACGTGATGTATAAGTCTTTTGATATGCTGTTGGATTCGATTTGCAAGTATTTTGTTGAGAATTTTTGCATCTATGTTCACTTATTTTCATGTGGAATCTTTATCTGGCTTTGGTATTAGGGTGATGTTGGCTTCATAAAATGTGTTGGGTAATTTTCCCTCCTCTTCAATTTTTTGGAAGAGTTTAAACAGGATTGGTGTTAATTCTTTTAGAAATGCTTGGCAGAACTCACCTGTGAAGCCATCTGGTCCTGGACTTTTCTTTGCTGGGAGATTTTTGATGACGGATTCAATCTCCTTAATTGTGATTGGTTTGTTAAGTTCCTGTATTTCTTGTTGTGTCAGTGTAGGTTGGTTATGAGTTTCTAGAAATTTGTCCATTTCATCCAGTTTGTCTAGTTTGTTGGCATATAGTTTCTCATAATATCCTCTTATGATTCTTTTTATTTCTGTGAGGTCATTTGTAATTTCCCCCCTTTCATTTCTGATTGTATTTATTTGCATCTTCTTTCTTTTTTTCTTTGTTATTCTAGTGAGGGGTTTGTCAATTTTATTGATCTTCTCAAAGAACCAGCTTTTGGTTTTGTTGATTTTCTCTATTGCTTTTCTGTTCTCATTTTCATTTATTTCCGCTCTAATCTTTATTATTTCTCTCCTTCTTTTTGCTTTGGGATTGGTTTGCTGTTCTTTTTCTAGTTTCTCAAGTTGTTCAGTTAAATCTTTGAGTTTAGCTCTTTCTTGTTTCTTAATATAGGCATTTAGGGCTATAAATTTCCCTCTCAAGTCTGCCTTTGTTATATCCCATAAGTTTTGATATGTTGTGTTCTCATTTTCATTTGTCTCAATATATTTACTGATTTCACTTGCAATTTCTTCTTTGACCCACTGAATATTTAGGAGTGTGTTGTTCAGTCTCCACACATTTGCAAATTTACTTTTTTCCTGTCTATTATTGATTTCTAGTTTCATTCCATTATGATCTGAGAAGGTGCTTTGTATAATTTCAGTCTTTTTATATTTATTGAGAGCTGTATTGTGACCTAACATGTGTTCTATCCTGGAGAAAGATCCATGGGCACTTGAGAAGAATGTATAACCCGCTGAGTTTGGATGCAGTGTTCTGTATATGTCTGTTAGGTCTAACTTGTTTATCATATTGTTCAAGTTCTCTGTTTCCTTGTTGATCTTCTGTCTAGTTGTTCTATCTAATGATGTGAGAGGGGTGTTGAAGTCTCCAATGATTATTGTAGAAATGTCTATTTCTCCCTTCAGTTTTGCCAGAGTTTGTCTCATATATTTTGGGGCACCCTGGTTAGGTGCGTAGATATTTATGACTGTTATATCTTCCTGGAGGATCGTCCCTTTTATTAATATATAATGGCCTTCTGCATCTCATCACTTTTTTGCATTTGAAGTCTGTTTTGTCTGATATTAGAATAGCTACCCCTGCTCTTTTCTGTTTACTATTCGCATGGAGTATCTTTTTCCAACCTTTTACTTTCAGCCGGCTTGTATCCTTGTGTCTGAGGTGAGTTTCTTGTAAGCAGCATATGGATGGCTCATGATTTTTTATCCATTCTGTCAGCCTGTATCTTTTGATTGGGGAATTTAATCCATTCACATTCAATGATATTACTGAAAATGCACTATTTATTTCCTCCATTTTATTCTTTGGTTTTCATATGTCATCTTGTTTTTGTCTCTCTTTTTACTCTTTTGGTTATCCTTTCTGCTTTTCTTTCTTCTATACTCTCCTCCAAGCCTCTCTCTCCTGTCTTTTTCTATCAGGTTCTAAGGCTACCTTTAATATTTCCTGCAAAGGTGGATTCTTTTTTGCAAACTCTCTTAGTTTCTGTTTGTTTGTGAATACTTTATATTCACCTTCATATTTGAAGGACAGTTTTGCTGGGTAAAGAATTCTCGGCTGGCAGTTTTTCTCTTTCAGTTTCCTAATTGTATCATACCACTGTCTTCTCACCTCCATGGTTTCTGAAGAGAAATCTGCACAAAGTATTACTGGACGTCCTTTGTATGTGATCGTTTGCTTCTCTATTGCTGCTCTGAGAATTTTCTCTTTATCTTTTACATTTGACATTCTGAATAATATGTGTCTTGGCGTAGGTCTTTTTGGATTTATTCTTATTGGGGTACGGTGTGCTTCTTGGATATGTAAGTTCATTTCTTTTGTGAGAGTTGGGAAATTTTCAGCTATTATTTCCTCAAATACTCTTTCTGCCCCTTTTCCTTTCTCTTCTCCTTCTGGGACTACCATGACACGTATGTTCTTGCGTTTTGTGTTGTCATTCAACTCTCTGAGCCCCTGCTCAATTTTTTCCATTCTTTTCTCTCTCTGTTCTTTTCTCTCTTCAATTTTAGCTGCCCTGTCTTCAGTATCACTTATTTTTTCTTCTATCATTTCGAGTCTGCTGTGGTATGCTTCAAATGTATTTTTTACTTCACCTATTGTGTCTTTCATTCTCATGAACTCCATTACTTTTCTGTTCATGATTTCAATTCTTCTTTACGTTCGCGCAATGACTTCTTGAAGTCATTGATCTCTTTAACTATATTCTCTTTCATCTCATTAATTTGATTTTGGAAATGTGTGCTCATCTCACTGATTAGTTCTCTCAAATTCTGCATCTCTTCTGAGACTTTGCTGTATTCCTTTTCTTGGGCCATGTCTTTTATTTTCTTAGTATGGCCTGTAATTTTTTGCTGGTGGTTAGGCATCTGGTTAGTTTGTATTTTACTTAGATGCTCTATCTCTTTCATGGGGTTTTAGTGGCAGGAGGCTGTGAGTTACCACCGCTCTTTGATTTTTGACTCAACCTTGATTGTTAGGATTGTTCTGCTGGTTGCTCAAAACTGGGCACTGGACCCAGTAATTGGTTGTAGAGTCGTTTCCTAGGGCCTTGGGCAGGGAGGTTATAGAGGCCAGGAAAAGCCTCTCTTACTTATTAATTTTCTTATGTGCACTTCCTTGGTCTGCCAGGAGATGGCGTTATTGGCAGCTCTCAAATCAATGCCTGGTCGGAGCATATTTGTTGTGTCACAGGCCAGATCAATGTGATAGAGTTTCCTGTCTGGGGGCTAGGAGCCCTGTGATTCAAACTTTCTGAGACAGTTCTCCAGACTTCTCTCGTAGCGCCCCCCTTTTCCCAGCTAGGAAATATTTCCACTCCCTTCTGAATCCTCAACAATCAGTCCCTGTTAGTAGAGGAGGAGATTGGGAGGTTTGTATATCTTTAGCCCCTTGCAGGCTCCAAGGCAAACAATGGCGCAGCCCCACCCAGCCTGGAAGGGCTCTCGGGACAGGGCAGACCAAACCTGGGAGTCCAAAGCAGGGTCAGCCCCAGGCTCTCTCTCCCCTCTCCCGTGGAGTCCTCAACAATTAGGCAGGCTAGAAGAGGGGGAGGTTCGGAAGGTCGGATTTCTCCAGTCCTTTCTAGGATCCCAGGGCAAACTGCCGTGTGGAAGGGTCTGTGGGGCTCCGCAGCCCAAATTTCATGTCAGAACCGGAGTCAGCCTAAAGCTGTGTCCCTCTCTCTCCCTTTTCCGGGAGTGGCAGATCCCCGAAGCCCCCTTTGTCTGTGGTCGCAGGCGCAGAAGCCCCAGTATTCTGAAGAGTGTGGGGGGGGCTGCTGGCAGCAGCAGAAGCTGCTACTTGCAACTCACGGTTCTGTTGTCGCGATTTCCCTCTTCTGTCCCTTTCTCCTCTGGGTGGTGTGCAGCCTTCACCTGCTGTCCTAAACCCTAGAAGATCTTTATCGGGGCTGTTTCCGCTTGTCCTCTAGCTATTTTTCTGGAGAAGAGATTCCCGTGTCTTACTAGTCTGCCGTCTTCTCCCTCATTTTTGAAAGATAGTATAGTTGGATATAAAATTCATGGTTTGCAATTGTATACTTACAACACTGTAAATATATATTTTTCCCACTGACTTCTTGATACTATGATTTCTGATAAGAAATCAGCGCTTAATCTTATCAGGGTTCTCTTGTATATAATACATTGCTTTTCTCTTGACGTCTTCAAAACTCTCTCCTTGCATTCAATAGTGTGACTACTATGTGTCTGGGCATGGTTTACTTCTAGTTTGTTCTGTTTGGGGTTGCTTTTGATATTTGAATGTGAGTAGTCACATCTTTTGTTAAATTTGAAAAGTTTTCTGCCATTATTTCTTGGAATATCCTTTCTTGACTCCCATATGTGTATATTGGTATGGTTGATGGTTTTCCACAAGTCTCTTAGGTTCTGTTCACTTTTTTCATTCTTTTTTCTTTCTGCTCCTTAGCTGGAATCATTTCAATTATCTTGTCTTCAAATTCACTGATTCTTTCTTCTGCCAGCTCAAATATGCTGTCTAAACCCTCTACAGAATTTTCCATTTCATTTATTGTGGTCTTCAACTCCAGTATTTCTGTTTGGTTCCTTTTTAAAATTTATATCTCTTTGTTGAGATTCTCAAATTATTTGTTCATCATTTTCCTGATATTATTCAATTCTTTCTCTGTGTTTTCTTTTATCTTCTTGAGCATATTGAGGATCATCTTTTTAATGCCCTTTTTTGATATGGCCAAAGTCTTGTCTTCATTGTTGATGGTTTCTGAATTGTCTTTGTTTTTTTGGATATTCATCATTTCCTATTTCTCTGTTGTCTTATAATCTCATATTGCATACTGTACATTTTTTTAGGAGGTGACAGGGATCGAACCTAGGACCTTGTACATGGGAAGCAGGCACTCAACCACAGAGCTACATCTGCTCCCCTGCATACATTTTAATATTTTAATGTGTTAACTCTAGGATTTAGTTCCTGAGCTGTCTCTTTCTTAAGTTTATATCCATCTAGTGATATGACAGAGATATCCTCGGTTTAGTTTTACAGGGTGCTACCTGATAGACTGGCAAGGACATGCAGGTACCCCAATATGTACATAGGGGTTACTCTGCTCCTTCAGGAACAAGGGAAGGTATCCACAATGGGAGCCCAGGACAGCTGCACAATGCATTGGTTAGCAAGGATCTCAGGAGTTTCTATTATTTTTAAAGCCAATTTCTTGATTCGACACTCATTCATTTATTGTAACCCTTTAATTGTTTTCCAGAGTTTTGAGGAAGATGACTCTGCTCATTTTGTTTACTGTTCAAAGATTCTGTTGGGGAATGGCACCCTTGAGGTATCTTACACTGCCATCTTGATTGACTGGAAGTCCTGAACTTTTCCTTTTTAATAACTTCTACCCATATATCCTAGTTTTGCCCTTTGGTGTTGGAAAGAATACCACTGCTATGCTGCTTCTAACATTACTTCCTTCTAGGCTATTCTACTGTATTCTACGCTAAAATAAAAATTCTTGCTATTATATTGGTTTTGGATTCTCATAACACTGCTCACACTCCTTTAAACACACCCTTGCCTATTAAAATCACTCTTGAGATTGTGATGTCTAGAATAAAACACAATAACTGCCAGCTGTAGCTTTACTAACTCTTACCTGTTTTACTATCTCTTATATATTATTGCATACTCAGCTTTTATCTGTAAAATGTGGGGTTTGACTTGAATAATTTTAAAGGTCTTTTCCAACTTTTATTGCATGTTTTGTTGTGGGCATATGTGTGCGTGTGTGTTTTACAGACATTCCTTCTTTTTGGTTCATCCTGAGCTTTGTAGTTGATACAGTCCCAGATCATTTTTCACATGAATTGCTGTTAAGCTTCATATTAAGCAATTGCATGACTTTACATTTACCCTTATTACACCCTCTCATATTTGTTTCTCTTTGTTGCTGAAGCCTATGTGGATGCTTAAATTACTTCTGTATTTGTTGAAATATTTAGACCAGAAGATTTATGTCATTTGAAAATTTTATAGCATGATTCCTATATATTCATTTAATTTGTTGATAGAATAAAATTTCAAAAGAAAAGGGCTCCTAGTCCTTTTTTTTCAGTTCCACAATAATCAACAATCTTTGAATATACCTGTTTTCTCAACATGTGCCCCTCTAATTGATACTATTGCCCAGTCTACATTTCTCAATCATACCCAAAAGGATATCATGAGAGAGCTGTCTGATACCTTGCAAAAATATAATATACTATATCTACAGTATTACCACACTGTAATCCAATACTATCCGAGAAGGAAACATGTTTTATTTGACCTAATTATTTGTAGTGAGCTCATATTGTCTCCTACAGATCAATGCTCTTTCTTTTCAAAAGCCCATAAACAATCTATTAAGTAATCCTTTTTGGAATTTTGCTGGGGAGGAATGTCAAATTTTCTAGCCTCTATTTTCTTGGAACCATCTTACCTCTCTTTTTGGAAAGCAGAGTTTCGCTTGACTCTCATTCCTAGGTAAAACAGTTCAATCCTTTAACACTCTATTCTTATAGAGACTATAAACTAAAGACATAGAAAATTAGTTGATGGGAAAAGTGATATTTTGGGGTTCTTTGCATTGGCAATTTAGTTGCCAAATGCTTCCTTTCTCTATGATTGCTTCATGCCTCTTAATAGATCATTAATAAATAGTATGTAGAAGATTAATTACTTAATAATAGAGAATAATGTCTTTAATAAATGAGCATTTAAGTATCCAATACAATGTTTCTAAATACTTAGTTTTTTCTCTGCTCATCATGGCACTATAAGTACAGTAGAGGGTCCCTCCACCCCCCTACTTGCAGCTGAGAGTGGAGCTATTATAGCTCCTCTGTTAACAAATGGCTTGGATTCTAAAAGCCAGATCAAAATTCAATTGATCATCAGTTTAAGGTGATCAATGTAGAACAAGTTGCATTTCCATCAAACATGAATATATTATCAGTACTTCATAGTTTAAGAAGCCGTGGTCCTCTTACAGATGGACAGGCATCTTTCCTCAAAAGAAGCTTAGTTTCACCTCTGTTGCTGGCTGCTCACTTTGAATTGTGCAGATTCTCATGGGCCATGGACCATCTATGATGTCCAACAGGATCAGGCACATAGCTGGGACTCCATAAATATCTAAAGGGCAGACAGTTTAACACAAAGTAAAGAGGAGGTGAACTTTCCTGTACTATTGATGTTTCTTCCAAGAATATTTGCTACAATCAGGTAAAGCTGCTTTTTCTTTTGTGGTGTGCACATATGTTCTCTCGCTTGTGCAGCCATAGCAGCCAGGTGCTTTCGGGAAACACCAGTTGCCATTTGGGATGGTGCTTCTGCTGCTTTGCCCTCTTTAGGCTCAGTCTTCATCATTTTCTGGCCTAAGCCCTGGGCTGGGCCCAGAGAAATCACTGTTTTTGGACTCCAAGATACCTGCAGTTTTTTAAGCCCTCTCCCAATACCTCTGCCCATGCCTACCCAGACTTTACCTCATAGATGTTGCCAATGGCTGAACTTTTAGAGATAAAAGTAAGCTATTTTAGCAACTGTCAGTTGTAAAGCCTAGATTGAAAATAAGCCTTGAAACTGAGTGTTCCAAGATGCCTAGAGTTTGGCTAAATTTTCCAACCAAAGAGCAAATTCATATTAGAAATGTCTAATTACTGGGAACCGATAAGAAGTTGGAGATGAAATGCCATTTACCCTGCCCATTTTAGATACTACCAAAGGCATCTCTTCCAAGAAGAGTAATCTTCATCCAAGAAGAGTAATAAAATTAGTAGAAGGACAAGGCAAACACATCTCAAAAAGGAACTGCTTGTATAACAGAAATGTGATGGAGTCAGGCCAATGTGAGGGTAGGGACAGGACCTTACATTTATATGTCCATTATTTTCCAGGCACTGTGAAAATGCTTTGTATTACCTCATTTAATCTCACAAGGGTCTGACAAAGAAGATATTTTTGCTGCATTTTATGATAAAGATCTGAAGTTCAGAATGTTTAAATAACTTTGCTGATCTTAGATTTTAAGTAACAAAGAATATAAGTTCATCCAACTCCAAAGTGCATGGTTTTCTCATCCACATTTTACTGTTGGTAAAGAAACTTATTTTCTAAAAATAAATATCTTAAGTACTATAAAATTAAAATTTAGCATGTTTTGAAGCCATTTCCCTACTGTGAAATATCATGCATATTTCTGAAGTAGCTAGAAAATACATTGGAGAAAGGTCCCCCCTCTCCCCAAGTATACCAAACAAATGATCTTACAATTACATAAGAATTCAACCATTTTAGTCTAGACAGTGGCTTGGCTTCTTGTCCAAACCTCATAGTGAAATATGCAGACTTTCTGGAACCACATATTAAAATCTCTGCAGTTGAATCAGCCCTTCTTCTTTATGAGTAACCTAAACTCAGTAACATTCAGCATATCAAAGAACACCGGATGAGATCTTTAAAATCCAATGTTAAAAGGTGAATACCTGATATTCATCGTCTTAGTTTCACACTCAAGAAAACTGGCTTTGTCCTAATTTATTCCTAGGCATTTGGGTCTGTCCTGGAATGAGGCCCTGTTTTAGGGCCTTTTAAAAAGAGATCAAAACAAAGTTTAGCATAAATATAAAGTAATGGAATGATATTTTTGAGTAATCTGACTCTGAAGACAATTTCTAAACAGAAGTGCCCAAAATGTTGAGTGGTCCCACTATCTCTGAATTAAGTGTATAGTCGCCAAGGTGACTATTTTGAATGAGAACACACATTTGGGACATAAAATTTAGTCCATTTACTGTGGTTGCTGCAAAGTGTTAAGAGCATTGAACATGGAGTCAGGAAACATCTATTTGTATCCAAGTATTGCATCTCCACTACCTAGACGCACCATTTACATTCTGGTGCTACTTGAGACTTAGCAGGTAAGTCACCTAACCTGCCTGGGCTCCTTTCTCATTTGTTACACTGGTTGAATAACTCTTGAAATTGGTATGATAATGAAGTGACCCTGAGTATGGGAAAGCACTGAAAACAGGGAAGCCCTAGAATGTGGTAACTCATAGTTAAGCTGTAAATTAATATCACAATTTTAAAACCAAGCCTTCAAATCCTCCTGAAACATTGGTGATGTTAATAATTAGCCTTGGTCAGCAATTCCAGAATCACCTGTGTGTGTATGTGTGTGACGTCCATTTATTTTTGTGCTCAGTTTGATATGTAAAGCCACAGTAGAATGCATTTGTTCAAATTTATGAGCCCTAGAAGACTGATGGATACTGCTTGCTTTGAATACTGGAAATAAGACCTCAGCACTTTCCATGGGCTCACTTTATCCTTGTCTAGAGTTAATGAGATTAGAATAAAACTGCATGAACATATTTAGAACCTGATGCTTTGCAAATCATAATGGTATTTCAGAAAGCCAGAATTGAAAACAAATTCACTGTGTGTACAGGACTGAGTTGGGAAAAGAGTAGGGCAAGAGCATGTTAATTATATTCATGGGCTCAATTGGAATTTCCTAACTGTGGCAGATAGAAGGAAGAAATGAGGGCTGAGAGCTCAACTTGTTCTAATCCCTGTTCATTCACAGATGCAACTTTGAGTTTCTGGCTGCCAGTATTGTAGAGCAGGTGACATGGTATGTGGGCTTTAGAATACCATCTCTGTCCGTAGCAGAGATGAATAGCGGTGTTATCTTGGTCAAGTTACTTATCTTATCTGCATTGGGTTCCTCGTCTGAACCTATCTTGACATACATGTAACGCATTTATAGAGGTGAGATGCTGTAAAATAAGGGTTTTTAAAAGCACAGATTCTAAAACTAGATAGCCTAAGTTCAAGTCACAGCTCCATCACTTAGTAGCTGAGTGATCATGGGAAAATTAGATAACCTCTCTGTGCCTTAGTTTCTCACCTAAAAATGGGGGTAATGTTAGTACCAACCCACAGGGTTATTGTGAGGATTGAATTAGTTGATACATGTATAGTTGTATAAACAGGGCTAGCTCCTAGTAAGTGTTATATAAATACTTGCTATTATATTATTTCTTGTTTCTTGGAAATGCTTCAAATACTGTTTATAAGGATATGAAAATAGAAATTACAAAATTTTCAGCATTACTTCAACTTTTATTCCAGTGTTTGGTTCTATTAAGTGTAAAAATCATAGAATACTAATGTTAGGATTTTCTTTATTTTGTAGAACTAATATTTTGGCAATGGTCCTCATATAACATTCTTTCTTTTTAGAAAAGTATTAGATATTGATATATCTTTTACTAAACCTTTAAGATCATTTTACCTCCTGATTTACTTAAACTTCATTTTTATTTAATTCTTCCATATCCAATTCTTTTCTCTTTCTGAAATCACAATTTTATTTGAAGTCAATGATTTTTAGAGCCTACATAAAGAAAAGATTCACAAATATTGGGAAGATGATAAATGGACTAAACATTTTTTTCATGACAATTTCTGATTCTGTCTCTTCTTTCCTTTCTTCACAGTGTTCATTTTAATGTTTTTGCCATTCATTTATTCATTCGATATTCAGTCAGCAGACATATCAGGCACCATGTTGGGAGGTAGAAAACAAAACAATGATTCTGACACTTGAGTGGTATTTTACAGCTTGCAAATCATTTTCACATATATTAAATTCATTTGATCCTCAGAGGTGCTTACTTCACTTCATCCTAGTTCTGTCTCCCTTTTTTACCTTGTATTTCTCTTAATGTTCCTCATTCCTTTCCTCAAATCTTTGGAGGGGCAGAATATTTACTAAATACTTTGGTTGAGGGGAGTAGGGGGAAGATGATTGGAAGAGAAGATAGACATGGAGGAGAAAAGTAAAACATGAGAATCTAATTCCAGAGATGTTTCCAATACTCTACACTTTAGGATAAAAGGACAAAGCATTTCCAAGGCCACACTGTCTTCTATTTAGAAAGGTACTTTTGCAAATGTTTGTATGTATTGTGAGAATTTTGATTTTTACCCATAATAATAATAAAAAAATAATAATAATAAAAAAAAAAAAAAAAAAAGAAAGGTACAAAGAGCCACTTGAAAAGGAACAATGGTCTTTCATGCATTCAACACTGGAAACTAGGTTGAGACTAGACATAAGGCCAGTGGTTTCTCAAATCCTTCCCACCTCCTAATTAAGCATATTGGTCATACTGGAGATGCTAAAGAATTATGATCAACTCCTCCCCCCATGCCCTCAAGTCCCAGCATCAAAGTGTCCTAGTTATATTACCTCTTGAATTTTGTGATACCAACCAATAGAGAAGAAATAGTACATAGAAAATTAACCAGAAAACTATTCCTTTAGTCTCACATCACCTGTTTCATTCATTATTATGTCTCTCAGGCACAACAGGGGGCCTTATAAGGAATAGCCAGTAGGCTTTCCTGCAGTACACTAGCTCCTGGTGGATGAATATGCTGTCTTAACAGGTAGAGGATGACCATAGTATGCTGCTTGTATATTGGCTCACAATATCGCTCACTTTTGAGCTTGTAATAAACTCCTCAAGAGTACTTTGGAGATTCACAGGATACAAACATATGTATCCACTAAAGTTCTGTGAACCATACTAGCTTGCTTTGCCTTCTGCCTGGAATGCTCTCTCTACAGAACTTCCCATGGCTATCTCTTATCGTTCAGTTCAAATGTCACTTTCATGGAGAGACCTTCTCTAGCCACTCTATATAAAAGTAGCATCCCCTCACTTGGTCCCTCTATCCTATGTCACTCCTTTATTTTCTTTGTGGCATTTATCATCACCTAAAATTGACTTACTTGTCTGTATATTTATTATCTGTCTCCCTCACAAGACTGAAAGCTCCAAGAAGGCAGAGATTTTTTTTTTTTCCCCCAAACATACTGCCTGGAATTTAATAGCAGGGCCTTATTAAATATTAGTGGAACAACAGATATTTGTTAAATGCTTGTTATATACCTACTCTATTCTAGGAACTGGGGATGCAAAAGGGAATTAAGCAGACAAAAATCTCTGAACTCTTGGATTTTGTATTTTAATGCAGGAAACAAACACATAAGTAAAATCCTTAGTGTGGAGGCAGAGAAGTGGGGAGGCTGTGCTATATTAAATAGAGGGATCAAAGGAAGTCCTCACTATAGAGGCCTGAAGAAGGTGAGAAGGGAGGCACTTGAACAAGGTGAGGAAAATATGGGGGTGGGTGGATATGAGGGGTTGAGTGATTTAGACAAAAGGAACAGCAAGTTCAAAGGCCCATACAGGACAGTAAGGGGCTAATGCCTGAAACCATGGGGTTTCTGGGGGCGTGGTGGGAGATAAGTCAGAGGCAGCAGTGGGGTGGCCCTGGCTACAATCATGTAGAGGCCTGATGAGAACACTTTAGGGGCAACGGTGGAAGCAGGTAGGAGAAAATGAAATAATCCAGGCAAGGGATGACAGTGGTTTGGTCCAGGATGGTGGCAGGGAGATGGTGAGGCATGTTAACAGTGTGGAAGTATTTCAAAGGTAGAGCTGACAGGATTTGCTGACAGAATGAACAAAGTAATGATGCAAAAATATGTGTAAAATTGATACAAGGAAGGCTTTTCTTGGATTTAAAGAAAAGAGACTGGTTTTGTCAGGTCTGTGGCAAATAGTAGCATAGCCACCTAGAAATTCATCATTGGTACTTGGAACTTTTGTGTCATCTATTATTTATGGCAAAGAACAAGACAGAAAGGAGAGGTGAAATATATTCAGCATCAAAAACTGCACTTGCAATTAAATGAGCTGGTTTGGGGCTTGATCTTATTTCAGCAAACTGCCATAAATAAAATAATTGTTCAGCATACATAAGCTTTTACACCCCTGAAGAGATTGTAAAGCTCACTGGGTAGTTACACAAAAGGGTAAACATTATTATCAAGAACAAAGATCTCCCCTGATTTTATCCAGATTGAAGGTCTTACTTCAATCTGATCTGGTAAATGCTTACATCTCCGAGTCTTTGCCTATTGGGCTACACTGAATAAGCTTGGAGCTTGGAGCTTGTTCAGCTTTGCATTCATTATCTGGTGCAGGGCCTGGCAAAATGTAGGTGCACCACAGATACTGACTTTTCATGACTCTCTCCTATTCTCTCTCTGTAGTGCTCAGGAGCACTTTTTTTATTAAAAAATTTTTTTTCTTCTTTTTTTTTTTTTAACCAAAGTCAGTGATCCGAGTTCCCCATAACAATGAAATTTCAGAATGTAATGGGCGCCAGGCAAGGGCATGTGTAGAGAGCAATCTGGAGGCCCCATGGGAGTGGGTAGCCAGGAAGGGCTTCCACGGGGAGAAGTCCTGTGTGCTGTGACCTGAAGCCAAAGTGGAACCAGGAGGATTTAGAGGAGGAAACCAGATTTAAGCATCTGTGCAAAGGCCCTGAGACTAGAGGGAACCCGGAACGGACTGAACTAATGATCTAGGCATGCGGGAGAGCCGGGGTGCCTGGACCTTTGAGAGGATAAACACGTTAAAAGGGCTAAACGGTGGCTTTCTAAGTTGCTTTAGATCTGCAAATCCGCGAGTTTTACAGAGCGACAGACTCAGGGTGCAAAGGTTCCCGTCGGGCCCCTATACCCATTCCCTTCAGAAAGGCCTCTAAAGCCCTCAGTAGGCGAGAAGCTGCGTCGGCAGCCCTCAGGCAAACGCTCCTCAAAGTCACTCCTTGAGCTTGCCAAAGTTCCCGTTATTGCTATTCTGCTCATTTTCTCCTATTTTGGGGTCTCCCAACCAATGAATCTCTCTCTTCACCCAGAAAATCCGGGAGCGCTATCGGTTAGTGAGATGACGACCTACTACACCAGAGGCACAGCTACTCTGTTTAAAGAGGCCAGTTCCGGAGGCGGCCGGGCCGGAGGCGTCCACGCCCCTCCACTCCCCCGGGCGAGGCCAGAAAGTTTACATCCTCCTTCCTGAGTCAACAGGGACAGGGTGAAGTATCAGGGGGCGCACTGAGCGCCTCCCCGCCCCACGACCAAAGGTCCGTCTTCCAAAGTGGCCTCTCTCAAGCTTTGTGCACTTAGGAAGGGAGAGAAAGTTGGGCGGGAGCGGGAAAAGGCGGGAGCTCGGAGCAGGGCGGCAAGGGGGCGCCGACTCGTCCACGCCGCGCGCAAACCCGGGTGGAGCCGGCAGCCAGGCGCTGCGTCAGCGTTTAAGATGCAAATCGATTCCCAGCTCCCTCCCTCCGCCTCCCCCACCCCTGCTGGGGGAGCAAGGATACGCCGCTCCGCAGTCGCCCACGCCTCCTGCGCGTCCCGGCACCCGAGCTGGCGGCTCTACTTAAGCGGCGCGCTGGCCGCAACCCGGCACTCGCCTGGAGCGCTCGGGCGAGGCGGGCTCAAGCCAGGTGGGTGCACCGGGGCGCACAGCCGCGGGCTCGCACCGCTCGACACCGTGCGGCTTTTGGCGGCTGCGGCCCGATCCCTGGGCTCAGGGAACGTCCAGGCGCCGTGACTCCGGGAAAACCAGCTGCGGCGGCTCCTGCGCTCGGCCCCGCTCCTTTCCACTGCCCCAGCCGTCTCTGCCATGGCTCTGGCGGACAGCACACGTGGGTTACCCAATGGGGGCGGCGGCGGGGGCGGCAGCGGCTCCTCGTCCTCATCCGCAGAGCCGCCGCTTTTTCCCGACATCGTGGAGCTGAACGTGGGGGGCCAGGTGTATGTGACTCGGCGCTGCACTGTGGTGTCGGTTCCCGACTCGCTGCTCTGGCGCATGTTCACACAGCAGCAGCCGCAGGAGCTGGCCCGGGACAGCAAAGGCCGCTTCTTTCTGGATCGGGACGGCTTTCTCTTCCGTTACATCCTGGATTACCTGCGGGACTTGCAGCTCGTGCTGCCCGACTACTTCCCCGAGCGCAGCCGGCTCCAGCGCGAGGCCGAGTACTTCGAGCTGCCGGAGCTTGTGCGCCGCCTCGGGGCGCCCCAGCAGCCCGGCCCGGGGCCGCCGCCGCTGCACTCGCGGAGCGGGGTACACAAGGAGGGCTCTCTGGGTGACGAGCTGCTGCCGCTCGGCTACGCGGAGCTCGAGCAGCAAGAGGGCGCCTCGGCCGGGGCGCCATCGCCCACGCTGGAGCTGGCTAGCCGAAGCCCGTCCGGGGGCGCGGCGGGCCCGCTGCTCACACCGTCCCAGTCGTTGGACGGCAGCCGGCGCTCAGGCTACATCACCATCGGCTACCGCGGTTCCTACACTATCGGGCGGGACGCGCAGGCTGACGCCAAGTTCCGGCGGGTGGCGCGCATCACCGTGTGCGGCAAGACGTCGTTGGCCAAAGAGGTTTTCGGGGACACCCTGAACGAGAGCCGGGACCCCGACCGGCCCCCGGAGCGCTACACCTCGCGCTATTACCTCAAGTTCAACTTCCTGGAGCAGGCCTTCGACAAGCTGTCCGAGTCGGGCTTCCACATGGTGGCGTGCAGCTCCACTGGCACCTGCGCCTTCGCCAGCAGCACCGATCAGAGCGAGGACAAGATCTGGACCAGCTACACCGAGTACGTCTTCTGCAGGGAGTGAGCTCCCCAGACCCCCTCGCGACTCCCGCACCCTCTCCTCCTCCTTCCCTGCACAGGAGAGGATCCTCATTCCAGTCCCTCCTGCCCTTCTACCTCTCCCCGCCCCCCCTTTCCGCCCCCGTAGCTGGGGCCAGATCCTCTCCATTTCAAATTCCAGAACTTGCAGCAGCAAACTCTTGACCTCTTCATTATCTTCGGACCCCTCTAACCGAGAAAGCCTAGGCATACCCCCATCCCAGACTTCCTCCATCCCTTGCCTCAAACCACCCCTCCCCCAGATTGACTTTCAGTCTGGGTGGAGTGGGGCAGTGTTGCCACGAGCTCATTTCATTGTTCAGAACTTGATTGGACCGATGTCTAGTATGTAGAAGATTCCTTGAAACCTTTCGACTTTATCGGGGTTTAAGAGATCAAAGTTGGTAACCCTGGAAATAGTTTTCAAAGATCATTACAGTCTTTTGACCCTCTTTAAAGGTGGATTTTTAGAATGTTGAAGGAAAGACTCTGGTCCTAGAATTAGGACACTATGGAGGCAATTCAGTGACTGTAAATGAATAAAAATTTTAAAAGTTACAGGTAGAAGTAGAAGAATCTAATGCTGGCACAATGAAGCATCGTATCTTTTTCAAACAGTATAAAAGGTCTTCGCCTGTGGCTTACACTTGCAGAATGTGACCCTCCTGCCTGCGTGATGCTTTCTCCTTGGCTCATTGCCGGAAGTCACTTGGATCCACTTTAGTTGACATGGCAGCCATTACTGACAAGAGGGAGAGAAAGCACCGCCGCCGAAGAGGGCAGGTGTGCCCAGGTCACCAAGCACTGCGGGAAGTTCCCGGGCAGTGACTAAAACAGAGCTGAGTAGTAATGCACGTCGTGGGTATTAGGAAAGCCCGTATTCTTGCAGTGAATGGCAATAGGACCTTCTTTAGCTCGTTAGAGTCGTTAGAGGGGAGGGAGCTTGGGGGTGGGGGGAGGAAGAAGGATAGAAAGGGTGGGAAGGGAGGAGCAGACATACTCATTTATTATTTGAAATTTGGAAATTTGTCCATCTATTTGAGTGCATGCACCTTTTCTTTTAAATATCAAATAGTACACGAATACATGCAAAGCATCTTATAAAATTAGTGACAGACCTACTTTTAACCAGCAGTTACTGAATTGTTTTGAGCCCTAATAGAATTTGACCATACTTATATAACCTAACTAAAGAGTTACCCAGTAAGGTTTTAATTTTTGAACTTTATTGTCTTTTTGAATATAAATCCTGATTTTAAAAACCTATTTACTTGAGCAAAATATGTTTCGTTTTGGTTACTTAGATTTAAGATCTTTTATTAAAAATCCTTTTTTTCCTAAGCCCAGCACATGTGCTACAGTTGAGCAAACCCGAAAACCTGAAAATGTCACTTTGCATGCTTTTTTCATGGAATTTGTTTGAAGGTAAGGTGAAATCTTTTTGAGGGACAGAGCTGCAGAAAAACGGAAGCACCAAGGGCTGCCCATGTGTAGATAGCTGTAAAATGGAATATTTTTAAATGATGGCAGATAAGTACTTAAAAGTAAGCTGAGCAATAAAATGGTGTTTTAGGTAAATGCAACAGAAACAGAAGGAGACTTGGTTGCCTTATGCCTTTACTCTAACATGGAATAAATTCCCACTGCATATCCTGTCTACACCATAAGTTGGAATAAATTCCCACTGCATATCCTGTCTACACCATAAGTGGAGGGAAACAAATCCTTATCTTTCATGCTGTGAGGTGTCCTTTGGATATTCTGTGATAATGGACAAGCCTTTCTATTTTATTTAGTTTATTTTAGCATCCTTCTCTGAAGTATGTTTTTAAAGATTTTGTAAGAGCTGTTTTCAGTGTCTAAATTAGTGCTATTTTTTCCTTCTTTTTAAAAATGAATCTTGTACTGTATCTTACTATGTCCATAACAGATGTTAAGAATTGAGACAGTTTTATTATTAGACTCATGTGATCAATCTGTATATATCATATATAAACATTTTACACGAATCATTTAGTTTTTTAATTCATTTACTAATGCTATAAAATTCCCTGTCTTTACCCCAGTAACTTGCAATGGATGATGTATATACATGTTTTGATGAGTTTCTTATATCTTGTCTATGGGGAAAATGGGTTAGGGAAAAAATACATAATTGTAAAACAGAGTTCACACCATACTTTTTTGCCTGGATATTAGTTGTATACAAATAATATGTTGATTAACTGTCTACTTAAAATCAAGGTACTGGTATTTTTAATCTACTAACTTTTTTTTGTTTGGGAAAGAGAAAGATTTGAGGTCTTTTATTGGAGTAACGGTTTTAGAAAATAAAGTTAGGTTAGTATACAAAGACTGTAAGAGTAAGGGAAGTGGAAGCAGAAATCCAGGAAGTTGTTTTTGCTTATGTAACTCATCAGGACTTATTTCAAGTTTGAAATAAGTGATCTAAGAATGTTGCTCAGTAGCCCAAAGTAAGTGTCACAGAGATTTCTCCACCCTGTATGGTTATTCTCTTAGATTGCATATAATTAAGAACATGTTAGGACGGGTCTAAACCACTGACAGATGACAAGACCTGGTGATTCTGTCTCTTCACTCAAATCTTATGAATTTTATCTTGTAAAACTGAGTCGAACTAGTCCATTGCCTTGTGTGCAGACATTTTCCTCCCTTACCTCTACTTCATTATTTGAAAGACTGGGACTATAATGATTAGGGAGAGTAAGCTGACTTCTTTTTTTCTAGGGATGACTGCCCCCTTTAAAGTTGGAAATTGATATAAGAAAACTTTCTACTTTTTGCCCAAAGTAAAAGCTGGGTAAGGGACTCATTTAACATTGGATAAACGACATAACTGAGGTAAGATGATTTGGCACGAGCATTCTTTGATCCCTTCCTCTCCATGGGTTATGGGCCCCAGAAGAACCTTTGTGGTCTACAAAGTGGGCAGGGTTGTTGGTCACACCCATGAGCTTGGGTGGGGTATTGAAGGTTCATTGAATAAGTCCTCCAAGAACACCACTCAACCAGATAATTATGACTACATTGACCTGACTCAGAGTAGCATGTATTTCCATCGGTTGCTCTAATTACTAATTGATGTTCATAAATATAACTGAATGCCATTAGACGTTTACGAATTATTTTTAAAAAAATTGACAGTGCTGGCGAGTGGTGGTTAAAAAAACAGGTACCATGTTCAATGCTTTTGCACTTGTGTTGTCTCTTTATTAGTACTTGTAGGCTATGAACCATATTCATTCTTATTTTAAAATTATATGTTTTGAAAAACATTCCTTGAAGTTGTGAGGCACTAAAATTTTTCACCTTTCAATACCGTTTTTTTTCCCCTTGTATTTCATATTTTGTTGTTGTTTTTTTGGACACATAGCAAAGTAATAATTATAATAGTAGCCAAAATGGCCTTCTCTTTCAAACTAGATCCAAATATATGGGACTTGTTGCTTTTCTGAGATGATACGTAATCTGTGGAAAACTCAGACAAAATGGGCAACTGGTAAAGCTCATAACATGTTTCAATTTTCATTGGAGTTTTCCATAGAACCCTAGTATTACATTAAAGCCATGTAGGTTGACGATCTCATAATTTTTACTTTTCAAATTATGGTAAATCCTAAACTAATATTCAAATCATTTTAGTACTTCTACTTGAAAAATGCTAAATTATAAATGCAGACATTTAGAAAAGTATTGACTGGAGGGATTGAATTCCTTAAGAATTTCCTTTATAGTGTAAATCATAAATAACTTTACTCAATTGATTTGTTTCTTTAAGTAGTAAATTAATTGAATTTTTAAAGATTGGTTATTGTGATTTTAAGTTTCCTAGTTTTTCCTTTCTATAAATCATTTAAAATTGATTTGGTTTTCTTAGATGATCTAAGTCTATCTCTAGAGAAATAAGAAATAAAATACTCTTATTTCCAGTGGCTACAGTATCTGAGTGGGTTTCTTATAGCTAGGGACACATTATGTTGAAGTTAATTTTTCTTTGTCATACTTTGGACAATAAAAAATCTACAAGTATTAGCACTTGAGGATTTAGATTCTCTCTTGGGCCCTTGAGATTTAGATAGAAGAAATTTAACCAGAAAATCTACATTCATAAATAATCTTGTGTAGTAGAAAGATGGGCTAGTTGACTAAGAATTCTTGTCATCACTTTATATATTTTGTGATTTTTTTCCAAGCCAAGTTTTTTATTCTCATTGGGTTTTGAAGTATGTGGACATTTATTGTAAAGTAAACTATTATACAACTGTGTCTTTGTGACTTTATAGCCATGTGAATTTTGCTGTTACTATTGAATACATAAGATGGCAAATCATTTATGACTACTCAAGCATCATCAGAGACCATTTAATGACAGCGTTAAAATGTCCATCGTGGATGTTAATTTTAAATTATATATTACCTAAATTTTTCTGGGCATCAGAAAAACTTACCTGTTGAACAATATAAGATCCCCACAGAGCCATCTTGGATTCTGAAATTCTTGAAAGCATTATATGCTAAGTGATACATATCATTGAGCCATTTTCTCAAAATTTAAGGAGAGAAGAAGAAAATCATAATTAGGTTATCTTTTCTAGTGAAACATAAAGCCAAGAAAACAAGATTGCTCTATATTTTTAAAAAGTCGAAATCTCTTCAGATATGCCCAAAATTAAAGTGAGAATTTCTTCAACCACATAAAATGCTCTAGAGATTTCTGTTGTCTCTATGTACAATCAGTTGTATAACAGGAATACTTGTTACTGTTTTCCTCCCTGTGTGTGAAGTAATTAATCATTGATTATGTGACTTGTTACCTATTCTATTAAACACTAAAGAATAAAACATTCACTCTTTTAATTATTCCTCTTGGCTCCTGGGTGTGTATCGATTGGCTAGAACACTGGTCTAATTTCATTTAAAGGATTCTCCAAATTCTGGGAATGCTTCCCAAATTGTTATTGGACTAATGATGTGCATTATCTCATCAGAAGAACTCCTCACTGTGTAATTGGCCAGCTGGGCGAGGAGGGAACAGGTTCTTTCCCCAGGGATGACTGCCAAGCATGCAAAGGTGGATGAAGGTAGTTTGGTATTCAATGCATGGAAAAAGTCCTTCGTGAAGATTTTATTTCACCACAGTTCTTTGCAGCATATGTGCATTTTTTAAAATGTTAGATCTGTAGGTAGAGAAGACCTCTTAAAGTATGTAGGGAAAAGGTATGCCTTAATTAAAAGTGTAATTCATGAAAATAAAGTTCTAAAGAGGGCTGGGAAGAATATGTGCATTTTTTATGTAGGGGCACTTTACTGACTGTCCTCCAGTCACTGATGTCCCTTCTCTTTAAATAAAGCCTAGAGCTACTCAGATTTGGAAATTGCAGAAACCACACCCAGGTAACAGCAGTCCTGTCTGCTGGGCCATGGCACAGGAAGCCATGAGGTTGTGTTTCCTGAAGATAGTTTTTGTTTTAAAATTGCAATGTGTGAATGTACGTAACACATATACAGTTTATTTTTTACAAAGGGAATATAGATGGTAAAAAAAAAAAAAAGCAATACAAGAATGCATATAATAAGTAAATTTACCTCCTCTAGTAATCCCTTTGTTTTATTCTGCAGAGACAATCATTGGTATATGTTTTAGTTTGCTAAAAGCTGCTGGGAGCAATATACCAGAAGTTGGTTGGCTTTTAAAATGGGAATTTATTAGGTTAAAAGCTCACAATTTTTGGGCTGTGAAAATGTCCAAATCAAGGCATCATCAGAGATGCTTTCTCACTGAGCTGCATCTGTGGTCAGTTAGGCACATGGCAAGGTACACTGCTAGTCTGCTGGTCCTTCCCCTCTCCTCCAGGCCTAGTTGCTTTCAGCTTCGGGCTGCTTTGTCTGTGGCTTTTCTCTCCCGGGTTCATCAACTTCTGGAGGCTTCTCTCTGTCTCTGTGGCCTTTTTCCTGTGTCATGCTTTTTATTCCTCTGTTTATAAAAGGGAACCCAGGGTCCTGGCTCCCCCTAAGCCCTCAGCACGTAAAAGGTGTATAGATGGTATCATAAACCATAATCTACTCATAGTGGTAAAACTTCATTCCTGAGATAGCATCACCAGACTCCATATGTGTGCCTCATGGACCCTAGAAGGAACTCTGTTCCCATACCCTATGGAATGTCTTTGTTTTGAAAGCCTTTATATCACCCTTCATTTTCCCATCACTTTGTGGAGCACTACCCTCATTCTCTGGAGCGCCACTACTAGAAACTCCTGTCCGTAAGTCCAAATAAAGTTTATGTCTGACTCAGTGCCAGGTGTGTTATTTGGTCTCTTGGCGACGCCAACCATGCCCTTCAGGAGTTGGGTTGGAACAGGACTCCAGTAAGAGGATTAAGGTCTACCCTGGGTCATGCCCTACTGAAGTGATCTAATCAAAAGGAAGTTCCCTTAATCTAATCAAGAGGTCCCATCTACAATGTTTACATGCCAAGGATTGGATTGGTTTTAAGAACAGGATTTTCTGACATTCGCCCAGCTTTGAACTCACAGTGTATCTTTACAGACACATTCTGTGTATATATAAGTATGTAGATATACCCCCTACCTTTTTCTTTTATTCAGCAGGAATTATACCTGTTCTGTGCCTTAGGTTTTTTATTGTTGTTTGTTTTTTAACCCATATCCTGGAGCTCATGTAACACAGTGCAGCTACCTCATTTTATATGATGGCTCCATGATATTCTAAATGGTATGTCATTGTCTGGATGTGCTTTCATTTATTTTACCACTCTCCTATTGATTGGCATTTAAGTTTCCAGGTTGGTTTTTTTTCTTTTTTTCTTACTATAAAGAATCCTGCAATGGGTATCTTTTTATGTATGTGCAGATATGTCCAACTCTAGCATTTATTGTCTGAAATAATGCCAAGAGAGATGACTTGGAGGTGTTTTTCCCTTCTTCAGGAGCTGTGGAGCCAATAGGATTCATTGGAAGTGCTCTAGGGAATGGGTGGTCGTGGAAGGAAATAACTCTAGAATCACTAAGTATGTAAGATATGTTTTGTCTAGCTTTCATATCAGGGACAAGACACTTTTTTGTTTTCCCCCTTCCATTTTTTAATCGATTTTTCCCCATGAATTATGAAACACTTGCTTTTTAGAAATATAGTATATGTATAGGGCCCATACTGTATTTCATACTTCTTAAATGAAGCACCTCTGGAAAAGGCTACGAAGTTACAGGATATATATGAGGCACCTTCCAGGAATATCAATTTTAGTTAAGTTATTTAACTGGTAAGTAATTAAAACTATCCCTTTCCTTTCATGGGAACAGTGATGAATTTACATGAATTTAAAAGATAAGACCCTGAACTGCAAAGATATTCTGAATTTATGGAGTTGCCAGGATGAGTTATTTGTCTTCTGCCATTAAGAATTTAGTTGAGGAGGGTGGGGGTTGGTGGGGTTGAGAACTTCTGATATATGCTGGACTTGTTTCCTGATGGATAGTTTGGGAGAAATGCTCATCTCTATGTTTTCTGCTTTACCCTAACCATGCAAGGGGTTTCAGTGGCCCCTTTGGAGCCAAAGTGCTCCTCATTCCACTCACAGATCGCCTAAGAATGGACTATGGGACTAAGTAGAAAGGAATTCAGGGCCACTTTAGGGTCATTAACTCTTTTTTTAAAAAAGGTTTCCTTTTTTTAAACTTTTTAAAATTGAAGTTTATCATTCATATGTGAACATACATAAACAATAAGTGTATAGTAAAAGTTGTGAACATACAAGGGTCATTAACTCTTGACTGCTGTAACTTTCCTGCATTCAATATTCATCCATCCACCTACCCATTCATTCATTCATTTAGAATTTCTTGTGTACCTGTGTTCCAGACTGTGCCAATCCCCTTGGGATACAGCAATGAGGAAGACATAGAAGTGCTGAAGATTAGCAAGGGAGATACATAATGATAAAATAACTTGGAAGGTCAGTGCTAAGTTAGTCTGGGTAAATATAGGAGTAAGAAAAGTGTGAGAGAGGGAGACATTAAAACTGTAGTTTTAAAAACAAAAACAAAATGGCTGTCCTCCTATCTGACTTGAAAGTCACAGAGACTAGGATGGGACCTAAACTGATTTGGGTATTTAATAGTTATTTGGTGGCAGCTGCTCCAAAGTCCCATGTGAATTTCTGGCTAAGGGAGAAAATGCTTGACAACATTTTCGTTTTATGTTGGAAGTCAAGTTCACTGACAGCCATATTATAGGCTTTCCTCTGGGACAACCATTGGACACAGAGTTTTGAAATTCTTAACTGGAATGTTGCAAGAGGTACCTCTAGGTGTTGGAGGAAAGAAATTTGACCTTCCTGAAACGCAGGAGTATACTGTTCCAGGTGTTGTGCTGGTGAGAGTTGTGGGTTTTTAAAATGACAGTTGCAAGGACTTTAAAAAAATAAATGATATCTGCAATGATGTTCTGACCTTACAATAGGGACTATGTTGTTCTTTTTTCTGCTCAGAACCACGTGTTTTCAAAGTGTATGGCTGTATCCATGAGCTAATATCAGAAACAGCTGTTAGGTCAAATGTTGTCCCCTAGTTCTGGGCGTGTTAACTTAAAAAATATGAATAAGAAAAAACACAAAACAACAGTGGATCTTCATTATATTGTTGTTTTTCTCCTCTGTGATCTATAGTCTCGTCCCAGCAACTTAGAAAAATTCTCAGAAGTTTCATGTTATTATCATCATATAATTTAATTCTAGGTTTGAGCCAATTTGGGAATAAGTAAATTAATTGGAAATCATCTTTAACTAGGAAAGAGCAGATACAAGAAAGTCACCTTCTCTTAAAAAAGGTGAAAGTTGGGATGTGGCTGTGGCTCAATTGGTTGGGCTCCCGCTTACCATGTGGAAGGCCCCAGGTTCGATTCCCAGGGCCTCCTGGTGAAGGCAAGCCGGCCTGTGTGGCACGGTGAGCTGGAGCAGCAAGATGATGTAAAAAAGGGAGACAAGCAGACACAGAAAAATGAGAAGCAAATGGACATAGCGAGCACAAGCAGCGGGGGCGGGGGGGGATATAAATAAAATTAAAAAAAATAATAAATCTTTGAAAAAAAAAAAAGGTGGAAGTTAAAATTACCTTACACTTTAGTGCAAAATGTGGGGAACTCACTCCTTTAATTGTGACATGCCATTACCTGATAAGGCAGTTTTAAAACTAGGGCTGAGGGTTCTATAGGTACAGTGAAGAAAATTGGTCTTGGAGACATGTTTAGTGACTGCCACCACCATCCACTTCAGGACTTGTTGCTAACAAAGTGGGCATGTGTGAAGTTCTAGTACACAGAACAATGTAGAATTGTTTCCTCCAATTCCAAAGTTTGGAGTTTTGTATTAGATGACATTTGCTTATTAATGATGAGCTGTGGACAGCTAAATAACTTTATTAATAAAGATTTTGGCATTTCTTGAAAGTAATATTTTATATCTGTTAAACCAAAAAAAAAAAAAAAAAAAAAATGGTTTAGTCTAAAAGCTGAAGGGTTTTTAAAAATTTTGATTAGTGGATGAACATGCCTTTTTTCTTACTATCCTTTAGCCAGTGTCCAGAAATATCTTTTTAAATAAAGAGAGGTATATTTGTTAAAGTAACTTCTCAATTTTGCAGGTACAAAAACATACTAGTCTAGTCAGCGATTTTGTACTCTGTCCCTGTCCTGTTAGAGACAAGCAGCTTTTTGCACATATTAAATTTCCCTGGGCTGTTGAAAGGGAAATAGAGGAAGAGCAGTGTTATCAGGCATTGAGTAGTGGGAATGTGTAAAGCATAACTAAAAGCACAAGAATGATCTTTTTATGCTAATAAAGCCTAATTAATAAACCTATATAAAGATCCTTCAAAACAATCACTTGGGGAGACTAGACACATTTCAATGTGAGCTACAAAAAATTAACTTAAAAAGATATTTAGCAGATTATTAGTAGGCAGAAGGGAGGAACTATCCATTAAAAAATGTTGAAGTTGAAATTACTTCCAATTATATAATGAGGAACTATGAAAACTCACTTCTCTAGTTGTGCTATGCAAACAACAAAACACTCCTACCTATTTAGGAATTCTTCATTTGGAAGTATTATGAATGCACAATAAAATCGGCCTCCCAATTTTTATTAACCTTGTAATTGCTGAAAATTTGAGAATATGTGTCAGTATGTATTTAAATTTTTATTATGTGAATTTTCTATTTCTGGTGTTTCCTCCCTCTTCATCAACTCAGATTATGAGTTGGTTCCTCAAGTTGAATTGAAATGAAATTCCACCCAGTTTAGAATTTCAAAAGGCTTTGAACGAACCTTATAATTCCCATTCCACAAGTCAGATGAAGGAATGAATAACTCTTCAAGGGGGTGAAAATAAGCGTTTAGAGTCAGGAACCAACTTAGCATTTTGATTGTTAAAGAGTCTTGGTCTATATTCTCTATTAACAGGTTCATTGTTATATAAATTAATTTAGTGTTTATGGGGCTAATAGCATAAGGCCAGACTTTATGGAATAAAGTGAAAAAATTACAGTCTTTATTTTAAGGAGATTTCAGAATGAATAGATGTAGCATGGATTGAAACTCTGCATTGGGTTGTATCCCTCAGGATCCTCCCAAGGCACATTTGGCAACGGGAGGGTTAAGAATGGCCCACTGATGAGAGGAGGCCTGAGTACATTCATGAGAAGCTGTTTTAGCTGTTTTGGGGTTGGCATCCTTTGGGAGGTGGACTCAAAGCTGAAGGTTTGCAATTCAAGAGAGAGAAGATACTTCAGAGTGAGGGATTATAGATAACATGCATAAAATTGAAACAGAAAAGCACGTATACACACACACACACACACACACACACACACACACTAGATGGCAGGGCACCTATCCAATTGAAGTAGTTTGGGACTTTAGATACACTGATAGAGCAATGTCTGGAAAAAGTTTTGGTTGTTACAACTTGGGGAAAAGTTGCTACTGGTATCTAACAGATTGAAATCAGGCATGCTGCTAAAGATCCCACAATACATGGGACAGCCCCACAACCAAGAATTAATATGGCCCAAATGTGAATAGCTCCAAAGTTGAGGATGTGTAGATGGGCATAGGGAGTCGCTAGGGAAGTGGTTTAGGTCCAAGTGTGGATGCAGTTGTTGAATGTTGCTGAGTTGCAAGAGGGAAAGTTTATGTGGCTTGTCAGATTTGAGATGGGTTAAAGTGAAGGATAAGAATGGCAGTGGGATGGCAGACTCTTGAGAAGGTACTTTTGTAAACCTGATTGGTATTCCATTGGAGCAAGCCAGAGGAAGTGCAGGACCTGGAAAAGAGTTGGACAGAAAGTCTTGGCAGGCAATATGTCAAGCCCGGAGAAGAACAAGACAGTATTATAACTTCAGGCAGCAAAATGAAGGTTAAGAGGCCCTAGACTTGGTGGATGTGGATAGGTGAGCATAGGAGAAAATCTGGGAAGACTATGGAAGGTAAAGAGTAACAAAGCTAGCAGGTAGAGCAGTGGTCCTCCAACCTGTTTGCATTTTAGAATCACTTAGGGAGTTAAAATAAATACCGTTACCTGGGCTCCACCTCGGACCGATTCAACCCCAATTTTTAGGGTGGGTTATAGATTTCAAGCATGCCAATAGGTGTGTTCCCAAATGTTTCTAATGTGCAGCTAGGATTGAGAACTGCTGTTCTAGAAGGTCAATAAAATAAAGGAAGAAGAAGCAGAGTGATTAGAAGAGTACTTGGAAAGGAACTGTCATCCGAGATTAGAGGCTGCCATGGTGTTTTGCTACCTGTCCTTTTCAGAAAGGTGTGTGGGCTGCAGCTGGAAGGTGTACTTGACACCAGGATAAGGCTGGGTTTTCCAGGAGCCAGAGAGGTAACAAAGGAGGCAAAGTCAGGCAGGCAGAGATTACTTCTTATTAGTGATGAATGAGCATTGGATTTATATTTCTAGAGTGTTTCCAAAGGTACTACCCTGTAATTAAAAGAAATCATTTGCAAGTGTAAAAATGATAGTAAATTTGTTAAAAAGACAATTATAATGATTTCATTTTATATATATATAAAAGAGAATGGCATCATAGGAGGAGAAATAAAAAGCTGTCCAACTGTGGATATCTCAGGGAAAAATGCATAGCTTTGTACAAGTTGCTGGGAAGGGCAACCTGCTTTCTCACTTCAGAACTCCACACAGAATGATAAACTGGAGGGAATGGTTCATCTCATGGCTTTCTTTTCAGTGGGGGCATCCCTCATCTGCCCTTTCCGGATCTGAGGAAACATTCATTTCTAGAAGAAAGGGAATATGAGGGGAAGCAGTCTTTGTCTACAGTTTCCTGGGACATTTTCAAAGAAGTGAGTGACTGATGGTGAGAATCTGTTCTGTTTTTATTTGTCTCTGGCGGGGTCTGGTGGCAATTTAATATTCTTTATTATTATTTTACATGCAACTTCCTTCCTAGCTTATGATTCCTGTCAGGACTGTGTATTATTACACATTAGTCATTTTTCTTGGGTTGGCCTATAATGCTTAAAAGGAGGGCTGGTGTATTTCAGTAATTTTGCCTACAATTTGATTTGTGTTCTCTAGAATCCCAATTTAGTTTCATCAGCACATTTCAACATACAACAGCTGGGTCCTTGGATGTGCTCATTTACATACATTAGGTGGTGAAAGCAAAGCACCAGCAACCAGAATCTGGTCTGATATTTTCCCAGGGTCTTACCTGACTTTTTTGAAATTAGCTCTGCCTCCATATTTGTAACTGACTGTATCAGAGACAATATCCTGTGAATGACTTTTTAAAAAAAACTGTTCTGCAGGCAAATTTTGAGCTACAATGTTTTGATAAAAAGCCTTAAAGACTAATCAAATAACGTTTTCTTCTACTTCAGTGCCATTACAAATATATTTATTATTAGATAAACGGTAGTGGAATCAGCCTCTTAATTGGCCATTGGCTGTAGGTGGATGATCTTTTAATCCATGTACATCATTGTGATTGTGGCCCTGAGCAGGACTCTATGAATAGCTGACATTACATAGCAATTACGTAAGAAGGACATTGCATGTGACTTGCAAAATACTCAGGTTTCTTTTCACCATTTTCCTTGCTCAAGTCTAAATTCTTGAATGATGGTCTTGGTCTATGTGGTAGGATGAAAAATGACCCCCACCCAAGATATCCAAGCCCTAATCCCTGGAACCTATCAGTGTTACCCTATTTGGAAAAAACGTCTTTGCAGACGAGCTTAAGCTAAGGATTTTGAGATGAGGAGACTATCCTAGATTATCTGGGGGAGCCCTAAATGCCATCAAAAGTGTCCTTGTAAAGAAAAAGAGGGGCAGAGGGAGATCATGCATACAGAAGAGGTGGAGGCAAAGATTAGAGAGATGTGGCCACAAATCAAGGAATGTTGGAAGAGGCAGAAGCTGAAAGAGGCAAGGAAGCAGATTCTTTCCTGGAGCCTCCAGAGGGAGAGCTACCCTGTTGACATCTTTTTTTTGCCCGAATGAAACTGATTTTGGAATTCTAGTCTCTAGAACTGTGAGAGAATAAATTTCTGGGGTTTTCAGCTACCGAGTTTGTGGTAATTTGTTATATTAGCCATAGGAAACGAATACAGTCTATAAGCATTTACCTCATAGTTCTTGGACAGATCATTTAGTTATGGAATTTATGATTCTAGTATGTCAACATCTGTTTTTTTTCTGGGCATGAATTGTTAATTTAGTTGATAGTTTTCATTTGGTATTTCGTCTCCTGAGTCCTTTCCATTGGTACAAGTAGGCAAATGATAAGCAGGGTCATTTATTCTGCTGAAGTGATCCCCAGATATGGGATAAAATATTTGTAAACAAGTAAGTAACCTAGAAGACTCAGTATTCCAGGAAGGAGAGAAAACATTCTCTGCCAGATAGTGAATGTTTTTCATTTTGCCATTTTATTTCCCTTCCCAGTTTCCATGAGATAGATATAATCCACTCTATTTTATCAATGTAAAACAGTGTTCTACAAGAAACACCAGAACTGGAATTATACTCTTTGCAGTGGATATTAGCATGAGTTACAGGTTAATGTGATTCTGGACTGGAGTGGATAAAGACGATGATGTCTTTATCTTCTTTAGTCAATTGCAGAATATTGTTAGACTTCACCCCTTTACTTCCTCTGATGTTATGTGGTCACGATTCACTGGGTCCAGCTTATGAGTTATATGACACTGTAATATAGGTGTCACTGCAGATTATGTGGGGCCTTGAGGGAGTGAATTTCTACACAAGTTGTGACGCCCAATGAAATGTTTTGGAAAAGCGAATGGATTTTTAGTTCCAACCAAATGTTCTGGGCATATGGATGAAATAAATAGCAAAAGATTTAAAAAATGTCCTTCAAAAAGCACTTCATGAATTTTTCTATTAAATAAAAAGAAATGTAATTAAAAAAAAAAATCACAGACCCCTCATATGACAATAATGGCTTCTTGTAGGGGTCAGTTAGAACTTTATAATCAAGCTGGAAAAACTGAAATGATTTTCTTTTGCAAAGAATTTCAGCACATGCTATATGTGGCTATGGGTTTGCCAAAGCTATTGTTTTTAATAAATATTTCTTGAATACTTACAATTTATAACAAAAATTATTAAAGAAATTCTCAGTTAAATGTAAATGATTTTGTTTTCCCAAGTACCTTCCCAATGGAAATGAGGGACCTCTTTCAAGATAGGTTTGTGTCATTTGCAGGGGAAATAAAATCTGTCCTTAAAGGTTAATTTTATTTGTTGGCAAGTTCATAGGCATTTATCTTTTTCATATGCTCTCTCCTTCCTTCCATATTTAATGCCAGAGCACTGTGGCAGACACTGATTGATATAAATAAAACAACGTTTTTGCTATTAAATGTTTCATTAAAGTCCTTATGAATTTTAGAGATACAAAGCAGTTTTGGGCAAGGTTGGCCTGATATCAGATCAAGACAGGAGAAGTTGTTCACCTCAGAGTAGACCTCCGAGACCTCTTACAAAGCCTAAGAATAAGTTAAATTTCACTGTGTATAATTTCATGTATAATTTCTATTTGAAAAATAAACCTTTGATAATGAAATGCTGAGAAACATTTACGAACTTTGCTCTGAAGGGGCAATCTGAGAATTGACCATAGAGACGGCATATGAATTATGGATTCTTTTTTCTGGAGAAATCTCTTTTATCACAAGTCCCCAAGGAACTTTATTTTGTGCATGTTGAAGAGAATGAGAATTCGTTTTATAATCCACTCTCTGCTGTTCAGTTATTTTTTATCTGATAGAAAACACCCAGTTTTCCTGATCAACTATTTCAATACAATTACCATATGACTGGTCAAAAAATATGCCAGAATAGGATGCTACAAATATATACTTTATGAGATCAGTGTTTAAAAATAGGTATAAATAAGAAAAAATAGGTATGAATACAATTTTGTTAATTTAAACTATGTTGAAAGCATAGTTAAGATATTAAATGTTAAAATGTATTTTTATTTTTTTTATTCAAAATGCTTGCATCTCTATAAGGGAATGTCCTCTTTCATTGTGGCAATAAATAATAACTTACCTATCTTAATATTTTAATGTATTAAAAATAGAAGGTGGATAGTGAAACAATCTTACATTAAGTTGAAAGTTGCTAAGCTAAAGTATTTAGTTTTTGGGTTGTAGAAGGGTATGAAAAAGTGGGAAACAGAAAAGTAGTTTCTCTGAGTTTGGGGATAAAATAGCTTTTAGGCTCAGAGAAGTATTGTGGGTACCTGGTCTGTGTGTGGAGAGAAAAGGGAAGGAACATGGGGCTGGGTTGAGCTGGACTGAGATTGGAATAATCTGGGCTGAGGTTAATGAGAGTTGTATAAATTCAGACATTGGCACAGGGACGGCAACGGGGGAATAGATGTGAGTTTTATTTTGGTAGCAACTGTCTATCCCTCTATTCTTTCATTTGTGAGCCCCACTCTTAACTTCCTACCATTTTCCATTTCTATTCCTTATAGCAGTCAGCCAAGCCTAGAATCTAAAAAAACCTATTTCTTGAGAGCTAAAACATGAATTAGGATTATGTTTCTCAGAAGGAATTTCTCCTTACAAAGAGGAGAAGCTTAGCCCATGTGATATATTAAACAGAGAAGTTTTAAAGGGTTGGAGAAAGGCCTTCTCTAGTGTTTGCTTTCTCCTAAGTACAAACCCTTCTAGAGCTTGCAGCTGGAGTCTAGGTTGGCAAATGTGGGCAACAGGCATGGTTTATGGGACTTACATAGAATTAAAAAACAAATGAATTAGCTGGTAGCTTTTTAAATCTGTAGATTTCCCTCCTAGCCTCTGCTTCTACTCAATACCCAATTCCAAGTTCAGCGAGGTTCCTGATAGAGCTCCTCTCTCCCAATTTTTCTTTGTCTCTGGATTTCTTCTCCTCTCCTTATAAGGATACCAGTCATTGGACTTAAGGTCCACCTAATCCAATATGACCTCATCTTAACTTTTTTTCATCTAATAAACTTTATTTTTAAAGAAGTTTTAGATGACAGAAAATACATTGAAAGTATAGGGGATTCCCATATACCACACTCCTCCTCTCCCATATTTTCCCCTATTAATAACATCTTACATTAGTATGGTACATTTGTTACAACTGACCTCATATTAACTTGATTCCATCTGTAAAGGCTCTATTTCCAAATAAGGTCATATTCACAGGTACTAGGGTTAGGACTTCAGCATATCTCTTTAGGGACACAATTCAACTCACAACAGTAGGGCAGGTTATGTCCAGTTTGCCATAGTTCTCTCCTGGCCTGTGTTATGCTTACACTTGTACACATTTGAGTTTGACATACCTACCTTACAGTTAGCATTGCTCATCCATCATAACCACTCCTTGCCACATTTTCCTTCCCTCTTACTGGCTCAGTATCCACCCACACATATATGTTTTTCCAGCACAGCCCCTGAGCTCAGTCAAAACAGAGCTGGTCTTTAGAGAAAGAAGAGGGTTTACCATGGCAAACCGATCATATTTAAAACCACAAACCATAATTCCAGGAAGGCTAATTCTGTTTCTTGTTTCTTCTGAGATATGAATAATCTTATTTTGGAAGTTTTAACTATAATTGGAGCATTAGAGTGACTATTATGGACTCATTTAAAAGTTAGTGGAGATGATACAGAAGGGTTAGAATTAAAAGGATGGAGAAAAAGGACAGAAAAAGGTAAGGCAGGCAACTTATAACCAAAAAGAAAGCTGATGCAGCTATATCAATATTTTAAAAATACATGTTAAGGGGGAAAAAAAAAAAAGAAGCATTACTACACAGAATCAATACCCTCAATGATATAACAATTTTAAATTCAGATGCACCTAATAATACGGCCTCAAAATATATGAAGCAAAATTGACAGAACTATGAGGAGATATAAACAAATCTACATATCTTTAACACATCTCTCTCAGCAAGTAAAATAACTAGTTGACAACAAAATCAGTTAGGGTAGGGAAAATTTCAGCAACATATTAACAAATTTGACATGGTGGTTCATGTATAGAACATCCAGTAACTGGAAAACATTTCCTTTTAAAAACCCAATTTTATGAAAATTGAGTGTACCTTGAGCCATAATGGAAGTCTCAACAAATTTAAATGGTTAATATCATACATAGCATGTTTTATGACCACAAATACAGTTTCATTTGGAAGGAAAACGGGAGTCAATGGGTCCCAAATAATCTGATAGAGTTTGCCCAGCAGGGCAAACTCTATCAGATTTCAAGGTCTGAGACTCATCTGTAAATTGATGCTTCATCCTCTGGCTCTCTGGGCCTGCGGGAGCAGCACCCTAGTCTTTCCAAATGGTTGCACAGAGGCCATGCTCTCTCTGAATGCTGGGTCCTATAACCCCCTCTCCAAGTAGTGAGATGGCAGCCAAACTCTTCCCATCCATGTGGGAGGTCTGCCCCCTTCTAGTACAGGGGCAGATAGCCTGCTCCCTCCCATGCACGGGCAGCACCACACCTTTACACACATGTGAGTGGACCACTCTCTTGGTCTGAGATCTTTTCAGTCAAGACCTGTGCTTCCAAGGTTCTGCCCTTGAAATAATTCTTCCTTCTATTTGTCCCTTCTCTGTCCCTTTCAGCCCATGATGGCAGTGCATCTGTTCATACAAATTTTACAAAACCCTTGTTGGCTTTGCATGCAATTCAAGGGGGGGGGGATCCAAACCATCATACAAAATGACTTTCCACAGACCCTTCCTGGATAATTGCATTTCCAATCCTGACTTTCTCTGAGATGTCTGATTGGAGCCATGTTCAGCCACACCCTCTTTAGCAAAGGGTTGTTCAGTTAAAACCCTCACATGGAGTCCTATTCTCCGAAGTTCAACGAGGTTCCTGATAGAGCTGCTTCTGGTCCTAGTCTCAGAGTAGACTATCTAAATAGGCTCAGAGTTTCCCCAATCATCAATTTCTGGTTCTTTGGTGCCCAAGAGTTGAATTCTCTGTTTATCCCTTTACTCTTTCATTTTCCTATAAGCTTCAAGGAGAAGCCTGGCTGCACTTTACACACTTAGCTGGGAAATCTCCTCAGCTGAATATTCAAGTTCATTGCTTACAAGTTCTGCCTTCCATCTGACAACAGAACACAATTTGTCCAAGTTCTCTGTCACTTTATACCAAGGATCACCTTTACTCCAATTTCTGATAACACATTCATTATTTCCTTTTAAGTACTCATCAGAGGTATCTTTAACTCTTCTAGCAACAGTCTCTTCTACCAGCAATCTCTTCAAAGCTTTTTCTCTTAGTTGTCTCACAATTCTTCTAGCTTCTACTCAAAACCCAATTCTAAAGTTCTTTCCACATTTTTAGGTATTTGTAATAGCAACACCCCACTTCTGGTATAAACATCTGTATTAATCAGGGTTCTCCAGAGAAACAGAGCCAATAGGATATATTATATATAATATATAAATATTATATATTATATTATATATATAAATATTGTATTATATATAAATATTAAGGGATTTATTATAGGAAATGGCTCATCCAACCATGGAGATTGGCATGTCTGAATTCTGTAAGGCAGACTGCAAGTTGGAAACTTTGTGAAGGTGAAGTAGAATTCTCCAGGAGAAGCTGTAAGTTGGAAACTCCAATGAAGGAGGGCAGTCTCCTCCTTGCTGAAGGCAATCTCCTTTGTTGATTGTAGATATAATCAGCCATAGATGCAATCAACAGACTAATGATTTAGATCCATCTATGAAATACCCTCACAGTGACAATCAGGCCAGAGCTTGCTTGACCAAACAGTTGGACACCATTACCTAGTCAAGTTGGCACATGAAATTAACCATCACATTGCCCATTCCTTTGACCACTCTATTTACCTGCCTTTGGCTCTTCTTAGTTCCAACATTCCTTTGTGATATGTGACAATGAGAACTATATACAGTGTTTATTATATAGATATATGAGTGTGAGTTAAAGCTTTCTTGAATTTAAAAAAGACATTTCTTGGGGTCGGATGTGGCTCAACTGGTTGGGCGTCCGTCTCCCATATGGAGGGACCTGGGTTCAATCCCCGGGACCTCCTGGTAAAAAAAAAAAAAAAAAAAAAAAAAAAAACACAAAAAATGCAGAAGAAAATGTAAGCATTATATGTAATCCTAATCCACAGTGGTAATCAGAGATAACATGTTGGGTGTGTTCTTTCATTTGTTTCCCCCATATCCACATATATATTAATTTCATGTGCTGAAATATGACATATTCTGTTTTATAACCATCTGTTTTTGGTATTACATGATGGATTTCTCATCTCATAAAATGTCCTGATGAATGCAATTTTTTGACTGTAATATTTATTTATTGTAAGAATAGGTTAACATTTCCAATTTTTTGCTATATCTGTGTCAGCCTATGACATATTATCTTAGGTTTGTAGCAGTGCAATGAGTGGGTCAAAGTAACAATTTTAAGGCTTTTGTCAGGGAAGCATTTTGGTTAAATGAGGGCTCTCTGCATCATGCCTGGGTTCCAACTCAGGTTCTGCCACATTCTAGGTGTGTGACTTTGGGTAAGTCTGGATTTCTTTATCTGTAAAATGTAGATAATAGTGTTCTTTTTTTTTTTTTTTTTTTTTTTTTAAGGAGGTACCGGGGATTGAACCTGGGATTTCGGGACATTGGAAGCAGGCGCTCAATCACTGAGCTACATCCGCTCCCCACTCATAGGGTTTTTAATTTAGATTAAAAAAGGTAATTCATGTAGTGCTTTTAGTACAGTACCTAACTTAATAAATATGGGCTATTTCCAGAATGATGCATCAATTTATAAGCCCACAAACGGGGTCTATTTTATTTTAAATATAGTTTGATAATGTCTGGCATATGGTTTTTTTTTTTTTAAGAGACCACAATAACATGTATGGCTTAGGCATTCAAAGATAACCATAATTATCTTAATAAATTTGGGGTCAGTAAATCTTCAGCCTTCAGATTTTTTCCCTTAGGTCAAATATTTCAAGCTTTGAGGTAATGTATCGGCCACAGGATATTCTCCAGAAAATATTTATTTTGCCTTTCACTGGGATCTCTAGCTAATACATTCTCTGTAGAATCTCTTGCATTTGATTAAAGCATTTGAATGGATGTGAGTGGTGCTTAAACTATTTATTCATCAAAGATCTTTTCCCCACCCTTCTAACTTATTTTAGTTTCTATTATATATTAAGCCACTAGGACTAAACAAAGCTATAAATTGGCTTTGAATGGAAATGATGCTCAGATCTTAGAAAAATTGTTGATCCCAAATGTAACCCTTAGGCCTTCTGGAATACCTCAGAACAGAGAAGAAGCAATCTTGTAACTTTGCTGAATGTCAAAGGATTTTCAATGGCTAGTAAATTGATCTACAGCTTTGAAAGTGTCTGACTTTTCTCACTTTCTGCCCTGAGACTCAGTTCCAGTGCATGGAAGTTTTCTGGCCTAAGGATTTGCTTTAGTGCTGTGCTGTAGGCATAGAGCCTGGAGTCCTAACCTCACATTATAATGTTCTTGGGATTCAACAGCAATCTTTGGGGGAGTAGCGAGGGGGACCAGATCCAAGTCCATTCATCTCATTGGTGCTTTTATGTACCAGAAATAGTCCTTATTGAATTTTTAACTACTAAATAGAACTTCATGTGTTATTTTATTTTTTTTTAACTCTAAGATATTTTGATTTTATGGTAAAACAAAATTCAAAGCATTGGAATAATTTATTTATTGAGTTTTTTTTTGAGCGCTTTAACTTTGTATTTCTGCAGAGGTGTTGGCTGTAGCTTGTTGGAGCTGGTTCATACTGTTTCAGCAGAGCCAACTGTTAAATTTTCAGGAATTTTGCAAACTTTGCAAACTGGTTGAGGTCACACTGGTAGCTTGAAATAGCCTATGGGGTGGGGCTTTTTACACCCATGGAAATTGACAGAAACTGCAGATCAGGCCTCCTTTTCCCCCAGAGAATTGGTTGGTAAACAAATACCAGCAGACCACTGCCTTTTACCTCAAACATATTATCTTAAATTTCAGTCTGAGAGTTTAAAATAAAAAGGTTAGTTATCAGGTGTTGCTTATTCTACCAGTGGATATTTGTGAAATGCTATCATTTACTCGAAAAAAGTCATTTAAAACATGACAGACAAATTGAATGTGTAAAGAAAGGAAACTGCAAATAGAAGGCACACATTACAGTAAATGTAGAAAAAATAGATAATGGAGGTAAGAAAATAGAAAACCAAAGGAAAAATTCTTGAAGAATGAAGGAGAGGAAGAAGACGACTCTAAACAAAACTGACACGAAAACTGAATTTGAGAAGTATGGAGAAGTTAAAAAAAAAAAGGGATCAAAACGAAATAGCTTTGAAAATGGTCAACAGTGCCAACTTTGTGAAGTAATGTCTTCCATCCAAGGTGACATTTGCCGAGATGGAAAGTGGCACAAAAACAACCTGCCTCTGAAAAACAGCACATTTTGCCGTTGGCATTTTAGAACACATTTAGAGAATAGCACTGTGGGTAGGTAACCATATTATTTATTGTTCCAACTGGGACTTTTATGACTGAAAGGGGACACTATTAATAAATACTTCTGGACAACAACATAAACCGAGTCGTCCGTGGCAAACTGAGTTAAATGGACACGCTAATTATAGGTTGGTTATGCTATTGGCCATCCAGTTTCCAGTCGAGTTGGTTAAAAGAACTCAAATTATAAATATTACTTTTAAAAATTAAAATAAATATTCCTAGAGGCTATAATTATTATAGGTGTAAGAGGTGTTTTCTCATTATGAGAAAGTTAAAAAAGTAAAAGGAGGTGATTCATAATACTGCTGACTACAAGAATAAAAGCAAATGTCACAGTATAATCCCGGAGCCCAGTCTCCCTTTTGTCCTTTCTGACCCTTGTGGGGTAGCTGGTTAATTGTTCTTGTTGTAATAGTTACCACTGAAAATTGTAGGCCTAGAAGCTCCTCCTCCTCCTGTTACTTATCAAATCCTCTTCCTCACACTGTTTTCTGTAATGTTTCTAGGCTTTTCTCTTGTCCTGCTTGAGTGGTCGAGTTTCCCACAGCCCCTAACACCGGGGTAAGATCCTCAGTACTACCTGAGGACATGGCTGGTTTTGAGAGGACTCACAAACTCTTTATTAAGTCCTTCCTCAAACTTGCCAATCCTCATTTTAGCTGTGTGCTTCAGCCAGCTTTCAAAAATCTTGCTCTCAGGGACCTGCACAATATTACTCTAGAAAATCACCACTTTCATTTTATTTTATTTTGGTGTCTTCTATAAGGGGCTGCTCTTATACACTTGTATCCCAATATCTGGACATACCTTTCTCATGATATAATGAGGCTTGGCACTGCAAGGGTTATTTCATGCTATGGTGCTTTGACCTTGTCTTATAGAGTATTATTTTCACTTTCTAGGAAATGGATCAGTATTTTTAAAAATTCAGTATCTGATGCAAGGGACTTAAAAAATCCTTTTTCTGGCAATTCTATTCACAAGTATCTTCCTAGAAATATTAAGGTTATCCTTCTCTCAGGAAAGCTCTAGTAAGCCTGTTTACATTCCCTCTACCCTGAATGTTTCAGTGAACACACCATAGAACTTTCTGGTGTGATGGAAATGTTCTATATCTGCCATGTCCAAAATGGCAGCCACTCACCATATGTGGCAATGGGGCATTTGGAATGTGACTGATGTGACTGAAAACAGAATTTTAAATTAAATTAAATTTAAGTTCATTTAAGTATAAATAGCCACATGTTGCTAGTGGTTACTGTATGGCCAGTGAAGGGACATAAAAATGATGCTCTCACCAGAGTTCAGTTCAGTAACGTTTCTCAAAGTAGGTGTGATCATTAAGGGCCCAGATTGACTCCATTTAGACCATTTAAAAGGCTCAATCTGCAATTGTTTACAATATCAAGAAGCTTGAATTCAAGAGGGGCCAGTTGGTCTGTGGTGTATATGAATATTGCACTAGAATTTGGACTACTTGTGGTCAAGCACCAACTCCACCAAAGATCATAAGCATTTCTGCAGTCCTACAAAATCTGATAGTATAAAGATAAAAGAATAGGAGTCACAATACTATCAACACAAATACTACCATTATCTCTGGCTCAGTCCCCCTCATTGTTGTAACCATTGGGACCCCCACGTCTTCTCTGTCCCTGATGGGGACTGAATAGGGGTCAAAAATGCTCAGTGCTGTAGCCACTGATGCTACCCCTCCACAAGGGCTGAGAGAGCTCCTACTGTAGTCACCACTCCCCAGCTGCCAATGCCTTTTCCTCTTTTGTAGGCATATCATCATGTATTCACATCTCTTTCCAAAGGAAACTTTTAATAGTTCCCCATGAAAATACAGTCTTGGGTGACCTGGCTTGGCATCAAATGACTCAATTCCAATTGCAGTTCATTGCCCCAGAGATGGGTGCCTGACCCAATTCTTAGGCTATCCAGAGACCTAAACCATGATCAGGCCCAGAAAGATTAGCTGTGCCAACCCAATTCTCTCTCTTAAGAATGTGATTTGTGAATTCTCATGATAGAAAAGAGACAAGCTATGAGAGCTGAAGCTGAAAGGTTGCTTAGACAAAATCCAAGGGGTCGTGGATTGTGAGGAAGCAAAAACTATGAGAAAGATGAAAGAGCAGAAACTACGAGGAAACAGAAGACAAATATTGTGTGATCTCACTAATATGAACTAATTATAATAAACAAACTCATAGGGTTAGAATCTAGAATATAGGTTACCAGGAGATAGAATGAGGGAAGAGAATGGGGAACTGTTGCTTAATTTGTACATAATTTCTAATTATTTTGATTGTAAATTTTAGAAATGGATAAAGGTGATGGTAGCACATTATTGTGAGTATAATTAACAGTGCTGAATTGTGAGTGAATGTGATTGAAAGGGGGAGTTTAGGGTCATGTATGTCACTAGAAGGAAAGCTAGAGGATAAAACATGGGGCTGTATAACAAGTGAACCTTGTGGTGGACAATGACTGTGGTTAATAGTACAAATATAAGAATGCTCTTTCACAAACTATAACAAATGTACATCATTATTATGAAGTGTTAATAATAGGCTGGTATCTGGGAAAATACACCAAATGCAAACTATGAACTATAGCTAACAGTAATTGTTTTAATATTCTTTCATCAATTGTACCAAAGGTACCACATTAATGCTAAGTGTCAACAATAGGGAAGTATATAGGGTATGAGGTTTTTCTTTTTGTAGCAATGAAAATGTTCTAAAATTGATTGTGGTGATGAATGCACAACTCTGTGATTATATTGAGAGTCATTGATTGTACACTTTAGATGGATTGTATGGAGTATGAATATATCTCAATAAAACTGCTTAAAAATACACAAAGAACACTTAAAACTCAACAATTAAACAAACAACCCAATTACAAATTGGGCAAAAGATCTGAAGAGACACCTCACCAAAGAAAATATAAAGAGGGCAAATAAATAGATAAAAAGATGCTCAACATCATATGTCATTAGGGAATTGCAAATTAAAACAATGAGATACCAGTATATATCTATTAGAATGACTAAAATCCAAAATACTGGCAATACCAAAATGCTGGCGAGGATGTGGAGTATTAGGGACTCTCAGAGATTGACTTATAGATGGCCTGCAAGCCACCATCACAAACCCTACAGACTTCAGAGAAAGCACGATGCTGCCAACACCTGGGTTTTGGACTTCTGGCCTCCCAAACTCTGATACAATAAATTCTTGTGGTTTAAGCCGAGTAATCAGTGGTACAACAGTGCGGGCAAACCAAAACACTATCATAACCATTAATCCACATTTTCTCAAAGCCCTGCTTAAGGCTCTTCACTTCTGAGAGGGAGCTACTATGTAGGGAAATGCTTCTAGAGGACATGGACTGGTGCCCTGACTAAGCCGTTATTAGTTGTGTGACCTTGGGCAAGTCACTGTATCTCTCTGGACTTGTTTTCTCATCTATAAAACTGGTATATTACTACCTATCTCTCAATGGGAGAGTTAAAAGAAAAATTGTATATAAAAGTGATCTGTAAATTCATCAAATAAATGTATATTGTTCTGGGAAAACTTCTTTGCCCACAATGACCTTCCTCTTTCTTTGACATGTTTTTGGTTTCAGACTATCTAATACTGGTGTATATGGTGACTTGCACTATTCTCTAGTTGTTTCATGGGTGCAAATTATTGTACTTACTGGATTGTAATCCTTTTGAGGGCAGTGATTAAGGCTTCTACTTTGCATTCCCCATAGTATCTGCCAGGGTATGCATTGTCCTGCTCCTTGAAACACATGCCACCTTTGAGAAATAAATGATTCCTTCTGAAGAACTCTCACAATACATTATATTTAATGTGTAATGCACATAAAACTCTTAACACTGAGTCTGGCACACTAATAATAGCAAATTGGAATTATAATACTGATAATAATTTACATGGAATATTTGCTATCTGATAAGTACATGATTATTTTATTTAATCTTCACAATGGCCACATGAGGTAAGTACTTCCATTTTTCCCCTTTTATAGATGAGAAATCTGAGCCTTAGAAGATTTATGTACTTGGCTCAAGTTTACTCACCTCGTAAGTTGTCAGAAGGATTTGAATGTAGCCACCCGACTCAAAACTTGTATTTTAACCACTAAAAGTAAACATTATTTTGCTTTATACCTATTATTTACTAATTCCCAACTTCATTCAGGAACACTTATTGAGTACCTTCTAAATGATTGGCATGGCCCTAGGTTCTGGGAAGACAGGCAAGTCATAATTAACATTTAACATGGTGACAGATGGAAGTGGAAGGCACAATGAGACCACAGAAGAAGGGAACTTCCTGTGGCTGTGAGGTGGGTTTAGGGAAGGTTTCCAGGGACACCATTCGATGTGAATCTCAAAGGGTGAATTAGCATTAACTAGGCAGAAGGAGAAGGTAGAGAATAGTATAAGAAAAGATACCTGGTGAAGGGCTCCGGCAGGCAAATGGGGCAGCAGGTACAGAGGCACAGAGCCTGAGAAAGCAGATCATGTCTTGTCTTATTTCAGTTAGCTGGAAGTATTGATTCATGCTCCTTGAAAAGAGGGACTGCATTTCTGTCTTTTTTTTTTTTTAATCCCGAAACCCACCCTGCCCTCAGCTGCTTAGTTGAGGCCTTATATACTCTATACCCTCTGTTAAAATTATTGAATGATGAATGACTAAAAGGCACCAATACTTTATTTTTTTATTTTTATTTTTTTTTAGATTTTTATTTATTTATTCATTCATCCCCCCCTTGCTGCTTGTGCTCGCTGGGTCAGCTAACCACGCCGTGCGGGCGGGCCTGCCTTCACCAGGAGGCCCCGGAAACCGAACCCGGGGCCTCCCATATGGTAAACGGGAGCCCCACCGATTGAGCCACAGCCGCTTCCCCCAATACTTTATTTTTACAACCAAATTCTTCCACAAGTCTAGTAGCTGCCACCAGAGACCAAAAAACTGAGATCACAGGTCTTACCTAGTATAATAATTCTTGTTCTTTAAATAATTTTCCTTTGATGCTGGTATTTTCAATTATTCATGTTGTCCCTTTCCCCTTTCTGCATAGCAAATGAAGGACTGGTTATGACTATAGACTACATAGGCAGAGGAAGGCCTGAAGACTATATTGAAACTTAGGCCCAAGCAATGCAATGTTGCAGTAGACTGCTGGGAAACAGCTGCCACTAACAGTTCCTGCTGGCAGCCAGCAGTTAGGAAAGAGGAATCTTGGAGTTCAGTTTGAATAGAACCAATAGGCCATCTGGAGGACCAAAAGGCAAGGCTGAAAATTGTGGTGGATATTGCAAAAAACGGTACGTGTTCACACTCGTGTGTGTGAATATACATGTAATGTATCAGGAAGCTTTGGGTCACAGAATGCTTTTTATTTAAATGAATGGCAATATGGTACAGTGACATGGGGGATATCATCTTGGCTTAAATCAGCTATTAAAAAAAGCTTTGATCTTTTAATTATACATTTTAAATTTTAGAAGGAAGTGGGCAATTGCGTTTAATTTGGTGCACTGCTTAGAGGTAATCAGTTGCTAAAATAAGTAAGGTTTGTTCCCAATAGCCTAGTATATGTGACATAAACAGATACCTACATATACACCACTGGGACTATGCAGAATGATGACAATAACTGATAATAACTCATCCTAACTGTACGCTTCTAGTAAAGAATAATCCACAAGTTCATATATGGTTAAAAGTTCTTCTCATACTGATATCTCTCAGGTTTTATTCTTGGCATAGCTACTGACCATTTATGAATAAGTTCTTTAGTTTTTCTGAGTCACAAAAATGGAGGGCTGTGAAAGTTTGAAGCAGAAAAGATCATGTTCTTAAAGCTAATCCAATCCTGTGGGTGTGGGGCCCTTTGATCAGATTAGATTCAGTTGGGGGACTTTGGATTATTTCGATGAGGTGTGATGCAGGGTGAGTCTTGGTCCTTTTGTTGGGATACTTTATAAATGGGAGAGAGAAAAAGCTGCAGACACACCAAAAAAAATGCAGCAGAGCTAGAGAAACCCCGAGAGGCTGAGAGAGGTCCCAGAGGCCAGAGGCTAGAATCAGCAGAGCACAGAGGCTCAGAAAGAGGCCCCCAAGAGGCTCAAAGTGAGAAGGCCTGGAGGAGACGGGAGAGACAATCCATATGCCTGATTGCCCTCAGCTGAGCTAGGGAAGAAAGTAAGCCTGGAGGGGAGGACAGAGACTGAGACCATCAGAGCTGCCCTTGTGTCTTGCCACATGGCAGGAGACCGGGATCACCAGCAGCTGAACTTTGGTGAGACAGCATCTCTGATGATGCCTTGCTTTGGACATTTTCACAGCCTAAGAACTGTAAGCTTTTAAACCTCATAAATTCCTATGATAAAAGTCAATCCATTTCTGGTATATTGTCCCCAGCAGCTTTTAGCAAACTAAAACAGGGACCAAAGTAGCATTCTTTCTAACTCATAGAATGTTGGGTTTGACAGAGGAGATCATATATATATATATATATATATATATATATAAGCACTTTGAAAAGTATCAGGTTGTATGCAAATATGAGAAGCATATATATTTTTCATCCACCCATTTATTTATTCATTTATTCAATATGTATGTACTGAGCACATAGGGTCTGTGGTAATAGCTGAAGCTACAGTTGTAGTCCCTGTTCTCATTGGTTCTTTTAGGGGGAGTATGGACAATTGGGAGATTCTTGAGTTAAGGGATCATTATTTGAATCTCTACATTCCCACTTAATAGGTGTGTGATTTCAGATAGATGCAGAATGGGACCTTTTGGGACTGTCATAGGATTGCTCTGAGAGTCAAATGTGATAATTGTTGTAAAACTTATAAAGTGCTATACAGATATGGCCCTACTATGAAATGTCAAGTGGGAGAGAAAAGAAATTAGAACTTTTTCCAATTAAATCATGGAACCTGCCCCAAACTAAAGTTAGGTATAAAGGGGAAAAAAAAAAAAAAAAGGAAGTAGAAAATTGACAAAGATGGAGGTACTAGAGTGAGAGGAAGTAACACATGAGAAATATAAACTAGTGGTACTGAAAATATTTTTCAGATTTATCTACTTTAAAATGTTAAACACACAGGTCTTATTTTAGCAATTATCCCTTCAAAACTTGGATAAAAACTATGTTAAAGGGGAGAGGGTATAGCTCAGTGGTTGAGCACCTGCTTCCCATGTACAAAGTCCTGGGTTCAACCCCCAGTACCTCATTAAAACAAAACAAAACAAAACAAAACAAAACAAAACAAAACAAAATGCTGCATTCAAAAAAGAGAAAACTTCTTTGATTCTTAGATTCAAATTCTTTAAATTAGTGGATTTCTAGTTTATGGTCTGACACATAAGGAGTTTGGAATTCATCACTCCCATTCTTATAACAAGAAAAAAGTTGAAAATCAGCAGCTGTTCTTAGATCCATCAAAGAATTAAAGTCATAGGATAAACTACCAACCCCAAAACTGGAGAGACAGTTGGATTCATAGGAGATGAAACACAGAGATAGAGACAGACGGGGAGAAGGACACGTGAAGGCAGAGGCAGAGACTAGAGTTACACAGCCACAAGTCATGAAACACCAAGTATTGCTGGCCACCACTAAAAACTACAAAGAGGCAAGGAGGATATTTTTCCTAGTGTCATTGGAGAGAGCATGACCCTGATAATAACTTGATTTCAGACTTCTAGCCTCCAGAACTGTGAGAGAATAAATTCCTGTTTTTTTAAGCTACCTACTTTGTGGTACTTTGTGATGGCAGTCTTGGGACTATCCCAGAAAATAGAAGCAGAGGGAATATTTCCTAACACATTCTATGAGGATAGCATTACCTAAATACCAAAAAGAGATCAAGACATTATTAGGAAGGAAAATTACAGACAGGTATCGCTCATGAAGATAGATTCAAAACCCTCAAAAAATATTAGCAAATCGAATCCAACAATATATAAAAAGAATTATATTCCACAGCCAAGTGGGATCTTTTCCACATTTGCAAGACTGGCTCAACTTTTGAAAATCAGTTAATGCAATTCATAACATGATCATGTAATGGTGGACACAAGATGTTATGTATTTGTCAAAACCTATAGAACTGTACAACGCAAAGAGTGAACCCTAATGTAAACTCTGGATTTTAATTAATAAGAATGTATTAATATTACTTTATTAATGTAAGATGTTAATAATAGGAGAAACTGTGGGGGTGGGGCATGTGGAAAGGGGGTATATGAGAACTCTGCATTCTGTGCAGATTTTCTGTAAACTTAAAACTTCTCTATAAAAAAATAAAGTCTATATTTAAGAAAGCAATTGAAAAAAAAAAAAAGGAACCACATAGGCACACACAATTCTAAATTAGCTGATTCCTATCATAAAGGAAGACAGGCCAATTCTACAAAAACAGCTTGTGTTTGCACTTTATCCTGAGCCTGTCTTTTTAGCAACTTCTCTCAAAAAGGTCTTTGTTCTGGACTTGGGGAAAAGGCAACTGCTGTTGCAAAAGAAAGATCCCCCAATTGGCCATAGATTTATAGTTATGAATGAGAGCTCAAGTTCTGGCCAAGATTTGTCACAAAGTCTTCACATTTCTAAAGAAAAGTCCTTGCTAGTAGATAAAACTGTTTCATTGGTTTTATTGAAGGAAGCCAGACAAAATTAAATGTAAGAACATAGGTAAAATGTGGACTCTGTCATATATTGAGCAGTATATTTTCGAAGTGAATATGACAACCTTTCTCCTTGATTTTTGTGATTTTTCTAGTCAAATATTTGGTTGAATATCTAATCTTGTTCCAAGACTAAAAGGATATATACGACAACATATGTTTGAAGGCGAAAGTATTTGATTATTTTTACTCTGAAACATACAGAAACTATCATTTTAATCAAGAAAATGAATCAGTATGACATCATATTTGAAGCTTTCATAAAAGGAAAGAACATGTTTCTGAGTAGCTTTACTGATATTTATCTATCATCTCTTCTTTGGTTTCCAGCATTTTACCTAATGCTTTTTAGAGTCCTCTCTTGATTTGAACTTTAATCGTTACCTACTTTCATTTACTCATGAATCTCAAAATATTTTGCTACAATAGAACCTTTGATATTTAGGACAATTTTTAATGATCTATCTTCTTCTGGAATTACTAATTTCAAAGGGAAAAATGCAGAGTCATATTTATACTTTCCAAACATGGATCATTTTGTGACACATTTTCTCCGAGCATGAAGAATCTCGCCTTAGAGCAAAAACTTGGAAGGACAGAGGCACAGGGCCAAAGTGCCAGCAGCAAGTGATTGTCTGCAAGGGTTGCAGCTTATCCTAAATTTATGCTGCAATAAAAAATAAAGGTAGATAAACCCTTCTTACATTTTCACCTTTTCACAGGAAGGAAAAGAACAAATGAATCCTTATTGCTTTGTATATGTTTCTACCTATCTCACCAGAAAAAGATATTCCTGGTCAAAGCATCATTTCTAAATTTATCTCCAGAAGGACACTGCTGTTCAGTTGCATGTTTATGAGATTTTACTGTGGTGTTCTAAAATGAAAAATTACTCAATATGACATGGTATTTTTTATTTTCTTTTGGTTACTTACATGAATAGTTCCTAAAATATCTTGGTCAGCAAGTGTTCTTAGGGATTAGGCTGTGAAATCAAGACAGAGAAGTTATGGAAACTCTGTTTATGATAGTTTAAGTATTGTTCTGGTCAATTGAAAAGTAGCTTTATGTTAATTTATTTATTTCTGCGTGTGAAATGTGGAATAAATAGTTTTGTTTGTGAATCCTCATTTTGAAGTTAGAGGATAATTTTTTATGAAAAAAATTAAAAACACAATTTCTGAGTCATGAGGTGAAGAGGTATAATTTTTTTTTTCCTGTAGCACACACCCTAACCCCTTCTTTATCTGATCTGTTTTGTATTGCTAAAAATTTATGGGCCTTAACATTTGATCTGGTTTCCCCTCAATTTCCCCCCAATTTTTCAAGCTGATAAAAAACTCAAATTCCTACAAAAGAAATTTGTATGTGAAAATAATAATTGACATACTTTTATGTTACCCAGAAACAAACTGATACATAGCATCTGTATTAGGATTCTCCAGAGAAACAGAGCCAACAGGAGATATGGATATGCATATTAAGAGATTTAGTATAGTTTTGGGGGGGATGGACAAGTTTGAATTCCATAGGGCAGGCCACAGATTGGAAACTCCAATGAAGGTGATATTGGATTCCCAAGAAGAAGCTGGCTGGCTGTAGTAGAGGTAGAAATTCTGACTAATGAAATCCTCAGTTCTCCCTTTAAAGTTTCCAACTGACTGGATGAGGAGACTCTCCTCATTGCTGAGAGCAATCTCCTCCGTTGATTGTAGATGTAGTCAACTGACTATACATGCAAATCCATCTATGAAATACCCTCACAGTAACAATCAGGCTAGAGCTTACTTGACCAAACAACTGGACATCATAACCTAGACAAGTTGACACATGAATGTAACCATCACAGCATCTGTGTCACTTTGAGATTTGGAAGAATAAAATACAAAGTTCTTTGTGTGTATGTATGAGTTTTTCCTTTTTAAAAAATTCTTTCTTTCTCTCTTTTGTATAACTTATTACTTGTTATTTTAAAACTGAAACTCATTTTAAACACCAAAAACACCGAGATTGTCTTACCTGTTAAGGTTCATATGAGTACTGAACAATTTTTTTATTTTTATTTTAGAGCTTCTGTAGTTTCCATTAAAGGTCTCTCCACGTTCAACATATGTAAGCAGATCAATAGAAATTGGTTCTCATATTTAAAAGAATAGTAAAACCCAAATTTTAAAAGGGGACAAATGTTAAAAAAGATATTTAGTTAGAAATTAATATCCTGCTAGGAATCCTGGTCCTACCAGATCTGTTGATCAAGCAAATAGATTGTGACTCTTTGTGGTAAATGAGTCAATGGTGACAGTGATTTGACATTAGTAGAAGAGGTAGAAAATGTTAAGCATGGCTATTTTTCTCCTTTATTCAAGTTGGTATATGACTTTTGGATATTAAGGAGTCTGAGATATAAATGGGCAAGACCAGTAGTCTATTTTGTAGTAGAAGAAATTAAATGTCAAAAGGCAGTTATGTTTTGCTTACTTTCTTTTTCCCAACCTAAGAATTATCTCCAAGTTTTTACAAATTTAGCATATGGGTAATAACCAGAACAATACTTGTTTTGGATTATTTGTTGAGAAGCTTTTATTTTAACCAGAACTGTGAAAGTCTTTTTCCTTAGGTTAAGCATTAGAGCCTCCAATGAACATCATTTAATATGTCACTTTTGGATAATGTACTTTCATCTGCACAAATTGGAACTTGTGAAACGAAATTGGTCTTTACATTTCATTATTATTTAATTATTTATCAAATGAATCAGGATCAACAAAACTTTACCTTTTGCATTTCCATGGTTGATTTTTTATTTTTCATTTGATATTAGACCTTCAGTGCTTCAAGAACAATTTCTTCTTTGAATTTGATATATTGAGATGGAATGCCTTTCCAAGGAGATTGATGGGTGGTATCAGGGAGGTCACAAGTAATTGGAATTTTCCTATAATTTTCACTTTTATTATAACATTCTACAATTTTGTTATAGTTTCTATTCACTATCTAAGAATCACTCTTATTTCCTTTCTTCCACCATTTTCTTTTGGGTTATACGTATAAAGTATGTTAATTATCTGGAAAAAATATTCTAAACTAATGAAATAAATATATTTTTTCCATTTTAAGTTTTAATAGTTATTCCCTGAGCTCATTTTCTCACCATGCTAAAGGCAATTTTAGGATGAGTTCTGTTTCATTAGCGTTGAAATGTATGTCTCTGAAAGCTCATGTTGTACCTACTGGTATTGTTACTAGCAGGGGCTCATATTTCATCACTTTTCTTGGTAAAGTTAAATTTATGTTCATGGAAATAACCAAAAAATTTTAACCAAAGACTCCTTCTATCTCCCTTTCTAAATCTTAAAAACAGAATATTTAAAGATGTCTGTTATAGTTTGCTAAAAGCTGCCAAAAGCAATATACCAGAAATGGGTTGACTTTTACAATGGGGGTTTATTGGCTTGCAAGCTTACAGTTCTGAGGCTGAGAAAATGTCCAAATCAAGGCATCATCAGGCGATGCCTTCTCCCTGAAGTCAGACTGCCAGAGTTCCTTGACTCCTCTGTCACATGGCAAGGCACATGGTGGCATCTCCCTCCTCCCTGGGCTTCCTTGCCTTCAGCTTCCTGCTTCATGGCTTTCTCTGCTTCTGTGGATTTCTCTCTGTTCTCTTTCTTCATATTCATCCCATTTATAAAGGACTCCAGTAAGAGGATTAAGACTCACCCTGGGTCACACTCCACTGAAGTAATCTAATCAACAGGCCCTGCCTGTTGATTAGCCCTAAGGACATGCTTTTTTCTGGGGTCCATAAAAGCCCCAAACTACTACAAGTTTGGTCAGAGGAGAATCACCCAAAGAGATGTCAACCCATTTTAATTCAGATGTCAGGGTCGCCAGCAAAAGCACGACTCACTATAGTTCTAATGGAAAACGTTTTACTCACATTGAGAAGAGATAGAGCAAGGTCAGTGTCCCCAGTGGGTGATGGTTCCCCCCAGCCAGCGGATCTCAGTCCATGGCTGATGAAGGGATTTCTCCTGTACACAGCACCCCCTCTTGTGTTCCTGTGCTGCAACAGTGGAGGATGCCTGGTGGGGACTGGGGACATGTATACCACCTGAGTATGAGCTTGATGTCCTAAAACATGCCAGCTGGGGTCAGACTGTCTTCAGTGAATATTTAGGTATGCTCGTGACAACAGAGGCAGGTATACCAGCAGCCCCCTTATCTACTGGGGGATCATATTTTATTTTGCCAGGCAAACATACCTGGTCCCGAGCGCTGGATATATTCATGGGTCCCAGGGAAAGGCAGCAGGCTGTGCTGGGACTGTCCCCTCCCCCAAAAGGCAATTCAGGTTTCTTTTTCTTGTCCTGTATTTAATTTATTGTTCTAAATGAGCCCAATCATCCCACCATTCTGAGGTCCCTATTTTGGCACCAGGTTTCAGCCCTTGTTTGGATCCACATGTCCTGTCAAAACCTGAGTGATTCCCGAATGTCACAGGCTTCTCAGGGCTTTGACTTGATCTCCAACAACTTCTACCTTCACCCCTGCTTATCTAGCCCCAGGGCCCTGCTCTGCATGTCCCCACACCCCAGGTCTGGTTACTCCCTGTCCTTTGCACTTCCCTAGCAAGTGCATTTAAATATCACCTGTTCTCCTGAATTGTAACCGAAGGCTAAATTGTCTGCCACTTCTGGTAGAGTCTAAGCTCCAGGAGGGCAGGGATGATGTTGCTTTCTCTTTTCATGGCTTCCTCACCATCCAGTGGAACACCTGCCACTTACTAAGTAGTCTATAAATATTCTTCAAATGAATTTATATATTTATTAACTGAATGGCTACATAGCTAATGCTTATTAAGTGCTTATCTTGTGTTGGCATGTGCTAAATACTTCGATTATCTCTTTTACTAGCTAAAACAACCATATATATTTATATTATTATCTTCATTATACATAGTAAGCAACTCTGGCTTAGAGATTTAAGTAAGTTGTTGAAGGACCCACAGCTAGAAATAGTAAGAGTTGGTATCCAAACTCATTTGCCTCACTCCAAAGTTCTTGCATTTTTATTTTAGATTTTTCTTGCTCTTTTGAAATATCTCATTGTTGTTTTAATATGCATTTCTTTAGAGTTAGAGTTAACCTTTAAAATTTTTTTTCAGTTATATTTCTTCTTGTACGAATTATCCATAAATATTCTTTGCCTATTTAACTATTATGTAGTTTTTGTTTTCTAACAGATTTACAAGAGCTCTTTATATATTACAGATAATAACAATTTGTGTCATATTTATTGTAAATATTGCTCCAATTGGTTATTAGTCTTTTAATTCTTTTTATTTTAATGCAAACTCTGTCAAATTTTTCCTTTGTGATTACTTTCATTGCTTTAAGTTGAGAAGGTTCTCTCTCAAAGATAAATATCTACCTATATTTTCTTCTTCTATTTTATGTTTTTCAGAAATTTCTTTATATTTGAAATAAATAAGCATAATTAATTTTGATGGGGGTTAGGCAGTAAAGATCCAACTCAATTTTTCCCCTTGTAGTTTTTCCAGTATATATTGCTGGTATTTTTCCACTTCTTACTAACTGTAAGTAGGCCTCATATATCATATGGTAAGTTGTCACGTATGCTAGGAACACTTTTAGGGATGTTTTTTCTAATTCATGTGCTTGGTGGTCCTCAGCCAATAAAACTGATTTAAATCCTGTGACTTTGTCCTGTATTTTCAGACCTAATTGTGCTAGTTCCCTTTTTATTAATTTCCTTAGCTCTTTCCCACTTATTTTCTTTCTAGGTACACCTTAGAATAATTTTAATGTTTATTTTTCAAACTAACTCTGTAAACCACCAGTGTCTTAGAAAGAATTGCAACTATCTCAATATTCAGTATTCCCACCCAGGAATATGACACAGATCTTCATTTATTTGAGACTTCTCTCATGCCTTGTGAAAAAGTCGAGGCTTTCTTTATACATGGGTTTTGCACATTTCTTCTTCAAGTTACTCCTTGGTATTAGCATACCAGATGGTGATATTGAAAGGGGTGGTACGCTTGGGCTTAGTCTCCAATCTGGTGGGGGTCCTTGGGCAGCAGGTGCAATATCATGGTGATTGGAGGTCTCCCTGGTTTGTAGTAGGATCCCAGCCAGTAATCGATTAAAAGGAATGTGGCCTTCTCTGGAAAGGTGTCGGGGTCTCAGTCAAGAGACTGGACCTAGGGAAGACTTTCAACCTCTGTAAGGCAACAGGAAGGCTCAGTAGGAAACTGAGGTCAGAGAGCCAAGCCTGGTGTGCTTGGTGGTGGGGTAGGGTTCGCTCAGCTCTAGTTCCCAGAGCTCACCCAGCCACACTAGATATTCATCTCATTACAGGTCTAATTTGAGACCCTACCTACTGCCTCGTGGTCAGGATCCATTTGACGTAATGTGTGGGGCTGGGAGTATAGGTGGGTGGGCTGGTGAAACTCCAGGGGTGTCAGTGGTAGGATGTCATCAGAAATGAGGCAGCCTTGCCTAAGGCCTTACCTACAGCCTCCCTGAGAGAGAACCCTTGAAGAGAGTGACACAATTGTGGAACCAAATTAAATGGAGACTGAATTAAATAGTGCTTTAGGTACACTGCATTTTTTCCCCCCATGTACATTGTTTCCTTCATATCAAAGATATGGGAGGGAACTTTTAAACCAGAGAGTTAACTCTTGGCTTGCTATATGTGGATGGCACTCTTTATGGAAATTTTAGAGCTAAAGAACAGTTTTTTTGGGTCCTCTTGTGGCTTCTTGCCTCTCTCTTCTGCACACTAATGTTTTGATTTCAGTACATTCAGGGAAAAGAAACTAATTTTAGTATTAGCCTAATCAAAATACAGGAAGGAAGATTTGCTGTAATAACATAATATGGTATAATCAAAAGTTTAATATGTTAGAAGCAAAAAAAATAATAATAATAAAATAAATAAAAGTTTAATATGTTTGTCTCCTGCTTTAGGCAAATCATATAATTTAAAAGACAGTTACATAAAAATCAATTGGAGAATAGTTATTTGCTGCAAAATTTTCATCCTAAGAATTCTGTAGAAAAACAATTTCCTCTAGGACATTTAAAATCTGATCTGGTATGCTAAGATTACATTCATTCCCACATTTATCCTGATTAATATAATCAAGTGGGACTAATTAATGAGATTAAATGTAAAGTTTTGAGCTTAGGTTTAAAACTGTCAATGTGAGTTCAGAGCTGAGGGCTCTGATGTTTCAACAGGTTAAGAGGTGAATATCTACTTGTTTTATTCACTGCAAGCTAAGTATGAGGCATACGGTGACACAGATTCCAAAAATGTGAATGCAATTTGAGCCTTAGTTAATAAAATTTGAGGGTCCAGAATGAGAGGGTCTGGTACTCTGCACAGACCATCACTGGGTACTACCTGCCTCACTTGAAAAGAGATTAACAAGCTCAGGGCCTCAACAGGCAGGTGATGGAGTGGAGAAAGAGCTGGGGCCCCATCAAAGTCAGAAAGGATGTATGCTTAGCCTGAAGAAGAGGAGATGATCTCTTCAAATATGTGATGGGTTCCCATGTGGAAGCCAACTTGGATTTATTTTTTGTGGTTTCAGACTTTGAATTCAAGATGGCAATCACAGGGAGGCAGTCATACCTTTCTAACACTATGCCAAGCAGTTTTTCAGGGGATTCGGGTATGGTAAGAGGCTACTGGAGGTCTCCAAGGCACCTTCCATGGACTGATTAGTCTAAATTTATTGGGTAACTATTAATATTTATTTATACTTATATATCACTTATTATGTGTCTGGCACTGTTCTAAGCACTATAAAAATAACTCATTTCATCCTTATTTTAGTAACCCTATGAGGTAGCTGTTTCCATCATTTTATAAATGTAGAAACTGAGGCACAGAGAGGTTAAGTCACTTGCCCAGGGTAACACAGTAAGTGGCAGAGCCAGGATATACAGGCAGGCTGCCTGCCTATTTTAGGATTATGTGTCTTGGTGATTACATTACACTTGAATTATCTATGTGTTTGCTCCATTCTAAGAACATTTTTTGGCTGTTTTCTGAAAATGACTTTTATATTTATGATGATGTGATGATTAAAGTTTTTCTTATCTGAGAATAGTTTCTGATTTGCCTGTATTCGAATATGCATATTTTGCTATAAAACAAATTAATGTGTTGTTTTATGTCCTTTTTTTGGCCTAAGGTATTTTAAAATAGTAATTTGAATGATTGGAATACTTTAATTTTATCAGCTCAGGCCCCTCCCCTTTGTGAATTATAGTGAATTTTAATAGAAGTGGCACCTCTCACAATTGCTTTCGTCATAATCTATGTGATTTCTTACAATTGCACCATCTTCTGTTGTATCCCAGATACTTGGAAGAACGGGTCTGCTTTCCAAGTTTTAACTTGCTGTCAGGGTATTCTCAGTACTGGAGAGTATATGGCTTATTAAACACAGAATGGTGTTTGCCAGTCCTTTGGCTCACAATCTCAAGAGCCTCATCTGTTATCAGACAGCTGTAATACACCCATAACAGCCTTCCTGGTGTTTGTGTTGCTGGTTCATGAAGCAGAAAATATGACAGGTTCTGTATCTTTCAAAACATTTCCCTCTAAACTCTAGTTAATCCCCAGCCTGATTTTCAAAGACCAACAAAATTTATCTTTCTGCTGGTGGCAAAAATAGTTTTATTTTTTCTGTCTTATGTAGATGATATTTACTCAAACTATTGTTTAATTGAGTATAACTTTTCATATGATATTAAGCAGACAAATCTTTGTTTCCAGAATATGAACTAGGTCTATGAAGGAAAATTATTAACCTCTGTATTAGTTAGGGTTCTCTAGGGAAACAGAACCGACAGGAGATATATGTAAATATTATGAGATTTTGTAAAATTGTCTCAAGCGACTGTGGGATGTACAAGTCCAAATTGTGTGTAGGGCAGGCTGCATGCTGGGAACTCTGATAAAGGTTTTCAATGAATTCCCCAGGAGAAGCTATCTGTCTGAACTAGAGATGGAAATTCTCTCTTCTGGCTGCTGAAATCGTCACTTCTTTAAAGGCCTTCAACTGATTGAATGAGATGTCTCTCATTGCTGAAGGCAATCTCCTTAGTTGATTGTAAATGTAATCAGCCACAGATGCAATTAACTTACTAGTGATTTAAGTTCACAAAATGTCCTCACAGTAGCAATCAGGTCAGTGCTTGTTTAACCAAACAACTGGGCACCATTACCTGGCCAAATTGACACATGAACCTAACCATCACAACCACCTAGTCCAAGTTCCAGTTTTTTTTTCGCATGTGGAAATTGATTTTTCATATTTCATATTTTAGATCTGAAGAAGTACTATCACTACTAAGTCTATAGATAATTAAAAACTATCTTAACATAGTTATTTAACTCTAACAATTTGTCTAAATGATGATAAAATAAAATGACAATTGGGAAAACCTCCTTCTTGAAAGTACTAAGTAACTAATTGCGTAGCTCTTACCAACATCACTGAGTATTCAGTGTTACAGTAGAGAGCTGGCAGGAGCTGAGGGCTGACTGTACAGGATGGCTTTTTGAGAACCATAGGAGACTGGAAAAATTGTCCAAGATAATAAAATTGATAAGGAGGAGAGAGATAAGTTGTCAGCTGCCAAGAATGTATGACCCCATTTCCTGGTGACCCTGAAGAGAAATCCTGTGAAGGTGGTGTCTGGAGTTTGAGTGACATTGGTAGCAGATAATACTTGCCACCCGGAACATGGCTTCTGGAAGGCAAGAAATGAAGATCCTGCAGCATGCGCAGCTGGGAGCAAGACCAGCACTTGAGAGCAAGAAGATGGATGAAGAAGGTCTGGAAGGATTCCCTGGATGTTTCTAAGGTTCAATGCATGCAGGTGAGGGTTGAAGACAAAACAGAGAAGCACAAGCATGCAGAGGACTTAGTTTTAGCCTAGGAAAAGAAAGAGAGCATGAGAGTCCACGAATGAGAATGAGCACTACAGATGGAGATCTCTCAAGTGTCTCAAGAGCAATGTAGAGTCAGTAAATGTATCAGTCAGTCAGGGGTGCTTTCTTTAAAAAAATTTATTGTGGTAACATATACAACACCGAATTCCCTGTTTCTAAGTATACAAATCAGTAGTATTTATTACATTCACAATGTTGTGCTACCTTCACCACCATCCATTACCAAAAACCATCAGGAATACTTTTAACATCATGTATTAGAATACCTGAATAAAATGCCTTAATAGTAAAAGGATTTATTTTTCATACATGATGAAAAGTCTGTAGGTGGCTTGTTGCTGGCACTGGTGCAGAGGCCCTGAGCTTTCTGATTTTTGGGGGTGTTACCATGATTGCCACAGGGATGGCTCCTGCAGTCCTTGCCATGCTTTGAGCAGGAAGAAGAAAGAAGTCTTTTCTTGCTGAACTGTGTCATATGGGCCATTCCGTGCTGGAGGAGTATCTGGGAAGGAGCCTGGAAATGGCGCTGGCTCATCCAACCAACAGTGTTGGCCTTGCCATATTTTTCTGGAAACTAATCTTTGTAATATGATCTCTTGATAAGAGTTTTCCCCCTGTTTTTCAAACATTCCCAGAAGTCCAGAAAAGGAGGGGAATGGATGTACTAGCTTGTGATATATCATAAAATTATATCCTGAGATTAATGGGTTATGATACCATATAATGATGATGATGATGGTAATTAGCACATACAGCTTCCTATATGCCGAGCTCTGACTTAAGTGCTTTTTATAAATTACCTTTAAAAGATCTTCTCAACAATACTATGAGATAAAAACTATTATTATTATTCACATTTTATACATTGGGAAACTGAGAACTTGAACAATTAAATGACCTGTCCAAGGTTACCCAGCTAGTAAGTGAGGAAAACCAGAAGCACATGCTGCAGACTTGCCAAGGTCCCTTGTTCTTCACCTCGGTTCTGCATGCTTACCATTTTAACATTATTCTAAGTTTTATCATCATTATAATTTTTCCTAATAACTACTTTGCTATATGGTCCTGAAAGGACTAAAAACAATGTATATACTGACATTTGCCCCATTTCAAATGAGTAATATCACTGCTAGGAAAACAATACTTGCACAGGTGTGATATAAGGATGAGATGCCACATCCAAATATACTAAGGTATATTGAAATTGGCCTTAATATAATTTCATTAGTTTTGAAAAGTCCAGCACTGACCAGGAGCCACTATGGAAAGCAGTGTGAATGGTTCAGGTTGGAGACATATAACACATTTAAAAGGCAGGCAGTTGAATTATTCCAGTTTATATATAACTTTTGGTATAATTTATTTTGCCACCTGCCTGAGCCAAACAGAATTTCTTGCTGCTGGTGTTTTACTTCTGTGTCAATGGTTTTGAACATCTAGACTAAACAATTTGGTTTTTATACTGAGGCAAATTTCACAAAATGCCAACATTCAAATCAACCAGCACTTACCAAAATTAAATATGTGTGTATGTGTGTGTGTAAGCATAAAACAAATAACTGAACTAGTTGGTTGCAAGTAAAAGATATATATTAAACATTTTAAATTAGAATACAAAGAATAAAGGGATAATAAACACATAAATTTATCTGACATGACCATCCATAGTTGAAGAAAAGCGTAGTTTGCTGGAAAGAGAAGATAACTAGGAGTGAGAAGGAGCAAGTTCCTGTCCTCTATTGGTCTTTCATTTCATGGCACTTTTAATGCTCTTTTCATTTTATTACCACATCTTGATAACACTCTGGTATTTGTGCTATGGCTTAGTGGTTTAGTGGCTTCAGGAGGACAGAGCCATGTTATCGATCCACAATTTTCTTGGGCATTTAGAATCAGAAAATAGAATATTGGCTGGAAGAGATTTATCTTGTAGATATTTCTTCCAACATACATATATAGAGATGACACATGAAATGTTTGACTCAGTGTTGAAGTAGCTGTTTTAATTTCCCAGGTGCTAAAATTCATGCCATACAATGGATTGACTTAACAATGGGAATTTATTGCCTCATGGTTTTGAGGCTAGAAGTCCAAAATTGAGGCATCAGCAAGGCGATGCTTTCTCTCCAAAGACTGGTGTTCTAGGGCTGGCTGCTGGTGATCCTTGGTCTTGGTTTTTCTATAACATGACAATGCACATGACAGCATCTTCTCCTCCGGGTTCCCTTGACTTCAGGATTCTGGCTGTTCCCCATGGCTTCTCTCTCTGTGTCACTTTTTTCTGCTCGTAAAGGACTCCATTAATCCAGATTATAGCCCAATCTGATTCAGGTGGGCCACACATTAACTGAAGTAACATCTTGAGGAGGTCTTACTTACAATGGGTCCACACCCAGAATGTGGATCAAGACTCAGAACATACCCAAACCGCGGTCCACAATTATATCCACATCAACAGCCACATTGCTTAGGATTCTGAGGCATTTAAAGTAGGTGTGTTTCAGGTAGACCTTGGAAGCTGCGTTAAAATCTGTCAAGTCTAGACATTCTCCATTTGCCTTTCGGTTAAAGTTCAAGGTCTTTGAAATTGTAACCACACTTATCAATAAGCAAGCCATCATTACTACCTCTGTGGAAGGAAATTCATCACTTTCTGACTTCTGTAGTAAAGAACTTTCAAAGGCGTTGTTTATGTGGGAGGATGTGGGAGGTGTGGGGAGTGGGGCATATGGGAATCCCTATATTTTTTGTATAATATTTGTATAATCTAAGTATCTTTTAAAAAATAAAAAAATATATTTATTTTTAAAAAAAGAGAACTTTCAAAGGCTCCCCGCCCGATACCATGATATCAGTTTTTTCTTCCCTTTGCCTATATACTTCCCCCTAATTGGAATATGGATTTCTTATCTTTCACTTGGTTGACTCCTTTGCTGACTTTATGACTTAGCTTGGGCATCACCACCTCCAGATAGACCCTCCTGATTGCATCAGGTTGAATTAGGCATCCCTCCCTTGTGTTCCAACAATATCTCTGCATGTGTGCTCTTCATGTATGATCTTTTTAGGTCTTTCTCCTGTTAAGGCTTTGAGCTACTTGACAGTGAGGGTTTACTTAGTTGCCTTTGCATTTTCAGGGCCTATAGCAGGGCGCACAGTTAATTTTCAGTAAGTGTTTATGGACTTTATGAAAGAATAGTAAAAAAACACCCTTGAAGATTCCTGGTGCATTGCATGGGAGTCATTCTATCCAGGAGTGGAACTGAATGAATCTCAGGGCTTTACCATACCCTGCTAGAAAACAGACCTGGTCAGAAGCCATCTATGTTTTCCTTTGCATGTCATAGGCCTAGGGATGACTGCTAATGCAATTTGGTTCATGGCAGCTGTTGGTAGCTAAGGGACTTTTATTTGATCAGTCGTCCTTAGTAATGATGACATGAAATATTTCTACTTGACTTGTTAGAGAATACTTGGTATTGTGTGGTCTGGCTTTCATTTTGATGTTTATTTTCTCTAGTTATTTAAAGTAGTCCAATATCTCTTTATACAGTGTACTATTTTGTAACTCCTGTGCTCAGTATTTTGGAAGTTTTAATACCAACAACATTTAGATATAAATTTTTTACTACTGTCTAGACTCAGATTTATACATTTAACATATTGTATAGTTTGTCATCAGAGATCTAAGAAGTCAAAGCCACACAACAAATATTTGTTGAATCTAATGTGTGCAAAACACCATGGAGGATACAAAGGCTTGTAATTGATGGATTAGTGGGGAGACAAGGCAGAAATACTTGAAAAGTTAAGGACAAAATAAGGATTAAATAATAAAACAAGAAAAATTGCAACGCTGGATGAATGGTGTAATCGGATCAGTGTTACAAAGCTAGAGGTAGGCAAGAGCACCGTGGGCCAAGGCTGGAAAAGGGAATGGTGCCTTCAGGCAGAGAGGAGGGCATAAGGCTTTGCAGATGGTAGGGAGGTGGTAGGGGGGACAGCAAAGGCCGAGAAGCTTGAGGTGGGCCAGTGTGGGGGAAGCAAATTATCCAGGGAGGGAAATTCAGTGAGAGAAAGGGCAAAAGCCGCATAGGGAGGGCTGTGAAAGAAGTTATTCCAACACAAGGACTGGCAAAAGTAGTTTACTGGGCAGTGCTACTCAAACTTCAACACACTTATCCTTCTCCTGGGGATCTTGTTAAAATGCAGGTTCTGATTCAATTAGTCTGGGATGGGGTTCAAGAGTCTGCATTTCTAGCATGCTGTTGGTCCATGGACCTCCTCTTGAGTAGTAAGAGATTGGAGGACTAGTTGGAAAACCGTGAAGATTTCATTGGAAAAAATGATTAGTGACATTCTTATTATATGACTCAGTGTTTCTGTCCCGGCCCGCGGGACAGTCAACTGGGGCTCCAGCTCCTATGAGGGAAGAATGGTATGGGACAAGAGACACGAAGAATGACAGCAAGACAGGATTCTGATCAAGCTGCAAAAGTTTATTGAAGAGGCAGGGTATATATACTCTAAAGGAAGAGGGGGTGGCTAATAAGGACGGGTGGCGGTTTAGGATTGGTGGATGCTGTTGCTAGGGTAGGTGGCGGCTGCAGAGGTTAGTGCTTTTGGCGCGAACTATTCTTTTGGTGCGAACTACCAATGACGTTCTAGAAGAAGGCTAATTATAGCTTAAGGTGTTGTTTCAACCCTGGCGGCCATGTTGCATGTTACCGGCATCGCTGAAGGTGAATAGACATGCCACCTTCGTTGTCCCCAACATGTTTCTGAATTTTACATGGCACTGTGAAGGCTGAAGGAGTCGTAGTTTCCAAAGACACATAATATTCAACCAGGGAACCTCATGGATAAAGCCTTCTTTCAGAGGGTAACTGGGGCAGTTTGAAATTATTTTATAATCTCAAAAAGAGAACTATTATGTTTGTAAACTAATCTAGTCCTCTGGGTTTCATACCTTTAGGTTGCATTAAATTCAGTAGAGGGCCTTTGATTAGATTACTTGATAAGATCACTTTAGGGCTTTAGATTGGACTATGTCAGTGAGGCATGACTCAGGTTGAGTCTCTGTCCCCTGGCTGGGTCTGAAATAAATGACTCTTTCAGATAGACACAGGAAAAGAAAGCCACCGTGTTTGATCCTCTCACCGTATAAGAGAGGACTGCAGGATCGCTTAAGTGCAAAGCCCCAAGAGGCTGGGCCATGGAGCAGCTCAAGAGGAGACCGTGAGCCCAGAGGGGAAGGCTGAAATCTCGGCAGAGATCTGTGGCCACCTTGTTTCATCACGTGGCAACACACTGGGATCAACAGTAGCTGATTTTGGTGAGAAAGCATCTCTGATGGTACCCCACTTTGGATTTTTCATGGCCTTGGAACTGTAACTTTTACCCCAAATAAATCCCCTTTATAAAAGCCATCCCATTTCTGGTACCTTCCATTGGCATCCCTTTTGGCAAACTAAAGCCGTACTGATATTTCTTCTCACAAAATATCATAAAATATATATTTCATTGACTGTTAGCAAATTTTAAAAAATCCAGGAGGATTTCTTATTTCAATTAAACTGGGATAATTTCTTTAGGTATTTGTATCTGTCCAAATAGTCATTATTGAGCTAGAAATTCTTTTTTGAATGTGGAAGGGAACTCAGCTTTGTGCATTTCTTGGGTTATGTCAGTGATTCATAACCCAGACTGCACATCTGAGCAGAGCTTGAAAAGTACTACTCTACCCTGGAAGTAAATAAGAATCTCTGAGACTGGAGTCTGGGGGTCAGTAATTTTTAAAGGCTCTCAGGTGATTAAAATGAGTAGCCAGAATTGAGATTCACTAGATTAAATGATCAGATTGTCCAACACTGAATCACAGCTCTGTGACTGGAAATTTTGATGAACAGATTATGTGGGACCTGGCAGGGTTGAAACCACGGTTGGCGCTGAGAGTCAAGCCTCTCCAGGAGGCAGCATCACTGGGCTCTATCTCCATGGGGTGCTGGGCGATTACTGGGGAAGCTGCTAATGGCTGGAGGTAGTGGCAGAGGTTGGCTGGAGATTGGAAGCCCTGCTAACTAGGGAAGCAGGCAAGGTAACCAGAGATGAATGTGGGAGCAGTTGCTAGGCAGAGGCAACAGCACCCTGCCAGATGGAGCCTGACATCTCCATGGCACGGAATTATTTTTAATAGGCTGAGCCTGTTCTTGCAGCACAGGGTCCTAAAACTGCCATCCCCAGAAGGTAGTGCAGAGCCCTTTGAGGGTGATAGGTTTGGTGGCCACCAAAGGGAGGGAGGGCTTTGGACAGTCAGGAGGCAACGTGAGTGTGGCGGTCGGCAGGTGGAACACAAAGAAAAGACTCTAAGGGATCCTATAAACTGCGTAAGAGTGGGGAAAAAAAGACAGGGGGAGCTGCCCAGTACAAACTTCACCTAGTTTTGAATCAATCTTATGAACAGTGTGGTGAAGTCCTCATTCTATGTCCAAGACCAGGCCAGTATATGGTCATCCATAAAACAGCTCATCATGTCCAGATTCTGGCCGTGCATCTGTATTAGATAGAAGCTGTCAGTATAGGGTCTGTATTGGTCAGGCAAAGGGGTGCTGATGTAAAATACCAGAATTGGAGTTTATAAAGGGTACTTATTTGGGGGTAGATGCTTACAGTCACAGGCCATAAAGAGTCCAACTCAAGGTACCATAAGAGGTACTTTCTCACCCAGAGTCTGTTGCCACGTGTTAACTCAAGATGGTGGGCGATGTCTGTGAGGGTTCAGTCTTCCTCCTCCTTCCAAGGCTTTGTGGTCCCAGCTTTTCCAATCTCAGCTGCAGGTTGAGACAAGTCTTGTATCTCTCCTGGGGCTCATTTCTCTCCTGGCTCAGCTGCTTTGCTCTCTCCACAAGGCTAGCTGTAAACTGTCAGGCAAACGGCTTGTCTCTCTTCCCGGGGCCTCTGCCATGTCCTCACATGTCTGCTTCTCTGTGTGCTTATTTTCTGGGCTCCAGGATCAAAGCTCTAACTTTTTCCTCTGTCATGTTGTTCTACTAGTGTGGCCCAGTCAAAGCCTTAATCATTATTTCATCAAGTAAAAGTGAAACCTCTGAATCCAATCCAATCTAATATGCCCAGAGGAACAGACCAGTTCACAAACATAATCCAATATTTATTTTTTGGAATTCACAAGCAATATCATACTGCTACAGGGTCTTTGCCAAAGATGTTCCTTAGGTTTTAGTGAGCTTCCTACTTTGGTGCTTCAACAAGTCTTTTAAAAACAAAGTGAAACAAGATGGGCTTAGTTTAATTCTTTGCATTTTAGATGTAAAGATCTTATTTCATAAAAGAAATAAGTTGTTCTTATTTTTCAAGGATTTATGGTGGCAAACATTTAAAAATATTCACATCCACTGGCACCCTTGAAGTGAACTTGAAGACCCAGGCATAATTTCAGACTGCACTGGCAAGTGCGATGACAGTTACTTGGGTACTCTTGAAATAAGAGGGCTACAGTTACTATAGAGCAGATTTAAAGTGTTGTTTTCCCTCTAGGGTCCCAAGTATAACAAACAAACAGGCAGAAAGATAAAGAAAAGCACTTTCCAGGCAGTGAAGGAGTCAGGCAACATAACTTATTATCTGTTCTCAATTTGAGACTGAAATAGGCACAGGGGAAACAATTCTTGGCAAAAACCTCTGGCTTGTAAAATAAGTTTTTCTCAGTGATTCAGCTGAGCTCTCCTAACATGTCGCCCTAGACCTGACATCTTTTAGGGCGGGAGAAAAACATCGGAGACTTCTGTTTGATGGCACAGTCGTGGCCAGGTGCTGAGCTGGAGCGGCCCATCCCCATTGCCTGCCTTTGTCGTAGATGTGTGGGAGGCCCCAGGAATATCTCGAAGGCCCACAAGCATAGGCTTCAGTGGAGGAAGCCAGATTTGATTAAAAATGTTTTAAGGATGAGAAAAGAAAATGGGTGAGGGCTCGTCAAGTTTCTAACTTTGCTCTTATGCCTAAGACTGAGTATAAACTTGGTTCCTTGGTTGTAAGGCCTTAAGTTTTTAAATGTTTTTATTTTGTAAGAGAACATTCCACCATTGGGAAGAACATAGACATCTGAACCAATTATTTAGCAAACTATTTTAAAGCTCCAGGTCAATTCCTTTTTAAAGAAAAGAGCGCTTCCTCACTAAGTCCGGGCAAAGCCAGTACCTAAGGGTGTCTGTTGTCACATTTCTCAGCTTCCCAACTCTACTTTTATTTAAGCACCCCATATAAAAATTTCTGCCCATTAAAATAGGTTACCTGGAATAGGTGTGAATGTCTGATAAGAGTTTAAGTTGTTCTTTCTCTGGGGAACACATTTAACAGGAATCAAAACCAAATTAGGCCATAATTAATTCAATCTGACTAAGGGGCCCTAGATCTATACTGAATTCTCATTCCTAGAAACGTAGAAGCTCTTCAAGGGGCAGATGAGGGCAGGGGAATGTGACAAATTCATGATGGTTTCTTTAAATGCTAGAGTCTTTGTGGGTTATCGTGCCACCCTCTTTTACAATTTTGTGCCAATAGTGATCTTCTTTTTACTTCCTTTCTTTTGAGAGATTGGGATCTTGTATGTAAAAAGTCCAGCAACTCCTCTCTACCTAAAGGGAAGGCAGGGACTTCTGAGAAATCTTGGGGAAGGAGTCTATCCTGGGCTTAAGGGTGTGTAAACCCCCAAAATTATAGGCAAACTTTTTTTTTTTTTTTTTAAAGATTTTATTTATTTATTCATTCATTTATCCCCCGCTTGCTGCTTGTGCTCGCCGGGTCAGCCAACCACTCCGTGTGGGCGGGCCTGCCTCCACCAGGAGGCCCCGGGAACCGAACCCGGGGCCTCCCACATGGCAAACGGGAGCCCTACTGATTGAGCCACAGCCGCTTCCCTATAGGCAAACTTTTTTGCTTATTTTTCAAAGAAGAGAATTGATAGATTTTATTAAATTCCCAAAGGGCTCTGTAACATCCTCCACATACCCCCTCCCCCAAAGATCCCATATGAGCCCATGATGGCATTTCGGGCAGCAGGCAGTAGGTGAGTGAGATCATATGAGGCCTCTGGGGCTTCCCTGTTCCAAGCTCACATGAGTCAGTGTCAGGTACTGCAAGTACCCACCAATGTACAGTTGTCATTAATTTCCTGCCACAGTGTTTTCTGTTGTGTAGACTCAGCATTAACACCTGTGAGCCTCTTTTTTTTTTTTAAAGATTTTATTTATTTATTCATTTATCCCCCTTGCTGCTTGTGCTCGCTGGGTCAGCTAACCACGCCGTGCGGGCGGGCTTGCCTTCACCAGGAGGCCCTGGGAACCGAACCCGGGGCCTCCCATATGGTAAACGGGAGCCCCACTGATTGAGCCACAGCCGCTTCCCACCTGTGAGCCTCTTAATTGCACCTCACAGCAGTCCTAGAGATCCCAAGATTGATATCTGAATTATTCAGCACTCTTTCAGTTGCAAGTTAGCTTAAACAGAAGATAATATTTATTGGCTCACATACATGGGAATTGGATTTCCAGAATGATTCAGTCAGTGTCCACAGGAATCATTTTCTTTCTCAAAGACATACATGGCTACCAAGACTACAGACTTTCATTCTGCCAGTTTAGTAGCCAGCATGTAGAGTTTTCTTTCTCTATTCTTTCTTTCATTTCTTCTCCCTTCCTTCCTTCCTTCCCTCCTTCCTTTCTCTTTCTTTCTTCCTCCCTGTTTCCTTCCCTCCCTCCCTTCCTTCTTTTCTTCCCTGCTTCCCTCCTTCCCTCTCCATCTCTAACCCCCCCTTCTGTCTTTTTTTCTTATTCTTTCACACAGTTCCTGCGTATGACCTAAGAAGGCTCTCACTGCGCCCATCCATGATCCCATCATGTGGCCAGGAGAACGAGGTCAGGCTGGGATCACATGCTCACCACTGATGTTGGGGGGGAAATTGGCCAACTTTTCCCGAAACCTATGGACTGAGAGTGGGATAGAGGTGGTTTCACAAAGGGAAACTGTGGTGCTGCTACTTAAAGAAAAGGGGAGGGATGCTGGGTAGGCAAAAGCAATCAATATTCACCACAATATCCCTTGAATTCAGGCAAATCCAGTTTTAGATCGGAAGAGATCTTAGAAAGTCTTATAGTCGAGCGATTTATGACTCCTAGAAATTCTGTTAAAAAAATTCCTGGCACATGGATAATAGATGCCTTGTTATAGGAAGAAGATCCATAGCTTCCACAGCTTCTCACAGTGCTTTTGACCTAAGTCAATTAAGAACCAGAGATCGTATCCCTTCATTTTTCAGATGAGGAAGCCGAGAGCTCAGAACACTTAGCTGGCTTGCCCTAAGAGACACTGTGTCCAGCTTCATTCTACAACCCCAGAGTTTCCTAACAGGACACTGGTCTCCAGATAATCTGTTAAAAACAGACTTCTCTGATCAAATACACTCAGGAAATTGTTGTTCACAATATCCACTCTTGGAAATTCACAATGTGTTTAGGTATCTGCCAGGATCTGAGAAATCTGATCCTAAAGACATCTGTTTGACCCAGAAACCTATTTGAATACTTCTTTCATGAACCACCTGTTACACACTTCAGGAAACACTGAGTTATAGCACTTCGCCTTTCCTTTGGGCTGTAGAGCATCCCGTGGGCCCTCCTTGGGAATCCAGGACACCTAGTTTACAGTGCACGCGCTCCCTATTTATCTGGTTCAGTCTCAGCAACTCCTCGACACAGTCGTTTTCTAATTTATGGAGCTTCCCACACCCCTCCCCCTCCCCCATCTCCTCATTGTCTGGCCACAGCAAAGCAGTTAGAAGAATACTTGTGGTTCACCCAGGAGAGAAATGACAGTTGCAACCCAGCACCAGGTCCTCATTGGGCCTCGGAAAATGCCAATGAGCCTGAGGGTTAGGCTTTTTATTGCAGGGTTGTTATAGGCACATTTGCATGGTTGGAGAAGTTGGTACTGCATTCTGTCCCCTCTGGGTCCACCCCCTGCTTCCTCCCAGGCCCCTCCCCTTTGACTTCTCCCCAGTGGGACTTTCCAGTTCCCATTCTCTCGACCTTTCTCTCTATCCCATTATTTGTGTTTTCCCAGTTATTAATAATACAATAATCGTCAATTATTTATTGAGACCCTACTATATGCCAGGAACTACTCTAAACACTTTAAATCAGGAGTTCTTAACCAGGGGTCCACGAGCTTGAATTGAAATTTTAAAAATACCATTATTCTTGTGGGGATGTGTTGGTGTGGGTGTGATATATTTATTAAATAATACACAGTATGGTGTGGACTCAGTAAGGGGTCTGTGGTTTTCACCTGACTGGCAAAGGGGTCTGTGGCACAAAAAAGGTTAAGAACCCCTGCTTTAAATATATTATTTCATTTACCAACATAACAATGTGATGCACCAGGTACAATTTTGTCCCCACTTTTTAGAGGCAGATTCATATCACATTTTTATGTCCAGGTATTTGCACAGCTCTGAGGCTATAGCAGTGAAGAAGGCAAACATATGGCTTTGTTTGGATTTATTCCCTTTTAAGGTAGCTCCCAGCTAATATAATATCCCAGGGCCTGTGAAAGTATTAGGAGTGTGCTTTTCCCCACGAAGTGTTTTGCTTTTCATAAGGATCTTGGGAAGATAGGATGATTTTAACTTAAGAGTGTCCTAACAATGAGAATTTTAGTCCCCAAAGGCATGTGACGGGGAGGTGACTCTGGACTGGAGAGTTTCTATCCTCTCTTAAAGCATACCATGAGTGTGTCTGCCTCCTATGTGCCTGTCCTTTCTTCCTTTTTTTCGATTTGGGTATTTTAGAATGGAAAGACAACTGTATTTGCAATGAAGACACAGTGAGGGAGAGAGAGAGAGAGACGGTGCTTCCTGATACATTTTTGCCGAGACTTGTAACAAAATTCAGTACTCCTTTCAATTCCCTAGTTCCTCTTGGCTTGGGCCAGTGAGCATGTACATGGACATGTCTCTGTGTACACGGAGGTGTCTCTGTGCACACGTGTGTGCACCGTTTCTGCTCCTGTCCTGATGGTCTTGTTCTGCAGAGGAGCTCAATGCCCTCAGGTGACCTCCCTCCCCACCCCCACACCTCATTCTAAGGGGTTAGTAACAAAATATAGTATCCTTCCCCAAAGTTCTTGCATTTCAAATAAGGATGTAGGCTCCAGCATTCCTTCAGATGAACTAAAATGTCTTTTTTATTATCTCTGCCATTTTTTATAGTTTTCTGCTGGGCAGAGTGTAGCGGTTTTAATGCAGAAGCCACTGCTATGTGACTGTGAATCTTTAGGTAAAGGAATCAAATTAAGAGGGAGGGAAAGAATAGAGCATCTGGAGAGTGCAGGATTGAAGTAGAGGCAGGGACTGGAGGGGAGGGAGAACAGGAAAGGTGAGGGACAGTGGCTTCCATCTGTGGCCGGTGCCCAGAATGGGGATATAGAGAAGAGTTAGGAATTTTCTAAGTTGTGGTGTTACCTCTCTTTTGTGTAGTTGGGTATTGCTATAACCCACATTCCAAAAACAGTAAGACAAATTGTACACGAAACAGCTAACTGATGGTCCATTAGGAGGGAAGTGGTCCTAATCAGCCAAGCTAAAGCAGAAAACTAAAGAGGGCAGAAGGTAATAATATTTGTTGAGACTTTGTTTGTGTGACATTGTGCTAGGAATATTCATCTTTAGTACTTCTTTTCTTCATGAAAACCCTGGGAGGTGGATATTTTATTACAATGTGGTTAAGAAAGTGCTCGAGGGCATATAATTAGTAAGTGATGGAGCCTGGGGTTTCAAACCCAGGGCCCTCCGACTGCACCCCAGCTATCAATCACTAGGACAGAAGGAATGGAATTGATGGTTAACCAGGGATATTTTCACTTTGGATGTACACTGGGCATTTGGTCTAAGACCTTCTTAATCATCACAGTGTTCACCAGCCTCTTCTGTGTTAATCTAAAGCTGTCACTGTGTGCTCTGTTACACTAGTTTGAAAATCTCCAACCTACCTCATTACAGTTTTCTATCTATCTTCTTCCCATCTCTCGGGGTTTGATGTTTCCTGAATCAGCTCCTAGGCTCAGGCAGGCCACAGGAATTTCAGGAAATGTCTAGAAAGATAAAATTTCAATTTTAGAAGCACAATAATGAAGTATAAGGATGGCTTTCTTTGCCCTTCTTTGTACTAACATTTAAACTTCCAAGAATACTATTTCATTTGTAGGAAATTCTAATCAGGGGTGGAAGGATCTAGGATCATAAGAATCATAATCTTCATAAAAAATAACTGGACCTGGTCCTTTTCTGGAAATGGTGCTCAGCAAGTTATACAGGTAGAACCCTCATTCACACGCACATTTCAATTAATTATTAGCCTTTAAATTCCACAAATAATTTAAGTGGACTAAAGATAATATGTACAGATTCTGGTTGTGTTTTTTCCACACTGGTGTGTTCTAGCCTATTTGAATACTGGTTTTATATGTGTAAGAGTATTATGTACAGTATAAATATGTACATAATATGCATAATTATAAAGAAGAGTGTTTATTTGATATTCTTTTGAATTACTGATACTTTCATATTTTCCTTCTCAGATTGAGGTGAAAAGTCTGGCTTTGAAATCTTCATGGTGAACTATGTCCTTTCAATTCTGAATCTGGTGTAATGTTCTCATTGACTTATTAATGTATTAAAAATATATATTTTTAAAAAGACAGTATGTACAATAAAGTAGGAAAATATTTAAAGATAATAGAATCAAGGTGTAAAACAGAGTAGATGTCAGAGAAGGAAGTAAATATGAAATGCACATATGCTCAGTGATCAATCTGGGTCCAATTAGGAGAGGAGAATCACATAGTGATTTGAACATGAAAATTCAACAGAAAGAATAATTAACTTTAACAGGGGATTGGAGCCACGAGAAAGCTAAAGAATCCAGGCATTTCAGATATAAGGAGCAGCCACAACCCCTAAGGCTGAGATGAATGTGAAGGAAAATGACTCCTCCAGGACTGAGACCCAGACCTTCTTGTAGAGGGTGTAGCCATGGCTCATTGGATGGCAGAGAAGATGCTGTGGTCCCATCCTGGCAGAATTACCTGGAAACAAGCCCTCTGGAATTTGCTGGAAACCTGCTCTCTAGGATGCTGGAAAAAGCTGTTCACAGGGAGGTGTCTCACCAGAGGAACTCTGCTGCAAATGTGCCCAAGGGAGCACTGGGGAAAGCTGCTGGCTGTTGGGTGCTGTTGGCCAGGAGCCAGGTGCTAGAGAAGCTGTCTGTGCTGCAGACACTGGGCCCTGGGCCCAGGGGAAGCTGCATGCCCCGCAGGAGTCAGACACTGGAAAAGCTGTGAGCACTGCAGGAACCTGGAGAGAAAGCACTGGAACTCAGAAATAAAACCCTTTCCTTCTGCAATGTCTCTTCTGGGCCCTCTACTGAAAAAGCCTAACATGGTGCCAGCTGGCATAGGAAAAACATTTAAAGGGCCCATGTCCATTTTCATGCATCAGGCAAGAGGATCATTTGATACTCAGCAACAATAAACATTGATAACTGGCATATTGAGTCATAAAGTTCTTAAGAGCTCCAATAATAGTTATAGTCAATAAATCAGAATATAGTTGGGCTGCAAATTGACACTGAGTTTCCTGGTGGCCAAAGTAAAATGGGAAATAGGATCAGTTTCCCTGTTTATAAGATAAATCATTCTGTTTTCTCAGGAGAGGCAAAACATTTTCTAAACCACAATTTAAAAGAAATTTCTTACATGGTACCTACTTTATATAGAAGGTACTGGAAATGGAGGGCATAAAATCCCCAGTAACATTCATCTTAAAATGATAGAAAATGGATTTTTCTATATAATTTTGTAGTGTCCCTCAATGAAAGCTGAAAGCATACACACTTACTGAGGTCTTAGTACTGGACAGACATTGACCTCTAGAAAGCTACCATCTTAAGTAGGAAACATTGAGGTAAAAACGAAGTCAATAATTTCTGATGACAAAAGAAAGTCAAACACCTAGCAATAGATTACCAAAAATGTTCCCTTGGATGGGCAAAGCATAACAAAATGAAAAAGAAGAAAGCAAAAGAGTTTTCTGACTGGGCCATTGGAAAATTTTAACCTTCCCATGGAACTTCTTACAAATATTTGAATAAGAGTATTTGATTTCTAGGATATGGATGCCCATCTATACTGCACTCTTAGTATTTTTTTGCAAATTGTGGCTTGTGGAGTTTATTTTCAGGCATGCCTTCAGATATTATGATTAGCATGACATCAAATTGAAGAGATAATAGAACGTTTGGTCTTTTCACAGAAGCTTTTGAATTTATGAGATGTTTCTATGTGAATTTCTGTGCCAGAAAGAGGCAGATGTTTCTCAGACCTGCTTTATCTGAATTGATTCTGTAAGGAGGGTGAGAGGAAATACTATGTGTGTAAAGCTAGATACATAGAAATAGTGATACACTTTCTTCCATTGAACCATTCTCCATGTTTAAACGTTTCCTGAAGTTACTTTTAAATTCTCAGAATATATATATATATATATATATATTTTAGAGACCATGATCGGAAGTTTGCAATATGAATTGGAAGTGTCTTGATTACTAGCTAGTGGTTAAGAACACTGCCTTTGGAGCCAGTCAGCCTGGGTTCAAATCCTGGGTCTGTCCCTTACTCTTTGTGCAGCCCCAGTTGGGTTTACAGAGCCCTCCCATCTGTCAAATGGGAATAATGGCCTTTGCTTGAAGGAGTTGCCATAAGGATCAAATGTGTTAATATTTGCAAAAGGTTTTAGAATATACCTAACACATAATCAGCACCACTTAGAAAAATATTTTACCAACTTTCCCAGATTAATGAGAGGTGCTGAGGTATTATCTGTTTCTGCCAGCATGCTTGCTGGAGAAGAATCAATTGCTAACCTCTTCCCCCCTGCTCCCCTAAGAAAGGTGTCCTACTTAAGAAAATGCACAAGTGTCAGCATGTGGAGCAGAACTGTGCTAATAATCAATGCATCCATATACATTTTGATAGCTAAAATGTTTGTAGAATAAAGTAAATGGAAATAAATATGTCTTTATTGACTGCCTGTAATGTGCAAGGACTTGTGTGAGATGCTGTGGGTGTTACAAGGAATCTGACACAGAGCCCCTGCCATCAAGGAGCTTAAGAGGCTAATTGAGCAGATAGACACAGTTATGCACGAATAAATAATCAAAGACACAAGAGTTTGAGACAGTGATAGAAGTGATGTCACATGGTACATGATCAACTGACAAGTGCATTATGAAGATAATAGTTCCCTCTGGAATTTGAAGTTGAAACAAATCCCTTTGTATTAGGAGGTCATGGAAAGTGATGTGTAGTGGGATTGGATAGGCAGGTCAATGCAAAGTGAAACAGAGTGAAAAGTAAGAAGAGTCTCAGGATCCAGGGTCAGAAGCATGAACAAAGGAAGAAGAGAGAGTCGCTGGTATCAAAGGCAGGCCAATGGTTGACTCCTGCCCCCCTGCTCCTTCTATCCTCTTCATTGTTAACACAGTGTACCTGCCCTAGCTGGGTACCAGGCTACCACAGTATTCTTTTGCCAAAGATTGTTTGGTTCTCACCCGGTCTTTCTTTCTCACTCCATACTCCTGGTAGGAGTCTTGAGGAAAAGAGATGCCATCTCACTACTTGTACCAAAAAAAAGTCTACTTTCGTGGTTTAACAGAGAAATCTTTGTCAAGGTGGGCAAAGAGTGGCGCTAGTGTCTGGGGCCCAAGAAGCTGAAGGAACCTGAGCTTTGTGGCCCTTTGTGGGAATGATTGTGTGGAAATGGCTGTTCTGGGAGAAACTGCTCTAAGCAGGCTTTGGTAGGAGGGGAAATTAGGTTAAGTCCTAGAATCAGGCTGTGAGAAGTCGAGCAGCCCAGATGTCACTGGGATTTGGAGGCCGAAAGAGTCATGGCTTGGAGCATTAGAGCACATGGTAGCATTTAGTTTCTCTATTTCATTTTTTTCTTCTATCAGATATAGTCTCTAAATAATATTTTAATATACATTTTTATTAGGAGAATTTAAACATACAACAACATAGAAAGAGAAGTATGAACTATATCATTCATGAACCCTCGTGTGGTACATTGGATGCTCATGTACATAACACCCAGTTTAAATAGTTGTTTAGAATGATGATTTGGCTTGTACGATAGATGGATTTATTAATTCAACAAATATTTGTTGAGTAGTTGAGTACAGAAGGATGAATCAGACACAATTCCTGTCTGCTGGAGGTTATGCGGTCATGGAAATTTACGGCTCAGATCGGCTGTGGGGAGCATGGCTGGCTGGCGGCCCCAGTTACTGACCCTTTGGGTCCACCTTCATGTTTGCACAGATGACACATGCTCAGTGGGCTGTTCTCAGCCAATAACTGAGCCCAATTCTCCTTCATCCTCCCCCATCCTTGCACAGGAGTCAAGGTGGTATTGCTTTCCGAAGATTCTTCTTGCCTTCTCCAGCTCCCTCCCCTTTATTCTTCACAGGCGTTTCTTCAATAAATTTCTTGCCCTCTAATCCTGTGCTGCTTGGAGGACCTGAACCAACATACTTGGCCTTTGAGATTTAAATAATACAGGCTTAAAGCCCCTTATTGCACACATTGTGGGAGGGAAGCACAACCAATCATCAAGATTTCTGCAGATCCTGAGAATACAGCAAATTCTTGTTATTCATGGTGGTCATTCTATTAAGGCCCAGGAACACTGAATTAGAGAGTACCCAATCAGCCTTGTCTAATCTCACAGGGAATTTTTCACAGTTCTGTGCACGCACATGTCCCTGAATGATGGTGAAAGCACCACATGTTTTTTAGCAAATAGGCTAATTTGCTTATACAGAATCTGAATAAAGAGGAATGACTGTATTTTCATTTCTGGTTCCAGGCTGAAAACCCCTGAACACCTACGTTCAGTCCTGTCATTTTCCTTGACTTTTCTCTTCCCTCTACTCCTATTCAATTCCATGTAGCTCAGCCCCCTTTTCTTGATTTACTCCCAAACCACTTACCACAAGTCACTGTGGGTGTATCAGCCTTTACTCAAGTTCTGTGTTGTTATTTTTCACATCTCAGAAATGCAAACAATTTGGGCTTAAATGTCACTCCTTTAGCCCCCTATCACCAGGCATTTCTCACTGGCCGCCTTTTCCAGCAAGCTGAAAACTCTTCTTGTGTTGCTCGACTGCCTTTCCCTATTCCCACACTCATTTTTTCACTGCTTATCCTGATCCCCAAATGTATGCATACCTATCATATGGAGAGGGCTTGGCTCACTCTTTGATCCCATTTCTTCCTACAGCCAGAGTCTTTGTGACTCACTTCCCTGCCCAACTTTGTCTGTTAAGTATTTCCTACCAAAGATAATTTCTATCTAAGAAGGGCTCTGATGTTAGCCATTAAAATGAATGTTTTTCAACCCCACTACACACACACACACAGATAGATTAAATAAAGTACAAGAATACAATAGGTGCTATGAAAGAAATGTCTACTGGGTACAGTGAGTTACAAAAGATGGTGTATTAGTTTCCTAACACTGCCATAACAAATTACCACAAGCTGGGTGGCTTAAAATAACAGAAATTTATTCTCTCAGAGTTCAGGAGACCAGGAGTCCGAAATCAAGATGACAGCAATGTTGCGTCCTTCTGCAGGCCCTGAGGCCTCTCCCCTAGTGTCAGGTAGCTCCTGGCAATCCTTGGTATTGCTTGGCTTGTAGCTGCACCACTCCAGTCTCTGCCTCTGCCTTCACGTGACTGCTTCTATCTGTGTCTGTATCTTCTCTTCTTATTTGGACACCAGTCATTGCATTTAGGGCCCTTCCTAGACAAGTATGGCTGCATTGTAACTTGATTACACCTGCAACAGGTCCTGTTTCCAAATAATGTCACATTTTTGAGGTACCAGGGATTAGAAATTGAACATATCTTTTGAGGGAACACAATTCAACCCACTTCAGAGGGAATATTTGATTTGAATTGGGGATGGGCGGGGTAGGGGATGAGCAGGAAGCCCAGCTAGGAGCCTACTTGTTGCAGTCGGCTCAGGAGTGCTAATAGAGGCTGGAGAGGGGTGGAAGTGGAAGCCCTGAAGAAGGCACCAATGTGAAAAGGGTCATTGCCATCAAAAAAGCTAATGCCTGTGTAGCATTTATTATGTGCAAGACACTGTTCTAAGTGCTTTTTGTATGACTCAGTGAATCCTCACAACATGAGCTATTACTATCCCTACTTTTCAGAGGAGGAGGAGGAGGCACTAAGCAACTAAGCAACTGTCAAGGTCATAGAGCAAGTAAGTGGTAGAGTTGGGATTTGGACTTACGCTGTCTCCACTCTATTCCCTTGCAGCTCTTCAACCATGGGGCAGGCCTGTGGGTATCAGGAGAAGGAGTGATCTGAATTCATCATCCTAGGAACCTGCACATCAATCTTTTCTTTCTTTCTTTCAAATTTTAAAAAGATTTATTTTTTATTTGTTCATTTCTCCCCACCCCCTTGTTGTTTGCATTTGCTGTGTCTGTTTGTTGTGTGCTGGTCGTCCTCTTTAGGAGGCACAGGGAACCAAACCCAGGACCTCCCACAAGGTGGGCAGGAGCTCAATCGCTTGAGCCACATCCACTTCCCCTAATTTTTCATTTGACCTCACATGCAGAGCTAGTAACATCATTACTGATGGTTACACTAATATAAAAGCAACGTTCAATATTTATAGCAAGTCAATGCCATTTATTTAAGCAGATGCAATGAAAAACATGAGTGTTATTTATCTGTTGCAATACTGTATACAGGGAAATGAAGGGTATTTCTGAACTTAACTGTTATACATCTTTCAACAGCCCCATCCCATACAGCTCATAACTCATTCAACTGTACTCTCTGAGTTGTAATAAAATGCCTTCACATAACATGTCATCCTTTACCAATTAAAACAGAATAAGGATATATGAGTCAAAGAGCACATTTTTATTCGTTGCCAGTTCTCATCTCTATGAGCTGTGGAATAAAATAACTAAAATGACAAATGACAGGAGATGGTTGAAATATGAATCTGCAGATTGATTTCTGTGTTCTATTTCTAAAACATACTAGAAAGTGTTCACATTAAGCTAGATTTATTTTCCAAAAATATAGTTTCTTAAAAGATTGCAAGCCATGGTATACAATTGCTGTAAGTGTAAAATTACTTTAAATGTAAAAAAACACTTCCAATTTATAAATTTCATGAGCTATTCCTTCAAAGCTTTATTTATTCTCCTGGAAACCACCCAGCAAACCACAATTGCAATAAAAAAATAAATGTCCAAATTGCAAGATGGAATCAGGGCAACAGCTATTAGTCTGGGATGTGTGATATATTGACTCGATGCATAACACAAGCCATTTATATTCTTTATTCACAATCACTTAAATATAATTGCTTTAGAAGCTAAAGGTAATTTTTTTTTACCTGTGTAGAAAATCTTTTAGGGGAAAGTTTCTGAGCATTTTAAGAGATATTCACAGCCATACACAGGGTTTGATTGCCTTCTGTGGAAATCCAGTCCTGGTATGAAAGTGTCCCCATAGTTCTTATCTTTATTATTTCTGCCCTTGTTTGGTTCTCAGACCGCAACTATAGCAGTTACTGGTTAGGGAGTGAGACCCAGCAGTATTGCACTGGCCACTCAGTGGCTAGACAGTGGGACACAGCACACGGGCCATGGGTGAGCAAAGCTCAGACATGCAGAGGGCTGGTCACGATGCACATCTGCATGTAACATCACGTTCAGGCCGTTATCAAGGAACTCAGGAGTTCATTGCAACCTCTCTGGTTACCGATGTCTGCATCCTGCCAGCTTGGCTCTGAGCTTGGTGAACGATGACTCAGAGATGGCTGTTTCCCTGTGTGGGAAGCAGGTGTTGCTCTGTTTGCTAACAGGCACTTCTCCCTGAAGCAGATGCCTCCCGCAGCCTCTGAGCCTCTGTTGCCCCCTCATTCAGTGCCCTGGAAGAGAGGAGACACCAAACCCTCATCCAGCCCTGTCAGGGAAAACCAGTTCACAGAGACTCTGCTCCCCACGTCTGCTGAGTCCTCTGCCACAGCTCCTTGGCAAACCTGTGGATGGTTTCAGTGAAGCACTCTTGATGCTTTTGTGGAACTGAGACTCACAGCCTTTATCTCATCATTGTCATCATTATCATCTTCATTGTAGAGCTCAAATATTCACTGAGCACCTAATTTTGGGGGATTTTTCTGTTTGACGCTGAGTCAAAAATTAAAGTCTTTTTTCCTTCTGTCTAGGATTATAACTTAAGGCAGACACACAGATCTGGGTACAAATTTATAGGCAATGCATGAAGATGAAACCAATTTGATATTAGCCATCATGGGTAGCTCATTTTAAAAGCGAGTCCATGATTGGAGTATCAGAAGGAGAACCTCTAGGAATATCAAGAAAAGAAAGTAGTTTGCCATTCTCTGGTTAGTATTTCAGAGAGATGGGAGAGTCCACGTAGCCCAAGTCTTGGTAATCAAGGAGAGTATGAAGTGGGTAGTGATAGTGGATTTTCTGTGTGTCCAGATTTAAGGAGATGAGGACTGAGCTGGTTAAGTGAAGCTTTGATCAGCTGTACCTGAGATGGGTGGACAGAGTAGCACATGGAAAGAATTCAGGTTCTGACATCACTTCTGGCTTTGAATCACAGCCTTGTTATCAGCTGTACAATTTGGGGCAAGTCATACAACCAGGAATTCTTAGCTTCATTTTAGTTATCTGTAAAATGGTAATAATAACATGTGCCTTATGTGAAATAGCTGGCATGTATCACAAAGAGTAATTATTGTTATCTTGGTACATGTGGTGGCTTGAGTAACATATCCCAAATTTAGACATGGTCTTGGTCTTAATTCACATTCATATAGGTATGAATCCATTGTAAATAAGACCCCTTGAAGATGTTATTTCTAGTTAAGGTGTAGCCCAACTGAATGACATTTGGTCTTAATCTGGACTACTGTACTCTTTTATAAGCAGCAGAAATTCAGAAATAGTGAGAAAAAAATCACAGGGAAAAGCCAGAAGCTGGAAATCAATGGAACCTGGAAGAGAATGGAGAGCACATTGCCATGTGGTGGGAAAGCCAAGGAACCCAAGGACTTCCAACCCTCCACAAGGCTACTGATCCAGAAGGAAGCAAGCCTTCTAGCTTCTGAAGCAAATGAACCTATAAACTCCTGTTGTTAAGCCAACCCATTGCGTGCTATTTACCATAGCAGCCAAGAAACTAAGACAGTACAGAAGAAGAAACAAGGCAAGTAGGAATGTCTGAGCACCCACATGAAAACTTTTGGTGGCTTGGATTTCACTATGAATATGTGTTTTGAAAAGATGGTTTGGCCCTGGATAAAAATCTAGGTTTTGTGCAAAAAGTAGATCCAAACCCTGAAGGAGATGAAACTGTGTCTTTTATTTTTAAACTCTCAAAGGCCTCTACTAAAATGGGTGAATTTGGATTGTTTCTGCCAGAGGCACAGAAATCCACCTCATTTCACACTAGTTTTGAACAGCAGCAGTGGGGGTGGTAGAGGACCAGGCACCTTCACGGATGTGGGTAACCTTAAAACAGTTAACACTATCTCTGCATTTTGTCTGCTTCCCTTTCATAAGTTTCCACAACTGCAGCTACAGGCAGTCCAGGCTGCCCTTTTGTAAGAGAGAGGCCCCGGCATCCACACAGCCCTTCCTGCATGCCTGGGGGAGTGAGCCAAGTTTGGCTATTCCCTACATGCAAAGTCCCACCGCATTTTTTGAAGCAGCCAGCCTGATGCCTTGCTGTGGAATGTGGCGTCGACTTCTGAGGACAGAACAGATTAAGGCTGCACAATTTTCTGATTCAAAAAACCCTTAAGCTAGTGGGTCATAAACTTTTTGACCCCAAGATCCTCTTTACTTCTCTTCTCTCTGTACCCCTTGCACAAAGGAGACAGTGAGGTGTAGTAGGCAGATTAGTCAGGAGACCTGAATTCTAGTCCTGGCTCTGCTACTGGGTCGTCTTGGGTCACCACTACTCCCTCTCTCCAGGCTCGTTTCTTCATCAGCAGATGAACAAGGTGGACAAAGGTCACCTCTAAGTTTAAATGTCTGGACCTTAAACTCAAAGGGCCCTTCGAGCCTTCCCAGCACGAACGTCCCCACACCTGCATGCATGTGTCCAGGAGCTCTGCTCTTTGTGTACTTCTGCCACCCTGACGGCCCCAGAGGCTTCCTGTTTGCCACCCTGCTTCTGCGAGGAGCAGACGGTGCTGAGAGCGCTCAGGAAGGAAGGAAGTGAGAGCAGTCAGAGCCTGCAGTGGGAACTGGAAACCATGGGCTGCTTCAGGAGGGTAGAGAGGATGGGGCGGATGGAACAGTGGGGGGTTTGCCTTCATATCTGTTTGCCTGATGGAAACTGAGGCTGGGTTGCTGGGATCCAGAGCCATCTAATAAACATCATTTCTAGCTCGGGAGTCTGGGGGCTCCACTCCCTGAAAATCTCACTGTCCTGCTCAGGATTTTCACATGAAACTTTTTAAGACACTTAATGCTTAGCTCACAGCTTGGCATTGTTCCCCAGCAATGGGCCTTCCTGTCAGGACTGGTCAGGCTGCCAAAAGCATCTCATTGTGTTTAGGGGCACTGGGGTTTAGGTAAACCTATGATCTCATGCTCACATTTTTCTCCTCACAGCCCACACTTGACTAACAAATCTCATACCCAGGATAAGGCTGTAGAAGCTGAAATGAAAGCTGGATGAACACATGTGAACTGAAGCAAAGTATTAAGAGAGATGTAGTAAAAATTCCATCAATGTGGTGCCTTCATTATCTGGATATTCCAGATGAAACTTCTGGAATAGCTTGCGGCCCCGGATACAGATACATCTAAAGATGGTGAGATTTTTGTGGCCTGTAGTATACTCTGCTTGGTGCCCAGTGAGGTGATTAGTGGAGGTAAAAGTGCAAGGTATGCTGTGTAAAAACCTTTTTTTATGGTTTCCTAGAAATGACTGCCATCCTTAGCACCGGCATGTGACGCTGCAGATGGAGTCACAACATATTCCTCATGAGAGTAAGGAGGTGTGCAGAGATTTCTTTCTTATTCCAGTGCATTTCTTATTGAGTCACAGGAAAGATCACGGAATTTGATGTCTTTGCTTGTCATTGCTCAGGACTAAATTCAACCAGTCTTCCTCCTGTTAGAATTCATTTAATCAGGTGGGAAGAGGAAATTCCAGTGCTCTGCTTAACTCTGTACAGCCTGCCCCAGGGGCTGAGGGGGCCGGATGCTGAGCATCAGCCACCTGGGCTTTGGGAAGAGCAGCAGTGTCAGCAGATCTGGAGGCCCAGCCCTCTCTTGGAAACAGAGGCCATGAAAGCAGAACAGAATTCACTCGGAACAAGCCCTTGGCTGCCGCGCCAGCGCACATGGCCACCATCTGCTGTGGGAACGTCCCCAGTGTGACATACTCCCTGCTGCTTCTGGCAACTTTCCCACATAAGTGGTGCCACCTGATTTGGGAGGCTGTAGGCTATAAATAATGGCTTTAGAATCCCAGCTCAGGCTAGGAGCAAAATTCTTCCTCTTTAGGATTGGTCTCAGCAAAGAAAGGAGTGGGTGGTTGGTCTCACATGCCCTCTGCTCCCTCTCCTTTCTCCCTCTGTCAGTTCTCCACCCTCTCTAGACATCTGGTGCTCTCCTGCCTTGCCGGTTGCATCTGATGGACCAGCTCCAAAGCAATGAGGTTCAACTTCCCAACTCAATGGAATTTGCTTTTTGAAAGAGAACCTCAGAAAGAGGGAGGTACTTTTTCCAGAAGAATGGATATATTTTTTTAAATTTAAATTTTAAAATAATTCAAACTTACAGGTTAGTCACAAAAGTAACACAAACCCCATACAGAGAACTCCAACATACCCCTACCCCTCCAGATACCCAGATCCAGCAATTTTTAAATTTTGCCACATTTGCTGTATCATTCTACCCCTCTATCTACCAATCCATCTATCTATCCATCTATGTTTCTGTCAATTTATCAATTCATTTTCTGAACTCTTGAGTCTAAGTTGTATACATCATGCTCCTTGAATAATTAATACTGCCATGGACATTTCCAAAGACCAAGGATATTCACTTATGTACCACTTTAAGTGCAGTGTATTAGTCAGCTAAAGGGGTGCTGATGCAAAATACCAGAAATCTGTTGGCTTTTATAAAGGGTATTTATTTTGGGTAGAAGCTTACTGTTACCAGGCCATAAAGCAAGATGGCTGCCATCGTCTGCCAAGACTTCAGGTTTCTTGGGTTCCTCTCTTCCTGGGGCTCTGTTTCTTTCTGGGCACAGCTGCTGTGCTATCTCCACAAGGCCAGCTGTAGACTCTCAGGCAAACGGCTCTGTCTCTGTCCCCAGGGCTTCCTGTGTCTCAGGAGCCATCTCCATTCCTCTGTGTTCTTCTCCTGTGTGTTCACTTTCTGGACTCCAGCTCAAAACTTCAACTCTGTCCTTTGCCATGTCTTTTCTCTGTGAGTACCCACCCACAGAATGATGTGGCCTACTGATGTGGCCCAACCAAAGTCCTAATCATAATTTAATCAATTAAAAGTGATACCTCTGACAGACCAATTTACAAACATAATGCAATAACTATTTTTGGAATTCATAAACAATGTCAAACTGCTACATGCAATTATCCAGTTCAAGAAATTTAACATTGATATAAAGCTTACAGGTTATATTCCAATATTTTCATGTGTCCCAATAGTGTCCTTTTGAGCCTTTTCTCTTCTCTTCTTAGATTCCATCCAAGATCATATATTGCATTAAATTGTCATGGTCTTTTTAGTTGTTCTTGTTCTTTCTTTTTTTTTTTTTTTAAAGATTTTATTTATTTATTCATTTATCCCCCCCTTGCTGCTTGTGCTCGCTGGGTCAGCTAACCACGCCGTGCGGGCAGGCTTGCCTTCACGAGGAGGCCCCGGGAACCGAACCCGGGGCCTCCCATATGGTAAACGGGAGCCCTACTGATTGAGCCACAGCCGCTTCCCTCTTTCTTTTTTTAAATTGTGGGAACATATATACAACATAAACTTTCCCATTTCAACCACTCCTGGGAATACCATTCAGTGGGATTAATTGTATTCATAATGTTGTGTACTCTTGCCACCTTCCATTACTAAAAGTTTCCCATCTCCCCAAACAGAAACCCTACATCCATTATGCATTAACACCCCATTCTCCCTGCCCCCTGTCCCTGGCAACCTGTGTTTTAATCTGTGTCTCTATGAGCTTGCATTTTCTCCAATATTTTCTTTGTAGTTACCATGGGGCTTAAATTTAACATCCTAAATCTGTAAAATCCCGTTTGCCTGGATACCAACTTAACTTAAATAGTATATAAAACTATGTGCCTATAGCCCTCCATCCTGCCCATCTCTGTATAGTTCTTGTTGCAAATTACATGTTTCTACATTATGAGTCCAAAACCACTGATTTACCATTAAATTTTATGCATTTGCCTGTAGGAAGGGAAAAGTGGAATTACAAACCAAAACAATAGTACTGGCATTCATATTTACCCATGTCATTACCCTTACTGGAGATCTTTGTGTGGCTTCAATCTATTTTCTATTGTCCTTTCCTTTCAACCTACAGAACTCTTTCAACCTACAGAGCATCTCTTGTAGGGCCAGTCAGTGGTGAACTCCCACAGTTTTTTTAAATTTGGGTATGTCTTAATACCTCCCTCACTTTGAAAGGATTCTTGGTTGGCAATTTTTTATTTCCGCATGTTAAGTATGTCATCCCACTGCCTTCTTGCCTCCATGGTTTTCAAAGAGAAATTAGTACTTAATCTATACCCGGTTTAGAGAATAACTCCAGGCCAAAGCAGAGGAGCCTTTGGAATTCCCTTGTTTACATGGATGCAAATGCCCCCTCTTCCTTAAGAAGCTGCTTCTTTATGGTCCTGGGCTATATGGCATTGTATGTTCCACAGCCAGCAATCTGTTGCCCCAGGCAGCCACGACTTGATTGCACTCTGTAAGAGAGCTCTGTGAGCTGCCTTCTACAGACAGGGCAGGTTCTGAGATGGGGAGCCTGTGATGAGTGTCCTAGTCCAGTCTCTCATGCAGCCACCAGTAAGATAGTGCCAGACATACATGCTCCCAGGATGTGCACAAGGGTAACTCTGTTCCCTCTGGAACTTGGACGAGGGACCTGCACTGGGCGCATGGGCTGGGGCTCTGTGCCAGGCTGGTGAGGGGATGGTGGAGGGGCCACCCAGAGTGCCACAAGATCCTACAACTTTTAAGTAGTCCACCCTGTTACTGCAATTCTTTAGCTGTTTTCTGCAGCTTTGTTAAAGATGTTTCTGCCAGTTCTTGCTGGTTGTTCAAGCTTCTGTGGGGAGATGGAACCCTGAAACTTCTCATTCTGCCATCTTGATCAGGGTGGGCCCAGAAGCATGGATTTTTGAATGGTGGCTTAGCAGTGTTCCTAGCTCCAGGGCCAGAGAGAAACTTTTGAACAAGGTAGCAGCTAAAGTGCCCTTTCTTCAAATCATATCATCTAGGTCATTTGCCAAACACTCATGGGTAGGGTTGGCACTGATATAAAGTAATTTCTAATCCTGCCCTTAGAGTAGCAGTGCTAAAAACCTGTGACTTGGCTGCACTGTGGGCAATTTCTTCATTTTGACATTCATTTAGCCTCTCTTTATAGTACAACATTCAAATCTGGTACTAACTATAGGATATTAGGGAAATCAGTTAACTTCTCTGGACCTTGGATTTTTATCTGTGAAATGCAGATGATAATAGGACCTACTCATAGGGTGGTTTTGAGGATTATGTGGGATGATGTGTGCAAAACACCTAGAAATTGGTAAAGACTGTCCCGGCTAGCTCTTCTCCTTCACCCTTCTTTTTAGTAATGTTTTTTAGTAGTATGGTACCAGCTGTAGTATCTTAGAGTCATAAACTTTTAGAGATAAAAGGAACCATACCCTAGAAATGATTTCATTTAGTTCTCTCACTTTCTAGATAAAGAATTGGGGCCAGAAGCATGCAGTTTAGTGACTGAACAGAATAGAAAACCTTTGTGTTCTGAATTCCAATCTATTGTTTTTCAGCAGCCTCATTGTGCCTCAGGTACCAGTATTTATTTTGTTACAATACTTGCCATTACAGACTTTTGTGCAAGGAGTTTGTGCTTATAAAGTCAATTAAAAAAAAAAAAATTTTTTTAATTGTGGGTAAAAATCAAATTTTTCACAATACAAACCAATATTTGTAAAATGATATATAAATATATATGCATATATGTGCATTTGCTTACATAAATGTTAATATATATATATATTTAAAGGTGCTTAGATTACCTAAATGATACACAGAAATTACAGGGATTCCCATGTTCCCTACCTCCCACACCTCCCATAACATCCCACATAAACATCTTTCATTAGTGTGGCACATCATCTGCAATGGATATACACATCCTGGGGCTTTACCACTAAGCATAGACCACAGTTCACATCGTGGACCACACTCTCTCCCACACAGTTCTGCATGGTATATGCTGATGTAAAATGGCCTATATCCGTTGCCACAGTGTCACTCAGGACAACCCCAAGTCCTGAAAAGCCCCTGTATTACAACTGCCCTGCCCCTCCCTGCCCCGAAAGCATCTAGTGGCCACTGGCTCCACCTCACTGTTATATTTTCTTCCATTGCTTGAATCACAATATGTCTACAACAGAATACCATTAAGTCCACTCTAGTCCATAGCTCTTCCCCCAATCTTGAGGAGACTGGGATGGTGACGTCCACTCCACCTCCAAGTGAGAGTGGGCTTATATCCCATGGATACGGTGGATGGGATTATCCTGCCTTCAGCTGCAGGCTCTCTCCATTCCCTGGGATGGCCATTGTCCAGCATTGTCTCCTCACCAGGTGACTTGGGTGAGTCCATTGAGCTATAGAGTAGGAGTTGCAGCTCCACCGAGATTCTAGGCACAGCAGGCACATAGGTAGGCCAGAGGCTCCAGTCTCTGGAAGTACACCTACAAACTCCAGCATCACATATAGGTTTGAATAGAAGGGACTGATGGACCATGTGCAGGGAGGGCTTATTTGAGTCCAACTCTGTCACTCTCAGAGCACAGATTCCAAAGTAGAGCCCACTGATAAGGCGTCAATCTCTGGGGCTATCCTCCCTTATATAGTACCTGGGTGTCTCCAGAGCCCTCAGGAGGCCATCTGTGTGGGGTGATATCCACTTTGGTGTTCTATGAGATCCTACTGAGGTGTGCGTAAGCATTACCTCTGGGATGACCTCCCGACTCTCTTTGAAGTCTCTTAGCCACATGAACTCATTTGTCTTTACCTTTCCCCCCTTTGATTCAAGGTCTTTTTCCAGTCGTGTTGCCAGTTGGCACTTGGTATTAATCCCTCGTTGCCAGGGAGGCTCATTCCCAGGAGTTATGTCCCATGTTGGCGGGAAGGTAATGCATTCATATGCTGAGTTTTGCTTAGAGAGATGCCACATTTGAGCAACAAGGGGGCTCTCAAGTGGCAACCCTTAGGCACCTCATAACAGTAGGCTAAGTTTCAACTACAAGAGCAAAGACTCATAAGTCATCAATAATAAGAACCCATCAGTGGGCCATCCTCTTTTGCCAGACTGCCCCTGCACTTGGGACTGTTGCTAATAATATGGAATGCTTCACGAATTTGCATGTCATCCTTGCGCAGGGGCCATGCTAATCTTCTCTGTATCGTTCCAATTTTAGTATATGTGCTGCCGAAGTGAGCACATGAAGTCAATTTAATAATAAAAATATTTGTCTCTCAGATGAAAGTTGAATACCTAAAGATTTGCAGATGACACAGTCAAATGAGTAATATTTGCATCAAAAGCAGACCAAATATATTCTTTTCTTGGGGAAAATAAATGCAAATTTTATAGGCAGAGGTGGCAACGAATCATCTTGAATGAAAGTATTCATGATATTGAAATCAGATATTAGCGAGATTCATCTTAGAAATAAGGCATTTCACCTGTAATGAGCAGAAAACTCAAGAACCTTGCTTGACCTTATCATGTTATAAAGAATGAGAAGGAATGTGACATTCAGGTGTGTGTGTGTGTGTGTGTGTGTGTGTAGGTCAGTGTGGAATGTGGGAAAACAAAAGACAGGCCAAAGTTGGCATTGCCCATTCAAGCAATGCCAACTTTGTGGAAAGTTTGTGGAAAAATCACATCTTCCCCAGCTAGACACATTGTCTCCTAAAGCCAGGTGTATTTGTATTGTGGAGACATGTGGCTTGAAAGTCATATAATTTGCATCCAACAACTGGTACTGATGTCAGGTTTACAAGTGAATGTCCACGTTTAGTCTGTATTTCTTCATTGTATTCATAATCAGAAAGACTGGGATGGCCAAGGAGACAAGCATGGGCAGCCCCTGATACTTAGATGGCTTGTTGTAAATGAATATGTCGGCTGCCTTGTTTGTACTTTACTGTCCTATGAGCTTGAATCCTCAAGAGGTAAATTCACTTGTGTGTGCTGACAGCATCAAATTTCAGAGCCTACAAAGCGAAGGACTCAGGAGAAAGCTCCAAGTAAATGTAACTTGGAGAGGTCATTTGGCAGTAAGCAAGGCAGTCCCTCCTGATGACATTTCTAACTTGACTGCAGTTTCTTTCTGACTTCTTTAGGTATAATCAGGGCAATTATTTATATACTGAGGAATTGAACTACATTTGCTACAGCTATGTCAAAGCTTGATTTCAACCTATTTTTTTCATCTTGGCTCCTGCTCTGCCTTCTCCTCCCAGTTCCTGCTTCTCATTTCCAAGTCTGCTTATGAGTCTGTGCACTGGTGAAGCAATCTTAAGAAAGTGAAATGTGGCTTATCACTTGCTAGCCTTATTTGCCTGTGATACAGCCTTGTCGTGGGTGAATTGCTTTATTACCCTATTTTCAAAGAAATGAGTCATTTCTGGGTGTGTTTCTAAGGAGCATTCATTACTTTATGGTCATGCCTTATGCAAGGAATGAATGTCACACAGGGTGTCCCACCAGATGAGGGAAAAGTATCAAAATCACAAGTGTGCTAGTCATGGAGATGACAGAAGGAGGCTTTTGTAACAACAAAAACAATAAAAACAAGTGTAATAAAAAATAGCACCTCCACCATGTTTGTATATCACTTCACATCTCTTATGGTGTTTGAACTTCATGACAACTTTGTGAGGTAGACTGCGAAGGCTATATTGTTTATCTTTCATTACATAAGTGGAAACTAGATTATGCTTAGCTTTGAATGAATGTTCTCATGGGAAGGAGGTAGCAATGCCACATCTGCATTGCAGGAGGTTTTGGAATTCCAGACTACCATCAACATGGAATCTAGGTTCTCTCACAGACCTATCTGCCACATAGCAACCACTGCCTCCCACTGATCCCCATAACCAGAATTAGATTGCCTACCTACCAGACAGAAATTAATTTGTTAATTATGAGTGTGTAGGGCTATTAAGTGCAAGGTGCTCTTCTAGGTCCTGGAGAAAGATTAATGGACATGACCCTTGCTTTGGAGTTCATAGTTAGTGAATAGTGATATTAATAATGACAGCCTCCTTTTACTGAAGTTCCCATCACTGTTCTAGGTGAGGGGATACAAAGATAAATTAGACATAATTCATGTCTTGTAGGAACTCACAGTTTGGCAACTCAGTATCATGCTTGGTGCTGAAGAAATAAGGATGAATAATATACTCTTCCTGTATTTAAAGGTAAAATAAAGTAAATACTAATAAATATAAATAACAATGAAAAGAATAGCTTCTATTTTATTGAGCATCTACTATGCACCAGACACCGTGTTAAGTGCTTTGATTCTATTCCTTACAACTCTGCAAATTGTGTAATTATCCCAATTACAAAGAAATGTTCAGGTCAGAGTGATATTGATTATCAAGGCAGAATATTGTGGAATATGGACCCAAACACAGACTGACTCTAAAGGTTGCACTGGTTTCTCTGTACAGTAAGTAAAAACATGTTTAGTGATGTTTTATCATCAGAAAGGGTAGGTTCTCTTACAGCATGTACAGTATTATCGAAGGCATGATTATGTGATGTAATTCTCTAGTAGAAAACAGTGTAGGAGAGCACACAACTTTCAAGGTAGGGACCTCAGAAAGAGGACATGTATTAATTAGGGTAGGTGCACTGCTGTAGAAAAACAAGTTGAATAAAGATAATATAATAGGTCAAACACAATGCAAGCCTATTTCTTGCTTATGTAAAACCCCGGGGAGTGTTCTTTTACTGGAAGTTCCTAGTGGTGATTCAAACCCCTATTGTGGCTCTACCAGCTTAGATATGTGGCATCTCTGCTGATGCCTTGCTTTGGACATTTTATGGCCTTGAAACTGTAAGTTTTTACCCTAAATAAAATTCCCATTATAAAAGCCAACCCATTTATGGTATGCATTGGCAGCCCTGTGGCAAACTAAGATACATGTATTCTAGTTTCTTATTCTATGAATTGCCTTATTCTAATTATTTCATATTAGTGAGGTCACACAATATTTGTTCTTATGTGTCTGGCTTATTTTACACAACATGATTTCTTCAAGATTCATTCATGTTGTTGCATGTATCAAAATTTCATTACTTTATATGGCTGAATACTATTCATTGTATATATGTACCACATTTTGTTTATCCAATCATTTGTGATGGACACTTAGGTTGTTCCACTGTGAACATTGATGTGCAAATATCTGTTCAAGTGTCTGCTTTCAATTCTTTGGGGTTTATACATAAAAGTTGGATTGTTGGATCATATGGTAATTTTATACTTAAGTTTCTGAGAAACTGCCAAACTGTTTTCCACAGCAGCTGCGCCATTTTACATTCCCACCAAAAATGAATGAGTGTTCCTATTTCTCCACATCACTGCAAACAGCTGTTATTTTCCTTTTTTTAAATAGTAGCCATTCTAGTGGGTGTAAAATGATATCTCATTGTAGTTTTGATTTGCACTTCTTTAATGACTAATGATGTTGAACATATTTTCAGATGCTTATTGGCCATTTGTATATCTTCTTTGGAGAAATGTCTATTCAAATCTTTTGCCCATTTAAAAAAATTGGGTTGTTTGTCTTTTTATTATTTATTGTAGGCTTTCTTTATATATTCTGGATATTCAACCCTTATCATATATATGGTTCCCAAATATTTTCTCTCATTTTGAAGGTTGTCTTTTTACTTTCATGATCAAGTCCTGTGATGCATGAAAGTTAATTTTGATGAAGTCCCATTTATTTGTGTTTGTTGTTGTTGTTGCTCATGCTTTTGTTGTGAAGGATAAGAAACCATCATCTGAAACAAGGTCCTAAACATGCTTCCCTAAATTTTCTTCTGGGAGTTTTATAGTTTTGGCTCTTATGTATAGGGCTTTGATTCACTGTGAGTTCATTTTTGTAAATGGTATGAGGTATGGGTTCACCTTATGCTTTTGAATATAGGTATTCTACTTTTCCCAGAACCATTTGTTGAAGAGACTATTCTTTTCCAATTGAGTGGACTTGGCACACTTGTCAAAAATCAATGGCCATAAAATTATCATCCGCTGTAATTCATTCCAGTAAGATGTGAAGAATTTCCAAAGAGGAGTTTGATTATCTAGAAGGAATTATGGCCTAAATGGAAATTAAATAACCAAACCAATAATTTATTTCACTCTTAGAGATTATTATGTCCAATAGTTAGAGCTGTAATGTAAAAATTAGAATTATGTTATAATTAATTTCTATTATATTTGAATTATTATTTACATTTATAAAGGTTTGTTGCTATGCTATCTATTTTTTATAATTGATTATATTAAATCTAACCTGGCCTTGCACTCATTTTTAAAATTTGTAATTTCTTCAATTTATTTTTCTATTTATTTTACAATGTTACAATAAAGGACTTTTTAACAGCTAAAAAGATAATCATTGATTATACATTTTGGGTAGATCATATGGTATGTGAATATATCTCAATAAAACTGCTTAATAAGTAAATAATTGTACAAGAACAGCCAGAAATAGCAGCTATGTACAGCAGGGGAACCAGAGAGATTGATAGGTGAAGAATTTTCTTATTTGTTTGTTTGTCTTTTTTTTGTTTTTTATTTTTTATTGTTGAAATAATGAAAATGCTTTAATAATGATTGAAGAGATGAATGCATAACTATGTGATTATACCAAATACCATTGATTGTGCACTTTGGATAAATTGTATGCTTTATTAATATGTATCAATAAAATTAATTTGTTTAAAAAAATCAATGACCATAGATATGCAGGTTTATTTCTGAACTCTTAATTTGACCCTATTTTAGGGTCAATATACCAAGGCAATATACCAGAAATGGGCTGACTTTTACCGAAATGGTTGACTTTTATTAAATTAGAAGCTTACAGTTCTGAGGCTGGGAAAAAGACCCAAATTAAGGCATTAGGCACTCTCTCCAAAGGTATAGCTGCCAGTGATCCTGGACTTCTCTTTCACATGGCAGGGCACAAAGGAAGAGTCTGCTTTCTCTCCCTTCTCCTCCAGGTCTTGTTACTTTCAGCTCTGGCTTCCTCCAGCTTTCTCTCTGCTCCTGTGGCTTTCTCTTTCCCGGGTTCCATTGATTTCAGCTTCTGGCTTCTGGGACTTTCAGCTTCTGTGGGTTCCTTTCTGAGCTCCTCGGTCTTTTCTCTCTGCTCTATCTCTCCACATCCATTCCATTTATAAGGGACTCCAGTGAAAGGATTAAAACCCACTCTAGGCTATGCCTTACCAAAGTAATTTCTAAAAAAGCCTCAAACAACTACAGATTCCATTGGTTTTTATGTCTGTCTTTGTGCCAGTATTATACTGATTTGATTATTCTAGCTTTGTAATAAGTTCCAAATATGGGAAGCATGAGTCCTCCAACTTCATTCTTCATTTTCAAGATGGTTTTGGCTATTCAAGGCCCCTTAAACTTCCATATAAATTTTATGATTGATTTTTCCATTTTTACAAAGGCTGTTGGAATTTATATTGGGGTTGCATGGAACCTATAAATCACTTTGGGTAGAATTGACATTCTAATAATAATTAGTCTTTTAATCCATAAACATGGGATGTCCTTCCATTTATTTAGGTCTTGTTTGATTTCTTTTAGCAAAATTTTTTAGTTTTCTGTGTATAAGTCCTTTACATTCTTGGCTAAGTTTGATTCTTTCAGTTGCTTTTGTAAATTGATTTTTTCTTGCTTTCTTCTTCAGATAGTAATTGTTGATTACTAGGAATAATAGTATGAGGTAATTAGTGTGTTGGTCTTATGCCCTGCCACCTTGCTGAATTTGTTTATTCATTCTAGATTTTCATTTCAATTTTCTTGTCTTTGAGTTCACTGATTATTTAATCTGTCATCTCCAATCTGCTGTTGAGATCATCTAGAGAATTTTTTATTTGAGTTATTGTGGTCTTCAACTCCAGTATTTCTGTTTGGTTCCTTTTAAAATTTTGTATTTCATTATCGAGATTATCTTATTGTTATTACATTGTTTTCCTGAGATCCTTTAGTTCTTTTTATATGTTTTCTATTATCTTCTTTAGCATATTGAAAATCATGTTTTAAAAAGACTTTGGTATCTCCAAAGTCTAGTCTTTGTGATGGTTTCTGAATTTTCATCTTTTTCCTTTTTGAGCCATCATTTCCTGTGTCTTTGTTTGTCTTGTAATCTTTTGTTGCACTCTGTATATTTTAATATTTTTATGTATTAACTCTGGGATTTAGTCCCTGAGCTGCCTATTCCTTGAGTTTGTATCCAGCTTTTGATATAGCAGAGCCAGGAGCTAAGAAAAACAAAGAAAACAAAGGCAAAAACACCTTTTATAGTCTTTTTTAAATTGGCTTTGCTCTGACTGGTGCTCTCCTTCTGACTTTTTAGTTCTCCTATCAAGAACATCCGTTTGAAGGCAAAATGAAGTGTGGAATCCTCTCCATCTTTTGTGATCCTAGATCTTTTCCTGGGCTTATGCCTTCTTGTGGCTGTAAGAATTCTCCTGTTTATAGGAATTTGAATTCTCCCTATGAAATAGGTTTTTCCCCCTTCCTGGTGCTCTTTTGTATGAATTAAAACAGGTAACCCTTTGCCCTGGGCTCCTTTGACTTAAGTATTATTTACACTGCTTTAGCTTTCAGCAAGCTGCTTCTGCATGCAAAGCAAGTTCTGGGAGGGTGAGCCAGAGACAATGGTTTAATTTTCCATGCTGCCACCTGATAGAGTGGCACAGATATATAGGCATTCCGTTATGTACATATGGTTATTCACTCCCACTGAAACAAGGCCAGGGACCCACAGTGAAAGGGCAGGTTGGCTTCACACTCTGCTGGGGAGGGGCTGGGGTAGAAACCAGCAAGGGCAACACAATCTTCTACCATTTTCAAAGCTGCTTTTTCCTGATTCGGTATACAACCAGTTACTGCAACCCTTTAACTATTTTCTGTAGTTTTAAGGAAATAACTCTGCCAGTTTTTGCTAATTCTTCAAAGATTCTGTGGGGGAGAACTGGACCTGGAAGGTCTGTTCTGCCATCTTGGTTCCTCTCAATGGACTCTTAATGGATATTATCTCTGTATCCATCCCAGTGTCTCAGCAGGGCATGGAGGAGTGTTTTCTTCAATAGCTTTGGTGTGGACTTTTGTGAGTAGTGAGAGACCATTATAGCCTATGCTGTCATTTATTGACCTTTGGGATCAGAAGCAGGGCACTTAGCAGTTAGCAGATTAGAGAAGAGAGTGAATGAAGGTCTGACTAGTGGAGCAAGAGCAGAAAATGTTGTTTTCCCTTTTTCCTCAATTTCTATTGTTTCCCTCATTTCCTTTTATGGAATATGACTTTTGTCCTTGAAAAATAATTGTGCAGATCTCTTAGCTCAGTCCACCTTCCATCATTGAAGTCATACGAATTTAGGTGCGTGATATGGAAGTTCACGGGGAAAAAAATGTCACAGGGATGCCTCAAGGCAGAATTGAGAAGGAAGTCACCTTCATCTTTCCTTTCATTATGTGCCTTCCCATTATTTCCCAGATGCCTAACCTGAGCTTCTTTCTAGCTCTCTTGTTTGGGAAGATATCTGATAAATTAATATTTACAAAATCTTAGTTGTTATGTGGGAGTTGGGTAGGAATTAGTATTGTATCAGGCAGCTCTTCTTACATCTTCAGGAACAAATCCCCATTCTGGCTCCATGGCAATTCCTGGGAGTTATAGCCTGGAGGAGGCCTTCTAGGTGCTCTTAAGTAGCTATAGACAGATAGCTTCTCATTCTTGAGATCAGCCTTCCTATAGAGCCCCAGGTGAGATGTTGGATGATTTTATCCCTGCCATGAGTATGGTCTATCCTCCCTTATATATGGAGCAAAATCACTGGATAAAATTCTCTTTCTCTCCCTCCCTCCCTCCCCCCCTCCTGACATGTTGAAAGCTCATTTGTTGGTAAAGGCATCACAATGATACCTATGCCTTCTTTAAAAATATGTGTTGACAGGGGCCTACAGTTTTTCTCTTTCCTTTTCAAATGCTTAAGTTTTTAGAGAGCCCTTTCTTGTCAATACTATAGGCCTCAATTAAATTGCCCTTGAAGTCTTTTCAGAGGCCTACAAGATTGAAAAAATTTCCAGCCTGTTAGAATGGGGGAAATAAGTTTCATACACCCTCCTCTTCACTATAAATCTCTTCTCTTCTCTTCTCTTCTCTTCTCTTCTCTTCTCTTCTCTTC
>JAKSZT010054334.1:29422446-29448614 GCA_026826555.1 Tolypeutes matacus
ATATATACATATATTTTAAGAGGTGCTTAGATTACCCAAAATATTACTCGGAACCCACTGGGATTCCCATGTTGCCCACCTCCCACACCTCCCGTCACATTCCACACAAACATTTCCCACAGTGTGGCCCACCACCCTCAATGAACTTACACATCCTGGAGCCTTGCCACCAACCATAGACCACAGTTCACACTGTAGACCACACTCTCTCCCACTCAGTTCTGAGTGGTGTGTGCTGATTTAAAATGGCCTACATCCGTTGCCACAACAGTACTCAGGACAACCTCCAACTCCCAAAGAAGCCACTGTATTTCAACTGCTCGTCCCCTCCCTACCCCAAAAGTGTCAAGTGGCCACTGGCTCCACCTCATTGTTATAATTTCTTATGCAATTTTCTTTTAAAACCAATAGATTTCTGGCTTTCTTTTTTTCACACTTCTGCTACGAAGGTGTTCAGTTGAGATTAGTCTCATTTCCCTCCACTCTCCAATGGGGGCTTTTAAGGCTGAATGTGCATATAAGAACCACAGGATGATCTACTGTCAGCCTTTGCTTTACTGATAAGGGGCCATACGAGCTTGTTAACCATTTAAAACTGAAACAGGAAGTGGATGGTAATATATTTGGTTTCCAAAGTGAAAAGTCAATAGATTCCACATTACTGTAATTTTCTTAATGAAAGCATTTTTACCCATGGCATTAAGATTTTTTTTTTTAGTCTTGAAAGCAGCATTGTTTAGATAGAAATGTGAGAATTCAAGTAAAATCTTAAGCAAGGACCATTAATGTGGGGATAATAGTTCACTAGGACCTGGTCTGATAGAGAAACTACTAGACCAGAAAGAGAACTAGATCAGAGGTAAAAACTTGTTTAGGGAAAGATAAGCTGGGACACTTTTCTTTGGGTAGAGACAGGCTGGGCTTGTCTCTCTTCCTGAGTTTCTTTCCATCTGCCCACTCCCTCTATGCTCCCTCCCACTCCTCCCAAATCCCTTAGAAACCTTCATCTAGGGGGGTGGTTGCTATACCTGTACTTAAAGGCTTTTCTTCTATTATTCTTGCAAAATCTCCCTGGAGTAGGCTAATATTATCAACATTTTACAGATGAAGGAACATATGCCACTAGCCCACAATTAAAAGAAAATGGCAAAGCAGAGATTAGAAAATTGTTCTGTGCTTAGTTACCTAAAAAAGATTCATGATATTCATATGATTAATCCCACAGTAAGTGGTGTGATGGTTCAGTTCAGAAATATCTGGAAAATTTCAAGAGGAAAACTCTCCACCTACCCCTCCAAGGAGTTTATTTTTTCTTTTTCTAATAAAATTTAGTGAGAAACTTCCAAATGCTTTGAAAAAATGAGAAAAAAAATTTCCCCCACCTGTCCCAGGACATTTACAAATAGACCTCTATAACTCAACCCAGACAGTGGGAAATTGGGTACTGCCCCGAGGCCCAGCAATTTGGAGGAGTCCTATATATTTACTTGAAATAGGTAACTGGAGTCAGGGTTTGCAGCAAGAAGCAGAGAGATTGTGCAGCCACCAGCAGATGCTGAAACAGCCTCGTGGTGTCATGTAGAATCTGCAGCTTATAATGGCCTCTCTCTCCATAGCAGGTCACTGAGGCCAAGATTGGGGTTGGCTCTTGGGCAGCATCTTGGTGACGCATTCTTCAGGACATATGTTTGCTGCCTTTTTAGGATCTTTCTTCCACTCTGGTTTTCTTTTTTTGCTTATGTCATTTGTTAAAATCTAGGGCAAGTAAAAGCAGAAGTTAACTTCGTAATAGTAGATCTTGGAGAGGAGAAACTGTGACAAGCACCAAGGAATGAATACTGAGACAATGGTTGATTGATTTCCCATTTTAACTGTTTGACCTTTCTATGAGCTTCATCAAGTCACAAGTCTCTGAGCCTCAGTGGCCTCATAGATGAATTGGAGACCATAATCCTAGTCTTGCCAGGATGTTTTGAAGGACAACTGAGTTAAGAGAGGTGAAAGTGCTACACACAGTAGAGCTAGGTCTGTATTGGATACTTGGGTTTGACCCAGGTCTTTAAGACTAGATCAGAATTCTACTTTTTGGGTTACATTTTAGAATAATTGTCTTAGTTTGTTAGGCTATTATGACCACTACCATGCCGCTATGAGGTGGCTTAAAAAAAAGCACTTTTTAGTTCATGGTTTTGAGGCTAGAGGTCATCCAGAATCAAGCTATCAGTGAGGCCTGTTTGTATTTCTGCCCGTGGGCACATGATGCTGTGTCTGCTTTTCTGTTTTTTTTTTTTTTTTTGCTGACGTCTGGCTTCTGGCTAACTTCTGGATTCCAGTTTCTCCGGTAATATGGATTAAGACCCACCCTGATTCAGTTGGCCACAGTTTAATAATAACAACAACATCTTTAAAAGGTCCTATTTACAAACGAGTTCACATCCATAAGGATGTGGATTAAGATTAGGAACATGTTCTTGTTGGGGTATATAATTCAATCTACCACAGTCATCTAAATAACAGTTTAGAAATGTCCAGACAAGGAACTGCGATGTTAGGAACTCAAGCCTGCGATTTCCATGGTTGGCCATTATTTCAATCTCTCCCAGTAGTTTGTGACTGCCACAAAAATCACTCAGAAACAGTATCTCATGTTCTCTGTTTATAAAAACATCACTTACCTACATAGGGCTTAATAAATGGAAAGTTTTTACTGCTTAGAAAAATAATCAGGTGTTAAGAGAAGCACAAAATGTACTATCATTTCCTGGAGGTTTATAAGCTTTTTCTATTTCTTTTTTTCTCTCCGCATTACCATCTCAAGTGAGGGTACTTCCCCAGATGAAGCAGAGATTGAAATGTCACACCAGCATGATCAATTAGATGATGGAGAATAGAGGCATTCACTCTCTGCCTTAAACCACAGGGAGAGAATGATTGAATGGAGAAGATTGAATACAGAGAGATTCAAAAGTTAGAGGAAGTCAGTAGAGTAGAGTTTAAACAGTCACAAAGTTGTATAAATGTTGACTTATGAGAGAAAGGACAGCCTCAGGAAGAATTTGTATTATAGTGTGTACTGGCTCACTTACTTGTTCAATTCTGAGTGAGTACAAAATGAAAATAAATACTTTTAACAAAAAGAAATATGGTAGGGAAGCAGATGTAGCTCAAGTGCTTGAGCACCTGCTTCTCATGTACGAAGTTCTGTGTCCAATCCCCAGTATCTCCTAAAAAACAAACAAACAAACAAACAAAAAACAAACAACAAAAAAACCCCAGAAGTATAGTAGAAAAGGAAACAAGTTAATTTTTCAAAATCTCTACATTTGGTTTTGCTTGTATAACTGAACAAAAGTGACAAGGGAAAATTTAGAAGCAAAATATATATGGGCTGTAGCATGTCCAATGAAGACAGTAGCACATATGACTAAGAAAGGAACATGATAGCCATGTATTGGAAGGTTTGTTATTGGAAGAAGGATTAGCTTTATTTTGGTGGGAAAGACAAGGGGTGGGTTTTGACATAGTATAAGAATGGCTTCCTAATAATTAGACCTGGACAAGGATCACAGGAGCAGCCTTGCCCAGCTCCTCCTTGCTGGATCAATGGAAAACCTCTGCTGTAGTGGAATTCTTGCATTAGGTGAGATGATCTCAGTCACCCCCTAATATGCCTGCTCAGTAGTTTTAAACCACATTGGTGTGGTATGAAATGGTCTTACAGCTTGTTCAGGAGCAGAACCGAAGGAACTCTGGAGATGTTTGGGTCTTGATAGAATTCCTCTCAGCAGCATGTATGCACATCATAGGCTGGGAATGGATGCTGGTTTATATAGATTATGGGCTGCTGGTGTTAGCTAAGGCGTTTAGTGGGTTAGTCATCCCTAGGAACAACGATATGAAGAGTTTCTCTGTAGATTGTTAGTTGATTTCTGTTAGTTGACTCTCAGTTTTATATTTATTTTTCTTTTCCATTCAAACACAACTTAATGTAAAAGTGTTGTTATTGGGAATCTGTATTCCAAAATAAGCCACTGTTTTCCTACAATCCATTTGGTTGTTTCTATTTATGTAGTTCAGTTGTGAGACATTGGTTTGTCATAGCTATGGAAAACCAGCAGAGGTTCAGAGGAAAGCCATGGAAATGTTACAGGATCAGGAAAATGAAATGAGAACATGCATCCTGGAGAGGTAAGGTTGAGGATAATGTTTTACTCTTCTTTTGCCTGCCACTTTTCCTAGCACAGCATATGTGTCGATTAATTGATGCATGACCAACTGTGGTCTTCTAGTCAATGAATGTTTTTTGTTGAGACATGGGCATGAGCTTTTAGATGGTCACATAGTGAGTGCTCTACATTTAACAAATACTCATTGGATAAAATTGAATTCAATGTTAGTTTCAATATAGGCATCATGCTGATAGTGAAGATCATTAAACTTTAAAATGTGTTCCCAGGAACACTGTGGCATCTTCGTTTAAGAACTTCTTTTAAATTGGATAGCTAATTATCTGTCTAGAATAAAAGCAAAGGAATCATTTTGAGTACATTTTTAAGGACCCATACTGTTCTTGGTTTTACTTGTGTACTTCGCTTGTGTGCAAACAAAGCATCAAATCCATAATTGAAGGGGGAATTAACAAATACATAAAAGATGACTAGGTAGCAAAATCTTCTTTGAAATCTTAGCTTTCCTCTAACTGTAAAGTATATGATAGTTTTAGTTCTGCACAAAAAAATCTCTAATATAAAAATTATCATATACATTCCCAAGTAGAAGAATTTAGAAATTGCCTAAGATGTCCTGCAAACCTGTTGTATCCCTGGGAGAAATTGATTCCAGGAAAGAGGGGATAGAATAAAAAGGTGACTTTTCTTTAAAAAGTAACTGTATGGAAGAGATGTTGTTTCAGAACAAATAGTGCCAATTTGGTGTACAAGTATGATTATGATTGTACTATTAGAGAATTTTTTCCCCCTCTTCTTCTGGTTGTTGGGTACTGTAGTAGACATTTGATGGTGGCCTCCAAAGCACCCATTACTCCCCTTCTCCTACCACCTTAGGGGAATTTGCATCTCTCCCATTGCCAGCTGGGAGTTTTGGTGGAGGGTCAACCCCACTTACACATCCAGGGTAGAGCTAGGATTGGTTTAGTCTAATCAGTATATTCCAGCCTCCTTGTCCAAAAGATAAAAAGAGCAAGAGAGCAAATCAGGCAAATTAGAATGTGAATTCCAGAAGAGACTTTCTTTTTCCTGGATGGTGTGGTAAGAGAAAATGAAGCCTGAAACCCTCACAGCCATCTTGCTTCTGGGAGGGAGCGCTCACATCCTGTGAAGATGAAACTGACTAGTTCTTTGTTCTTCAGTTTTTCCATCTCTACAATGGGGATGAAAATAGTAACTTCCTCAAGGTTTGTTATGAAATTAAATTAGTTAACTTGGGTGAGATGCATAGAATAGTAAACCCTCAATAAATGATAATTTTTATTAGTAGATACTGTATATTTCCTCTACTTAATCAAGTAAGCATCTTTTTTTCCCCCTGGGCCCCACATACTAATTTTTTTGGGACCCGTGCTGGTTGGCTCATTGTATTTAATGCACTGAATTAATTTTTCCCCAATGGCTATAGATACAAGTGATCTCTGCGAGTCTTCATTGCTTTTTTTTTTTTAATTAATTTATTTTTTATTGTGGGTAAAAATCAAAATTTTCACAATACATACCAACATTTGCAAAATGATATATAAATATATATGTATGTATGTGCATTTGCTTACAAAAATGTTAGTTATATATATATATATATATATATATATATAAATATATTTTAAGAGGTTGCTTCTTCATTGCTTTTTTAGACTTTGCACAGAATTGGTTTTGCCAGTAATACATTGTCCAGGTCACTATATTGATAAAAATGAAACTTTAGAGACTGATATTCAAAATACCTTGATTCTTCCACTCGGACCCTCAGCTCTCTCTGGGAATAGTTTTGCTGAATCTTCAGAGTGGGAAGGAAGATGTGTGATGCTGTTCCACAGAGTGGATGTGCTTTCAAATGTTAATTAACCGGGTACACCTGTTGAGCTCAGCTGCGCTGAGCTACTAGGGGTCTGCCTATGTCTGGAAGCCCCAAACCTGCACAGGCACAGGCTTCTGTGCTGTTCCTGCTGTCCTGCTTATTACTGTAAGGCAATGATATTAGCAGAAAGAGAATAGTGGTTAGAATTTATTCTAGAAGATATAAATAGATTTTTCTTTGAAAAGCAACTGTTTCGTTTTCATTAGAAATTCATTGTTTTTCTGTTAAATTCGACAGAACAGAGAGCTGATATTTACAGATATTCTTGTAGTGCTTTGCAAATGATAGGAACAAGGTCAAGATAAGTATATTTAGAACTAAACGGGTCTAAAACATTGATTACCCATGGGGCAGGGAGGGGTGAGACTTAAAGGGAAACGTCCATGTTTTTACTCTCTCTGTTTATGAATTGAATCTTTTTGACAGTAAATTCATGTATACCTTGTGTAATTTTAAAAATTAACTGAAAAATGTCATTTATTCCACCCAAGTTAAGGATTATACCTTCTAGAACTAATTATTCAGGTAAGATTATTGTAATCACTCTAGGTATTTATACTTTAGTCACTTGATGATTCATGTGAATTCAGACTCTATGAAACGTAAGTATTGGGTATACAGCTAACTCCTTATTTGTATTTGGGGCATTAGGTAATTTAGTTTTTTTCTGTAAGGCTGCCTTGCTTCCCTCTTTTTTGATACCCCCCCCCCCATTTTCAATACGTAGATATTCATGCTGAATTTACATCTGTAAAGAATATTTTGCCTGACAGCTGGAAGATTTGTTCTGAGATAAAATAGCATATTAGATCTCCTGGATATTTATGACTCTTGGCTTTCACCACTTCCTGCTGAATAAGAATCATTTGCCTTCTAAGGAACTTTGCAGTAACCTCACACTCACCTTCAAGGCCATTAGAACTTTCTGCTGCAGTTGGATCTAGCAGCTCATGAAAAGCAGAAAGTTTGAGCTGGATGGGCCTTTGGGGTTATCCAGCTCAACCCTTCAGTTTGTATAGGGGAGAAGGTGTATCGGGAAACTTAGAGGAATTTCCAAGTTTTCTGCATTCCTGTTAGGGGCAGGATGGGAACGGGAAGTCAGTTCTTCTGGCTCCTTCTACTTCCTGCCTCATGATGTGCTTAGGAGTCACCCAGAAGTCAGTCCTCTTGCTTTATTTGCATTCTTGATGTGGGAAATGAAGTTGAACAATGTGGGACTGCGGGAATCAGGATGATAGGAAATGACGTTAGTAAAATGTCATGCAAATAGACAATAAAATGCAGGTTTAAATTGAGGAAAACCCTACAACTATTAATGTCCTGCATTGTTAATACATATATCAATATTTTGGAATTATTTCCTTTTAATCATACATATATGATTGTAATGCAAGAGGTCAAGCCCGAGAAGGTTGACCAAATCTTTGATATTCCAGAGAAACCACATGGGAGCCCAGCGTCTGTCATACCTTTATTACTCACAAACATAACCTGGTGGGTGAAGCCACCTAAGGAGGTGCCACCTCATCTAACAGACACAGTTGGCTTTTATAAGGTTACAAGGCAGCGGGACACAAGGGTTACTAGATAACTATGACCAAACCTCCTGATTATTATTGTAGGTGTTCCTTCAACATCAAACTCCCTGTTCATGAGGGTCAGGTGGTTGGTCAGACCAACCTGCCCTTCTTTCCAGCCTCAGCTTCACGGAAAAGGTAATGATTTATATACACATATGTATATATTATATGCATACTCACATACATTATATGTAATCAAATTAATGTATTGCATGCATAATTTTGTACACTACTTTTTTCATTTAATATTTTATGATGAGCACATTCTTATGTCATTGAATATTCTGTAAAATATTTAAAAATGGCTAAATAATATTCTGAGATTGTGCTTTTTAATGTATAATTTTTAGGTGGTAAGTCCATTGGAAAAGGGCAATGTGGAATCAATCCCGATATAGAGTTAAAATAAAATGGTGCTCAAGTTTGGCGCTATATTCTGAGATGTCAGTATGGAACGAACAGTGACAGCAGGAGTTGAAAGCTGTCAATCCTTAGCAAGTGGCAACATGAGGTGGTTTAGAGGCAGGTGACAGAAAGTCAATTCAAAGCCAAATGTTCAAGACAATGTAGTAGTTTCTTGCCTTCCCCTCCCCCCGCCCCCCACTGTGAGTATAAATTTAGAATGCAAGGTTCTGTTTTAAGCTACAGACCGATCCCTTTAGGCTGCTACTAGATAAAGCTCTCATGTCCCAACTGACAGTGATTCAAGACATATAACCGACGTTTCCAGATTCAGGCATTGGTTATCCAGTCACTTCATCTTCCTTCTCTATGGGGCCTTTAGACCACTGCACTGTTTATTATATTTCCATCTGAAGCAGAGAAATTGAAGGAGAAAAAGGTAAAATTTTAAACAACCCATTTCATTCCTTGTTATCAGTTTTGCTAAAAAGTAACGAGGAATAGGTAAGATATTTGAAGTGCTTGGCTTCATACAATACATGTGTTAACTGTCGCCACAGATAATTGTGATACTGCAGAGTATGATGTGTCACCATAACCTCAAAGATGAAAGCCAAATCAGGGATCAAGGCCTGTTTATCATCCTGCAGCTGTGAGGCAGCTTAAAATGATAGAGAGGGGTCATCTTCTGGAAAGTGCTAAATGAGAGAAGGGGGCTGGGCCATAGATGGCACACAGCTCCCCTCTAATGCTCTGAACATAATAACGCCTTGCCTTCCCTCTTCCCCCATTTCCACAGATTTCTAGTATATTGACCATTATAGAAGCTAATTATACCTCTGCTCTAATGAATTAAACTAAATTCAGGTAGGGAGCATAGTACTTTAGGTGCAAAGAGATTTTATGTAATGATTCCAGGAAATGCTCCTAAGTCTGATAAATATTCAGAAGGTAATGAGAGCTATAAAGATGCAGGGGTATTTTGTTTTCTTTGTATTTTCATTGTGGGTTGTGGTGATGATGAGTCTGTTGCCAGCAGAGTATGGTTTCCTCCTGTGCAGAAATGCCAAATTTGCAACTCAGGGTGGGGGATGAGCTTGGAATCTGATTTTCTCCTTTCTCCAGCAATTTTCTACCTGCCTGCATGAAATGCTAATGAACATCTCACACATGACAGAACAATGCAATGTATCCTTATATTTTACTATTTTTGGCAGATTCTGACTTTGCAAAGTCTAGGTCCTAATGTAACATTGACAAGATACTGATAACAGACCCCACTCCCTCCTCCTCCAGCTTTGGAGCTGCTGGGTTGTGTCCCATTTGTGGTAAGCAGGCTTTTCTTGTGACATCCCCTGCATCCCATCTCATTCCACTAGGCCTTTGTCTCCTAGACTCTGAGAAAAGTCTAGCTCCAGCAAAATGTGTCCTGTACTTCAATCTCAGACCAATTCAGACATTTATTATCAGTTGTCAATGAGTAGCACTAAAGTCAGATTTCGCTTATTTATTATTTTAATTAGTTGAGGATGGTATACAGCATGCATAGAGAGCTCGCCATGCTTATGGGCTACAGGCTAAATGCCTAAATGTTCTAATACACTGTCAAATGAATTTACTTGTAGGAGGGATTAAAAGGAAAACAGAACTTCTGGTCATCAAATTTTTATTTAGGGACTTTGCTGATTGAGAGTATCAATGCGGAGAGCTTAATTTTGGACTTGGAGTCCTTCATTTGTGGAATCAATTGGTGGTACAATGATATTCTGCCACATCTGCAGGAGGGTCACAAGAAAAACATGTTCTTAATCCTAATCCATTCCTTTGAGTATAACCCCATTGTAAATAGACCTTTTGAAGATGTTATTTTTAGCTAAGGTGTAGCCAACTGAATTAGGATAGGTCTTAATCATATTACTTTTGGGCTTATAGAGAAGGCCACAGAGAATAATCCAAGTGGAAAAGCAAGAAGCTGGAAGTCAGTGGAACCCAGAAGAGAAAGAAGACATTATCATGTGCATGGCCATGTGATAGAAAGCCAAGGATCAGGGACCCCTGGCAGCCAGCCCTAGAATGCCATAGTCTTCTGGAAGAAAGCATCGCCCTGATGACACCTTGATTTTGGATGTCTCTAGGACTTAAAACCATGAGCTATGAGTTGTAAAAGCCAACACAATTTATGGTATTTGTTTTAGCATCTGGGAAATTAAAACAGTCATCCACAGATACCTTGAGAGACTGAAGTGTATATAAGGCACAAGGATGGAAACTTCCTAACCAACAGGGAACCCACAGGGAAGTCTTGCTTTGGGAAGTCTTTTTTGGCATTGACTGAGAAGGAGCCCAAACATGTGAAGCTGTTTGCAATCGGAGGCTGCCTTCAGCAGTTGGACTCAGTTTTTTGAGGGTAGAAGAATAAGAGAGATGAGAAAGGAGAGATGCAAATGGAATAAAACATAGAAAGATCCAGAGCAGAGAGAAAGAGGGACCTGGGGATACATTCCCCAGCATGAATCCAGCTTGTCCACAGTACCCTGGTTCTGAGGTTTAATTCAAGCTCTGTGTCTCCTTATTTCTGGTCCATCTTGACATTCTGTTCTCCTCATTCATCTTCTCAGTGGTCTTGAAAATTCTAGAGTTTGATATTACAGTTACTATCCAAAAACCCTGCAAAATATGACAGCTAATGGGCTCTTTGAGCTCTAATATACTCAAGGGAAGATGTGTTTCCTTTTCTGTTCTTCCTAGTTTCTATCATATAGGAAAAAAAAACAAAAGATGCCATAATTAGATAAATAACTTGGGAATATACTTGATCTGCTGTTGACTTGATCCCAGAATAGGTTAGGGTGGTGAACTGGAATAATTGTAAGTACTGAGAAATAAGAATTGATAAAGGTCCTTCATTTTTAAAGAAGAGCTTCCATATTTGATGAAAAAAAATTATTAAACAAGCAGTTGGAGCTGGCATGGTAAAGGCTGAAAAAATTTTCCTGAAGGTTATGAAAGTGTGAAGAATAAAGATTGAGTTGACATGCATTGGCCCAGTCTAGAAATACTAGGCTAGACATAAAACTCAAAGCTTGTGAATTTATAAAATATACTTTTCACCAAAGAGGAAGGATCTGAAATATAAACAACTCAAGAAAAGTTTAGATAAATAACATTAATGGGTTATCAAGTAAGTTACAAGCCCTCAGAAAGAACATTTACATCATTTTTTTTTTGAGTATTTCAAATATTATTTTCATCTGTTATTTTAAAAAACAACAACTTTCTTTGGTTAATGACTTGGAAAACAAAAAGGGAGAAGAGATAAAGGTCAACTATAATCTCACCTTGCAGACTTTTAATCTTTTGATGTATTTACTTTCACTTTTCCCACACTATTTTAAACTTATCTTCCAACGTTGTGATCATTTGCAATTTGTATTCTGCTTTTATATTTTTTATTTAAGTCTTAAGATGTTTCCCAAGTCTGTAAGAAATCTTTAACTGTGAATGTAAGATGCCATTGACTGTAGGATACATTATTTTATGGCCGTCTATGAAATTAAAGAATGTTTCCAAGTAAGCTGTGACCAGAGCCTTAATAGATAGCCTCATGTGACATCACATTCGCACCAGCCTTTTAATGCTTTGACATTTCTTTCATCTATTCTAGGGCTTTGGCAATTCTTTTGCCTCTAGTTGCTCTGCTTGGCATGAGCCTCGGAAAACAAAAGGCAACACAGCTTCATCCATTTAGGTTCCATAAGCCACTTACTTTGGAACAAAATATGGAATCGCCTTCATTGCTCTTATGTTGAAAATTTACTTCACTAATGTAAAATTTGCCTCCCTACCGCTGCTGATCTGTTTACATACCTTTTGTGTACACAATAACTTCATTTCCATGCCTAATCATGGTGTGACTTTTGAAGACATTTTTAAAGAGCAGGTAAATCAACATGTGCAGTACAGCAATTACATAATTCAACTGAAGTGATGACAAGAGGAACATCTGCAGCCAAGTTCATGCAACCATAACAATGACAGCTACTTCATGCCTGCTGCCTGGCTGATGGTGATAATAAGATGCCAACTATTATAAGACACATTCCAATTTCAGAGATGTTAAAATATAGAAAAAAGTGAATCTTAGCATCAAGGAAATGTGGTACATCATATGCATGCCCCTCAACTTAATCATTCTGCTATTCTGGGTCTTTTATTTATAAACATTTATTTATTTACAAAAAATAAATTTGCTTTCTTATAAGTAATTTCGAATATAATCTTTCTTTGCAATTGTGATTACTTCTTTGGAATAGATTCTGAGAAATGGAATTTATTCAGTCAAGGCTAGAATCACTTTTAAGGTTTTTGATCTCTATTTCCAAATTGCTTTTCAGAAAGGTAGTTCCAGTTACACAGCCTTATGAGCTATATTATTTCAGCTTTCTAAACTTGACTAAGAAGGAAAGCAGTGGTAGACAGCCTCCAAGGTGGCCCCATGGACCTAACCTCCTGACATTTATCCTCTGTGCTGTCCCTTCTCACCCTGAATCAGGGCTAGCTATGTGAACAACAGAATACCACACAAGTGCTGGTGTGTGACTCTCAAGGCTACATTATGTGAGAAACCAAAATGAAGCTTGCTTTTCTGTTTCTCATTCTCGTTGGTACTTTTTATTGATTTCCAGGAAGAGAAGAGAGTGTTGATGGTGGTGGTGGGATTGTTTTGTGACTTTATACCTCCTTCTTCAAACCTGAAGCCACATTTAAAAAAATTTTTTATGAGGCTAGTATGCCAAGTAAAATGCAGTCCCCGGAGCGAGCTACGCCGGTCCAAGTGGTTGGCCTCTATCTTCCCCCTTTCTCCTCAGTCCACATCCATTCCTTCACTCACTCCACAAAAGTTTTTGAGCATCTACAGCATGTTCAGGCACTGTGCTAAAAACTGGAAGCATTGAATAAGCTGGACATGATCTCTAGCCACATAGAGCCTTTAAGAGGTGATGAAAATGAAAAAAAAAAAAAAAAAAAAACAACAAAACAAAACAGACACTGAAGGAGGGATTTTTGTTGTGAAGATGAGAAAGACATGGGCCTATTACATGTTAATAGAAACATACTGGAAGCTGTAGAAGAGAGGTTCCTGAGCAGGCAGGGATGAATTAGGATCCAGAATCCAGAAAGGAGATTAACTTCGGGTGGAGAAGTCAGAGGCAGTGGTTGAAGCACAGGCTCTGGAGACTGATTTCCTTGATTCAAATCCCAGTTTGGTTTATTTCTAGTCCACAACTTTGGGCAAACTACTGAACCCCTCAGCTCTCGGTTTCCTGATATGCAATATGTGAAAACTGAGAACTCCTATTCTGTGATATTGTTTTGCCAACAAACTAAGTCACTGCACATAAAGTATAACTGTATGCTTTTATACATACAATTGGATGTGTATGTATGAAAGGTGAAAAGCAGCATAGGTGAGTGGTTAGGAGCACATATTTTGGAAAAGATTGCTTGTATGGACTTGAATAAGTTGTTAAGTGTTCTGCGCTTCAATTTATTCATCTGTAAAATGGAGGTGATATTAATACCTACTTCATAATGTTGTTATGAGTTAACATATATAAAATGCTTAGACTGGTGCCTTTGAGATAACATAAACCATGTGACAATGCCTGGAACATAGTAAGTGCTGACATATAGAAAGCACTACAATATAGTCACTATTATAATAGGAAGGAAGAAAATAAATTCTGCCACTTTCTAGCTGTGTGTGATCTTGGGCAAATTGCTTATGCTTTCTTGGTCATCATCATTATCATCTTTTTTCCTGACATCCTTATGAGATTTTTTTTTTTTTATTCCTGCCATTTTACACTTGAGAAAACTAAAACTGAGCTTTAGTGAGGTTTTATAATTTTCCTAATAGCCAGGATTCAAATCCATGAAGTCTGACTTTAGAGTCCACACTTAAAGGACTCTGCTGTGCCAATTATTAAGAGCTAAACACAGACCCTGGTACATAGAAAACCCTCAATAAAATATAGCCAGTATTATGGCAACTATGCCTCAAAATCAAGATATCAGAAGCAATCGCTAAAGGCAGAAATGAAGCTGCAATGTTAGGCCTGTCCTTGAATTATTTTGGAGTCGGGCATCATTTTCATTCCACCTCTGATCCCAACCATCGGTAAGGCTAACCTTGATCAGAGTATTAAATGTCACTCATAATTGAAGGACCTAATTTTTATAACTCTATTTCCACCATAATGAAGAATTGTACTTTTGACATTTTAAGTTAATGCTCTAGATAACCCTGGATTGACATATGTGATGCTAAGGCCCTTAAACCAAAGGAGCTAAAATATAGGGTTGAATCCTTAATCATTGGGTTATGGGTCCTGTTAAAAGAGTTAAAGTTAAATAAAATATCTGCAATCAGTGCTGTTTTGAGGTGTTTAAAATATTATATTCTATATGCATAAATAAAAAACATGGCAAAAAGTATATAGATTGTCATATATAGTAAAAAGTAATTTTTTTGGCTAGTGATGCACTACTATCTCTTTAGTTCAGCATAGAGAAATGCAGTGTAATTTTCTTATTATTTCCTCCCCTAACTTACTAGTATTTCAGAGGTTAATCCTTTGTTAACCCATCTTCTCAGAGTGCTCTTATTTTTCACACACAAGTCTTACTTTTTCTTTATTGGTCATAGAGAAATATTCTCCTAATTTTTGTTGCACTTAGTTGGGGGATTAATATTGTTCAAGCATCATGTTTAAGAACATCTTTTCCTTTCTTCCCCCTTCCACTACTCTCAAGTTTTTGGTTACATCTGAAATAGTCTCTAAATTCCTGCAGAGAATAAAAAATCATTTTACAGTAGAAACTGAAACAAAAAGAAAATATTGCAGTTGTTTTTTGTTCTTTGCAGCAGAAGCTCCCACTTCATTTCTCCATATAATTTTGACTCCAGACACCTTGCTTTGGTAGACGAACAAGGCAGTGACTTAGCCATGAGCATGAACATCCTCACTCCCAACGAGCTTGTGATAGGACCAAAAAAATGCATGTTCTGCTTTTTATTTTACACATTAGTATGAAAATGGAATTCAAATAATACCCATTAATGGACTAATTTAAAAAATGATTTTCTTACTCTACATCAGGTAAAGATAGATTTATTCAGGGGCTGTTGGCAAACACCTAATTGGCTTTGCAGATTTGCATCTGTGTCTTGATAAGATGTAAACCATATGATGACAATGAAAAATGCAAAGCTGAAGCAAAACATTTCTGTTTTTGAAGGAAGAGAAGAAGAAAACTCACCGCTTCACACTGTCAAAAACACTTATAAACATGCAAGAGAGGGAAACTGATGTGGCTCAAGTGATTGGGCTCCTGTCTATCATATAGGAGGTCCAGGATTCAATTCCTGGGGCCTCCTTGTGAAAGGCAAGCTGGCCCGCGGCGAGCCGGCCCACGCGGAATGTTGGCCCATGTAGAAGAGCTGACATGCGCAGGAGTGCTGGCCCACGCAGAGAGCTGGAGCAGCAAGATGATGCAACAAAAAGAGACACAGAGGAGAGACAATAAGAGACACAGCAGACCAGGGAACTGAGGAGGTGCAAGAGATTGAGCACCTCTCTCCACCCAGAAGGTCCCAGGATCAGTTCCTGGTGCCGCCTAAAGAGAAGACAAGCAGAACAGAAGAACACACAGCGAATGGACACAGAGAGCAGACAGCAAATGCAAAAACATTGGGGAAGGGAGCGGAGGGGAGGAGAGGGGAGGGGAGGGGAGGGGAGGGGAGGGAAAAAAATAAATAAGTAAAAAACACACAGGAGAACCAGTCTGTGTCTCTTATGTTAGTTCTTTTGAGATAAGAGAAGTCAGACTTCATGCCTGGGACTTAATTAGAATCATTTGTTGTTCAAGATAGAGCATTTTATTTTTTCAGAATTCATTACTCTTCATGGTCAAATAAAAGTTAAAAGAAGTTTTCTTTCATTTTACACTACTATAAATGAGAATATACTGAGGGTTTTGTAAAAAACAAATTAGTGAAGTTGAAAATTTGTTGAAAACATCCTGCTGATCTGGGATGTGGCAGGGTCTGTTCCCCATCATCTTTTACATTTCTTTTTCCAAAAAAAATTTGTATACATATTAACAAATCAGAAAAGTTTTGCTTGGGAACTTATCAAGAAACTTCAAAGTTTGTGTCTCTTGATGTGTAATTATTTTGAAATTGTAAGAGCCAAGAAAGGGGGAGTCCCTCTTAGGAGCCTAAGAATATAAAATCAATCACTTTGCTTTACTCTATAAGATTAAGAGAATCCATTTCCATCTCCAGGGTGTAGCTCCCTTTGAGAAACACAATCCATGTGATATATAAGTTAATTTGCCCCATGAAAAAAATGTGATAAAGGTTTCTGTTATTTAATCACAATCCTTTCATACTTTTCCTCCAGTTCATTTATTCTTATTACAAAACTCTACCAGAAACCCCCTCTCATCTGTGTGAGTAGACAGCTGTGAAAGTACCTTGGAGATATTCGTAGTGGGGGAAATGGAAGACTAATTTCTTAAAAACTGAATGGCATCTCAGAAAGTGTTCTTGGATTTTACCCAGGTACAAAGTTCTGGAAAAAGTCTTGTTTATTTATTTATTTATAAAAGTACAATTTATTTGCACATTATTTGTCATCTGCAGTTCTTACTTCCTGACTATTGCTTCTTTTATTTAAGTTGTTACAATTTATTTGCACATTATTTGTCATCAAAACATGACCTGTAAGGGCACCTTTTATGTATGTTGAAAGAGGGCTTAATTCAATTCAGTTTCTTTTGCAGGTCATGAGCATACTTGTGTTTTGGGAAGATACTCTGGCAGCAGGGAGGGATATGTGGCGAGATTGGATCCAGGGAGACCAAATTGAGACAGGTATAATGGAAATAGTAATGGACTGGATGGAGACAGTAGGAGTGGTTGGGGAAGAGGGAAGATATTCAAGAGTGTTTTAAGATAGATTTTTTTGAGGGACATTTTGGAAGATGGTGTCAGAGTAGGTAAGCAGGAATAAACTCTCTTACAAAAAAACGGCAGAAGGGAAAAATGCTGTCCAAGGTAGATGCTTTGGGGATCTGCAGACAAGGAGAGTGCTACACATCATCCAGGAGGGCGAGGGAGAGAGATGAAGAAGATGAAATGAAACCTGGAGTTACTAACCCCACCACACACACAGAGCTGGGAAAGGCACCAATCTTCCACCCTGAAGGAGAGCAGCCTGGGTAAAACCCATGGCTCACTGCAGCCAACTGAAAAAGGATCAGATGTCTCCCTTCCTGGGAAGAAGGAGGGTGCGACGGAGGGTGAAGAATGGGGTCTCTTCAGTGAGTTGGCCAGCAAAGCCCACTTTGAATCTTGGCTCTGGCCAGACCAGAATTACTGGCAAGTGGAAGTTGATAGAGACACCTCTGTGGAAAGAGTCACCAATGATCACCATCTGCTGGCAGGCTGGGAAACAGCAGGAAGAAAAAAATGCTTTTTGGAGTCTCTCATGTTCCAGACCCCTTAGATCTGATCTGTGCTCCATTAATGGGTCTCTGATCCGATTTTGATAACTTAAGCTAGGCAATTTTAAAGACAGAATAAGTTGAACCAAAAATCAAAGAAGAGCTGTGAAATAAAACCACTAGGCAAGAGAAATAAATTAACTGTCAGAGTAAATTCACCATATAATCAGATGCCAAGATATCAGAAAAAAATTACAAAGCCCTACTAAGAAACAGGAAGAGATGGCCCAGCCAAAGGAACAAATAAAAAATCCAGATGAGACACAAACAGAATTTAAGACAACTAATCAATGATAACCACACAAATTTCCTAAATCAATTCAAGGAGTTAAAGGAAAATACAGCTAAAGAGATAAAGGATATTAAGAAGACACTGGATGACTATAAAGAAGAGTTTGAAAGCTGCAAAGAAAAGTAACAGAGCTTATGGGAATGATAGACACAATGTATGAGATTTAAAATCCATTAGAGGCATATAATAGCAGATTTGAAATGGCAGAAGAACAAATAAGAAAAATCGAGGACAGAACTTCTGAACTTGAAAAGATAGGAGAACAGACAGAAAAAAGAATGGAAAAAATTCAACAGGGTCTCAGGGAATTGAATGACAACCAAAGCACAAACATATGTGTTTTAAGTGTCCCAGAAAGAGTGCTCATGGATCCTCATTCAGGATAGACCATATGTTGGGTCACAAGACAAATTTCAATAAATTTAAAAAGATTGAAATTATACAAAGTACTTTCTTTGATCATAATGGAATGAAGATGGAAATCAATAATGGTTGGAAAAAGGGAAAACTCACAAATATCTGGAGATTAAACAACACACTCTTAAATAATCAATGGGTCAAAGAAGAAATTGCAAGAGAAATCAGTAAAAATCTCTAGGCAAATGAAAATGAGAACACAGCATATCAAAACCTAAAGGATACAGCAATGGCTGTGCTGAAAGGAAAATTTATAGCTCTCTATGCTTACATTAAAAAAGAGAAAGAGCCAAAATTGAAGACCTAAATGCACACCTGGAGGAACTAGAAAAAGAACAGCGAACTAATCCCAAATCAAGCTGAAGTGAAAAAATAATAAAGATTAGAGCAGAAATCAATGATATTGAGAACAAAAAAACAAAAGAGAGAACCAACAAAACCAAAAGTTGGTTCTTTGAGAAGACCAACAAAACCAACAAACCTTAGCTAGACTGACAAAGAAAAAAAGAGAGAAGATGCAAATAAAATCAGAAATGAGAAGTGGTACATCACCACTGGCCATGCAGGAAAAAGAGAGATCATAAGAGGGTACTATGAACAACTGTATGCCAACAAACTGGACAATGTAGACAAAATGGTCAAAGTCCTAGAAACACGCAAACAGCCTACACAAACCCTAGAAGAAAGAAGACCTCAGTAAACTAATTACGAGTAAAGAGATTGAAACAGTCGTCAAAACCTCCCCAAAATGAAAAGCCCAGAACCAGATGGCTTCACAGGTGAATTCTACTAATCATTCAAAGATGATCTAATACCAGTCTTGCTCAGGCACTTCCAAAAAATGAACTGGAAGGAATGCTACCAAACGCATTCTATGAAGCCAATATCACCCTAATACCAAAGCCAGATAAAGATACCATGAAAAAAGAACATTACAGACCAATTTCTCTAATGAATATACATACAAATATCCTCAACAAAATACTTGCAAACCAAATCCAAAACACATTAAAATAATTATTCATCATGACTCAGTGAGTTTTATCCCAGCTAGGCAATGGTGTTGCAATACAAGAAAATCAATTAGTGTAATAAGCCATATTAATAAATTGAAGAAGAAAAATCACATGATCATCTCAATTGATGCAGAAAAGGCATTTGACAAAATACAGCATTCTTTCCTGATAAAAACTCTCCAAAAAATAGGAATAGAAGGAAGCTTTCTTAATATGGTAAAGTGCATATATGAAAAAACCACAGCTAACGTTATACTCAGTGGTGAAAGACTGAAATCTTTCCCATGAGATCAGGAACAAGACAAGGATGTCCACCGTCACCACTGTTATTGAATATTGTGCTAGAAGTACTAGCTAGAGTAATTAGGCAAGAAAAATAAATAAAAGGCACCAGAATAGAGAAGGAAGAAGTAAAACTTCTGCTATTCGCTCATGAAATGATCATATACCTAGAAATCCCCAAAAGTCCACAACAAAGCTGCTAGAACTAATAGATGAGTTCAGCAAAGTGGCAGGATACAAGATTAATATGCAAAATTCAGTAGCATTTCTATACACTATGGATGAGCAATCTGAGGAGGAAGTCAGAAAAAAATTCCATTTATAATAGAGACTAAAAGAATCAAATATTTAGGACTAAACTTAACCAAGGACATAAAGGACTTGTATTCAGAAAACGACAACACATTTCTTAAAGAAACCAAAGAAGACCTAAATAAGTAAAAAGACATTCCATGTTCATGGATTGGAAGACTAAATGAGGCCCCAAATAGCCAAACATTCTTTAAAAAAAGAAGAATGAGTCTGGAAAAAAGAAGAATGACTCTCACTCCCTGACTTTAACACATATTACTTAGCAACAGTGGTAAAAATCATGGTACTAGCATAAAGATAGACATATTGACCAATGGAATTGAATTGAGAATCTGGAATTAGACCCTCACATCTATGGTCAAGTGATTTCCCATCCAGCTGGGTCAGAACAGCCTATTCAACAAATGGTGCTGGGAGAACTGGATATCTATAGCTAAAAGAAAGAAGACCCACAGCTCACACCTTATATAAAACTAAAGACCTAAATATAAAAGCTAGAACCATAAAACCACTAGAAGAAAATGTAGGGGAACATCTTCAAGATCTTATGGTAGGTGGTGGCTCCTTAAACCTTATACCCAAAGCAGAGCAATGAAAAAACAATAGATAAATGGGACTTCCTCAATATTAAACACTTTTGTGCTTCAAATGACTTTGTTAAGAAGATGAAAAGGCAGCCTACTTAATGGAGAAAATTTCCAGAAACCACATATCAACAAGGGTTTAATCTCCATGCTGTATAAAGAGATCATACAACTTAATGATAAAAAGACAAGCAACTCAATTAAAAAATGGGCAAAGGACTTGAACAGACATTTTTCCAAAGAATAAATACAACTGAAAAAAAAAAAAAAAACATGTGAAAAGATGCTCAACAACACTAGCTATTAGGGAAAGGCAGATCAAAACTACGAGATATCATTTCATGCCTTACAGAATCGTCAATTATTTAAAAACCAAGAAACCAAAACAAAAACCCCAGAAAACTACAAGTGCTAGAGAAGATGCAGAGAAATTGGAACACTCCTTCACTGTTGGTGAGAATGTAGAATGGTGCAACCTCTGTGGAGGACAATTTGGCAGTTCCTCAACCATGAACAACCCATGCGTTCATCAGCCAATGAATGAATAAACAAAATGTGCTATATTTATACAATGGAATACTATTGAGTTGTAAGAAGAAATGAAACTGGGAGAGCACATCACAACATGGATGAACCTTGAAGACATTATATTGTGTGGTCTCACTAATATGAACTAAATACGATGAATAAACTCATGGAGTTAAACTGTAGAGTATAGGTTACTAGGAGATAGAATGTGGGTTGAGAAAGGGGGAGCTGATGCTGAATGTATGTAGAATGTTCAATAAGGTGGATTGTAAATGTGAGGATGTGGATTGAGTTGATGGTAACACATTATAGTCAGTATAATGGGGCAGTCTATGGAGGTTATTGTCTATTGAAAGAAATTTAGGGGATAATCTAGGGACTAGAGGATAATCATAGTGATTTCAATGGTGGATGATGGAACACAAGAATGTTCCTCTATTACAAGATGTTAAGAATATGTAGATACATGGAAAAACACAACTAATGTAATGTATAGACTATAGTTAGCCTTAATATTGTGATGATTTAATTATTGTTAACTATAGTTAACAATAATTTTGCAATGACAAAGAAAGTACTATATCAATGCTAAAGGTCAATAATGGGGGTGTATAAAGGAATATGGGATTTTTCCTTTTGTAGTAATGAAAACATTCTGAAATGGACAGAGCTGATGACAGCACACCTCTGTGATAAAACTGAGGGTTCACTTTGGATGGATTGTACAAGGCAGGGGCCCATATAAAACAGTGAACCCCATAGTGAATGATGAACTGTAGTTAACAGTACAAATATGAGAACATTCTTTCATGAACTATAAAGAATGTACAATACTAATACATGTGTTAATAATAGGATGGTTTGTGGGAAAAATACACCAAATATAAGCTATGGACTATAGGTAGCAGTAATATTATGATGATGCTCTTTCATCAATTATAACAAATATGTCACAACAAAGTAAAATGTTGGTGATGGGGTAATGCATGATATGCATGATTGTTTTGTAAATTCACAACTTCTCAAATAAAAAAAAAGAGATAGATTTATTGAAACTGTGTTGAAGGAAAAGAGGATTTACTGTGATGTAAAGTGTCTTCTTTGGATGATGGTAAATGATTTTAGTTGAGATAGAAGATGCAGAGGAAAAATGATGCTGGGACATTTTGAGATTGAGATGCCTTTGATATATACACATGTCCAGTTAGGAGCTGAGCTTGAAAGAGAAATCTGCATTGGAGATTCAGAACTGGTAGTCCTCCATATATGTGACAGTTAAGGGTGCGTAGTTTAAAAAGAGAAGGAAGCAGGAAGCGGATGTGGCTCAAATGATTGGCCTCTCATTTACCATATAGGAGGTCAAGGGTTTGATTCCCCAGGCCTCTTGGTGAGGAGCAAGCTGGCCCACTTGGCGAGCTGGCCCATGTGGAGTGCTGGCCCGTGTGGAGGGCTGGCACAGCAAGATGGCACAGCAAGAGGAGACACAGAAGAGAGATAATGGGAGAGGCAGCAGACCAGGGAGCTTAGGTGGTGCGGGAGAGTGAGCAACCTCTTTCCACTCCAGAAGTCGCAGGATCGGTTCCCCGTGCTGCCTGAAGAGGAGACAAGCAGAAACAGGAATGGACAGAGAGTAGGCAGCATGCTTAGGACAATGAGGCGGGTAGGGAAAAGTAAATGAAATTTTTTTTTTTTTTTATCTTAAAAAAAAGAGAGAGAGAGAAGGAAGGAAGAAAACTGAGAAAACAAACATGAAAGGGTGGGTTGGGGACGAGGAGGTGGCGAAGGAGCCTCCAAAGAGGGAAGCAAGGATGTGTGAGTCTCCAGATCCATCCCAAGAGGAATGGTTGAATGAATGGAGGCTGTTTGCCCATAAGAAGAGCATATCCTTTCAGGGGTGGCTTAGCTTGCCTTTTAGTCTTTTGCAAGAGGGCCTGGACTTGGTCTGTGTTGCTTCTGAGAGCACTGAAGACCTTTGTGGAAGTAGATTCTGGTTTTGTAGAAGCTCTCTCTGAGAGTACAAACAAACAACAAGGGATGCAACAACCTTGAAGATTCCTTAACTGCCTCTCCACACAAGACAGCCTTAATTCCCTATAGTTAAATAATTCCTGATTTGAGAGGGCTGCACAGGAACACTAGATGATGTCTAAGGTCCCTGATGTCTAAGAGTCTCTGATTGTATGGAAGAGTTTTGGAAAATTTAAGCTCAGCTTCAAGGGGACAGTACCATGTTCTAGTGATACAATATACATGCATGGTGAGGAAAGACTGTATTTACTCTTCATGTTCTCCCAAATTGTGATAGCTTAGTCCCCCTCTCTCCAAGTTGGAATCTTTCAAGTGCAGAAATTACATGAATTAACCATTCTGAGGAATGATTGGATAACATGTATTGATCATTGTTATCCTATTTGTATTTGGAAATAAGGAGATATGTTTATAGTTGCTTGTAGTCTGTTAGTCAAATTATAAATATTGTTTTTTTTCCAGAAAATATATGACTTTTCATAATACAGTTTTGTTTCTATGCTAATTCCACATCTGAACCTGAACATCTTCTCTCTTATTATGACACCATAATGCCATGTCTGTGGTACCGAAGAGAAACATGCACTTTCATGGGGAATTCTTGGGACTATATTAAATGGAAACAACCAAATGATTTGGCCACATTTGATTCTACCACAGCCAGGCAGATGTGACAGAGTTAGGAAGGATAGCTGCTCTTGTGCAGAAAAACCTTTCTGATGGGGAAACTTATAGTTTCAAGTTAGCATGTTGGGATTAGAACCAAGAATCTACTTGACTGGATTCGAGTTGTTCGTTTAATTTTTCCTTCTCTGTTGCATGGACTTTATTATACTAAATTGCAATTTGCATGATTCAAATGCAAATGAATTTCCAGAAGCCCTATGTGGGTTTTATGTAATTCTATTTGGGCAAGTGCTGCTTGATTGATGTTTCATTTATTTGAAAGAATTCAGTGATGCAACTGAATCTAAGAAATTTGTGAATTTGAAAGTGTTCTTTGTATTGGAAGGGATTGTATACTCATATCAAATTCACATCTGGTTTTATTTTGCTGACTCTGTGTCCCCTTGGCTTCTCTAAAATCTATGTGACCTATGAGACATAATGATCTTTATCTGACTTTTTCTTGCTTCCTAGAGTTTGATTCTTTCCAGAGTTATGCTTCCAATTAAATATTGACTACAAAACTAAGGAGAACAAAGGAAAGTTTTATAAAGCATAACAAGCTAACAATGTTATTATAGAGATACGGAAATTCATTCAACAGTAACACTTCATTTTTGGCTTTTATGAACCAATCTTGCAGCAGACCAAACTGCTCATAATGCAGGTCACTTCGTAAGTAACTAAATCTCACTTGGCAGTTTATTTTAATGTCTTCTGCTCTTGCGGGCAAGAAAATATTCACCCAACTTTTAATACACTCCAGCTGTTCATGGGTAAAGGCCTCAATGTGAGGCTTACAGGGAAGAACATGTACTTGGCTTAAATTCCAATAGAGACTCTAAAATAGGCCTGACGCTCCTTAGCTTCCACTCTTGGGATAGGCACCTTCTCTCAACGGCCCCCTGTTCTGCTTCACAGGGCTTTTGGGTGGTGATTCTTTGGTTCCTGGTTCAGGCTCCTTAGTGAACAAATAGGAGGTGTCAGGTACTCTTCAGATCTTTTTATGACTAGGTTCTTTCAGATGGAGTATATGGTGTAGTTTTAAGCTGGTCCTGGGGAACACTGGTTACCAGGTTGCTTTGTGGTCAAAAGGGACACATAAATGGTCATGTGGTTATGGGGTAATGCACTTGGAGTTTATAATTAGAGAAAGCACATGAAGGGGTCTGAGAAACTCTGCAGTAAAAAAATCCTATTTAAATATGTGTATTCCAATAGTGGCATACAGTATTCAAGGGCCCCAGCTTTGAACATGGAGAGATGTAGATTCAAATCCCAGGCGCATTATTAGCTATGAGACTTGGGCAAGTTACTTCACCTGAACAAGGGGAATCCTCTGTACATCATCTGTGCAACAGGAAGAGCAGGCCACAACTCATAGGCTTGTTATGGAGAATAAATAATATAATGTATGTAAAGCATTGGGCACAGTACCAGGTTCGTAGTCAGCATTCACCTTATCACTTTTAGTAAAATATTTTTGTCTTATTTGACTATGTGGCTCTTGTGGCAACACAAAAGGAACTTCTAAGGAAACTAGATGGGAAGTGCTGGTCTGATAGATTTGAGACTGGTACCAATCCTCTTTAAGACCCAAGGGCTCCAGTATTGATTATATCATGTGAATTCTCTATTAAATTGTCTGCTTCCTCTCTCACAGTGCTGGTTCATGAAAAAAACATATAGAAGATTTGCTGGCTGTATTAGTCAGCCAAAGGGGTGCTGATGCAAAATACCAGAAATCTGTTGGCTTTTATAAAGGGTATTTATTTGGGGTGGAAGCCCACAGTTACTGGGCCATAAAGCATACATAAGTTACTTCCCTCACCAAAGTCTGTTGCCATGCATTTGAGCAAGTTGGGTGCCGACTTCTGCAAGGGTTCAGGCTTCCTGGGTTCCTCTTTTCCCTCTCTTCTCTATTTTTGGAATTCATAAACCATATCAAATTGCTACAGTGGCTATTGTGAAATTGACTTGAAATGTAATACACAAAGGTTGATATCAACAAGATCCATTTTTTGTCTTGAGTATCAAAAACTAAATTCTAGTACATGAATGTCCAGAGAGAAGCCCAGAGAGGGTGAGTGAGAAAGAAGAGAAATTTGTTTCCTTCTATAAAGAAGTTAATGGGGGTAATTTTTACATCTATAAGAAAAGGACTGGATTCAATTCGTCTTTTACAACAAAGACCAGGTGACAAGACTGATTATTAATAAGGCTTTATTAGGTCATTGGTTTTTTTTAATTTATTTTTTATTTTTTATTTTTTTATTTTTTTTATTATTATTATTTTTTATTATGGGTAAAAATAAAAATTCTCACAATACATACAAACATTTGCAAAATGATATATAAATATATATGCATATATGTGTATTTGCTTACAAAAATGTTATTT
>JAKSZT010054334.1:29448714-29542167 GCA_026826555.1 Tolypeutes matacus
ATATATATATATATATATATATACATATACATATATTTTAAGAGGTGCTTAGATTACCCAAAATATTACACGGAACCCACTGGGATTCCCATGTTGCCCACCTCCCACACCTCCCACCACATCCCACACAAACATCTCCCACAGTGTGGCCCACCACCCTCAATGAACTTACACATCCTGGAGCCTTGCCACCAACCATAGACCACAGTTCAAACTGTAGACCACACTCTCTCCCACTCAGTTATGAGTGGTGTGTGCTGATTTAAAATGGCCTACATCCGTTGCCACAACAGTACTCAGGACAACCTCCAACTCCCAAACAAGCCACTGTATTTCAACTGCTCATCCCCTCCCTACCCCAAAAGTGTCACGTGGTCACTGGCTCCACCTCATTGTTATAATTTCTTGCATTGCTAGAATCACCATATGTGAACAAGAGAATACCATCAAGTCCACTCTAGTCCATAGTTCTTCCCCCAATCCTGATGGGACTGGGATGGTGATGTCCACTCCAACTCCAAGTGAGAGAGGGCTTATATCCCATGGATATGGTGGGTGGGATGATCCTGCCTGCAGATGCAGGCCCTCTCCATTCCCTGGGATGTCCATTGCCCATCGTTGTCTCCTCATCAGGTGACTTGGATGAGTCCATTGAGCTGTAGGGTAGGAGTTGCAGCTCCACCTAGATTTCATGCACACCTGGCACATAGGTAGGCGGGAGGCTCCAGTCTCTGGAAGTATACCTAAGAAACTCCAGCATCACATGTAGGTTTGAATAGAAGGGACTGGTGAACCATGTGCAGGGAGGACTTATTTGAGTCTAATTCTGTCACTCTCAGGAGCACAGATTCCAAAATAGAACCCACTGATAAGGCATCAGAGGTCATTGGTTTTTAAGACCAATTGAAATATAGGGAAAGTTTGTGTTCAGCTCCAATAAACTTTTTTTTTTTTTTTTTTTTTAGTTTTCTCCCCTTCGGAAGTACCCCTACTTTTTCTTAATTCCTCCTCACCCTAGACACCCTGATCAGATGAGGTGAAATCTTATAGAAACTTTTGAAAAGATCTGATAAATAATTCACATAAAAATATAAAGCCGAGTTTCTGATTGACCTTTTCAGCCAGGTAATTGTTGTGGGGGCTGCCCCGGACAATGTAGGATGTTCAACAGCATCTCTGGCCTGACCCACCAGATGCCAGTAGCACCTCTTCCTCCACTGTGACAACCGAAAAACGTCTCCAGGAACTGCCAAATGATCCTGTGGGGCAGGATCCCTTTTTACCTTGTTGAAAACCATCAAGTATCAAGATTTTACAACAGTTTAATTTGTACCACTCTCTGAGTTAAATTTTTATCCTAATTTCTTCACCCCAAACGGGAACTCTGAACAGATAAACAATTATAAGACACAGTTCAAGGAAAGAAAGGTTTTTATACCCCAAGCAATCACAAGGGGTAGGTGGATGCCTCTTTTATTTACCTAATAGGCCAAACTTGCCAAAGGGAGTAAAACCTCCTCCTCAGCAGATAGCGGGAGACAAGATTTGAGGCTTAGTCTACAACTGTATTGAACTGTGAGGTCTATTTCCCATTTCCTGCAAATATTGTTCATGGTTGAGCATTAAACAAAACGGAAAGGGCCTTAGATGGTCAATTTGACTTGGTCATTATAGCAAAATAGATTGACTGCTAGTTTTGTGTCCTTTAGAAACTAAATGAGGTTTATTGTTCGAAGCAAGCCCTGTAGCTGAACAGCACTTGCAAGGAAGGCAAAAATAAATTCTAAACTGGTGATATTCCAAGGTGTCTCTAAACACACATTTGGCATTGAATCCAAAAGAATAGGACTGAAGTCCAAAGATTGCTGCTTTTTCTTTAATTTGCATTTGGGTTTGTGAGTTGGATCTTTTGCATGCATGTTCCCCTCATTACCCTCCTCAGCTGCAGTTTTACTCTGTGAACTTTTGTTTAACAAAGAGGAGCACATACTGTGCAATGAAAACATTGACTAGAAGTCATTTTAGCTACAGAATGTAACTGTTTGGGGCCCAGTAATTGGACCTGTGGTTCTGAAAATAAGAAGGATTGCCAAAACCTGAATGTGGTGTTTAATTGGTTCACAGGGAGAGACCCCAGGAGTGTCCAAAAGGCCGAGTTTGATTTTTTATTGTTCCAGTTTTTCCATAGGACCTGCAGTATCCTCTTGCTAATCATTTACCACAACTCACTGTTTATTTTGCGTGGTAAAATACAACGTGGCCACAGAATTCATAACTGTGACACATGGGGAGATTTTCAAAGGCTTGAATGCTTGGCAGGCAGAAATATGTGCACTTTGTAGATTCAAGCAAAGTAACCGGGAGCATTTCTTTATGGCCACAGTGTGGCTTGGGACACCAGCTACAATGTTATCTGTGAAACCCAGGTTTTATGAGACTGCTGTTGGTAGCAATGCAAAAACCCTTGTGTTGCTCACAGAGCAAAAAAAAAACAAAACAAAATGAAATTAAATAACATTTATTTAAAATACAATGTGCCCAGAATTCTCATTTCTTCATGTAATCAATCATAATGTAAGAATAAGGATATTTGCTATAAAATGTACAAATTTGGAGTAAAAATAGTCAAAACATTGAGTGACCTATGAGTTTGAATGGTTTGTTTTCTGAAAATCAGATACTAAGGAGATGCATATAAAGGATTTATTTGGCAGAATGGTGAGTACATGATGAGTTCTTAATAAAAGTTAACTATAATAATTATAATCATCCTGGGTAAACAGCTGTGTGACTTCATCCCTTTTATAGTGTATTTGGTTTATTACAATTCAACTTAATAAATATTTATTGATCACCCACTTACAACAATGAGAAGTAGCATTTGGGCTGCATGGTCTAGTGGAAAGGGGTAAAGTTTTGGATAAAAAACAAAAACTAGCTGCCACTTTCCAGCTGGGTGATTTGGACATGATTTTGAGACTCTGGTATCTCATATGTAAAATGCAGATTCGAACAGACACCTAGAAGGTTTATTTACTGAAAGCATGAGATAGGCACCTGGCACATAGTAAGGAGTGCACTTTCTTTAGTTTTCATCAAAAACTATTTTCACCAAATTTTTATTATACTAATATTTAAACATACAAAACTGTTTCAAGAACAGTACAATGAACACTCATATACATTCCACTTTATCAAAACCTTTTTGGGCAACTGTTTTCAGCATTGCCCTGTAGTAGTCAAGGAGGGTCATAAAAGAAAGAGAAGATAGGCCTTCTGCCTTTGACAAACTTACACTCTAACTGGGAAGGTAAGAGCACAGATCAGAGCTGGAAGGGACTTTGTAGATGAATGCACAGAAAACAGCCAGTGTATGCAATTCAACATTATAGCATGCGATTCTGAAGAGTCGCGGGAGAGATGAGTGTGGGGGGAGGCTGGTTGGGAAGGTCTCTGGAAGAAAGTGTTTTTAATCAGAACTCAAAAGAAGTCTTGGGCCTGGATGAACAGGTGGAGGTCGGTGCCATTCCTTGCCGGGGCAACACTGCATCTAGAAATAAGAAAGACCTGGTCAGGAGCTAATTAGGGGAATTACTGAAATTCTTTTTGCCTTCTTTGGTTAATAAGGGTGGAGGAGTAGTGAAAGGACTGACAGACTCTGTTGGGTCAGGAAGCAGGCCCCTGCCTCTAGGGAACAATTTAGGAAATGATACTGGCACTACTTGTGTCTCTGGTCTAAGTGATCTCAAAGGAGGCAAGTTGCTATACACTACTCAGATTTCTCTACTCTTTGTCCCCTTCTAAGCAGTGGAAATGCTCTATCGTTCTGGTTTATTAGAAGTGTCCTGCTGCTAGCAACGGCTCCTGCACATGCTTATGTGTGCCCACATGCACACATACACTCACACCCACACATACATACTCATGTGCGCTGTCACACATCCTCACATACACACACGTGCTCACTTATGCTCACACATACACTCACACACATCCACACACACACATACCACGCAGATACACACACATCACACATATGCTCACAAACACAGCACACACACTCATATGTACAGTCACACATATCACACATATACATATACATTCACATACTGACCATACATAAACACATCACACACACACAAGGGCTCTCACATACACCCCATGCATACCACACATGTATGTATATATACATAAACACATGCACAAGCAGCTTTTGAAACATCCCAACATATTCATTTTCATGATATAACAATATTAATGTGTAGACAATTTCTGTAATTTAAGCTAAAAATGGTCAGATAATCTACTACTTAGGTAAGAACAAATCTTGAACAACAATAACAAACAGGCATGCAGTGAATCATCTTTCTTTTTATGATTTCTCAAGCTTTTTTTTTTTAAAGGCAAAACCTCAAGATTTTATATTCTCTTTTAATAGACAACAAAAATATGATTTTTCTGCCTTTCTTATTTTTGGGGGGGAGAAATCACTGTCATGATTTTTAATAATGACATACATTCTGGCTCTAAACGTTCTGAAAAAGAAAAAAAGCACACTTTTGTTTACCATGTCCTTTCTATGTTCTTAGCATTTCAATTTTATTCTATTTTCTGAAAAAGCAATTTATTTTTCAATTGGTCTTAGAAGTTGTTTTTCTACAGATTGTCTTTTCACAGTGGTTAGATTAATTTCCCAAGCCTTTGGATTTTTTATCCTTGATCTTGGGAATCTCTGAGACTTTTTCCTTACAATCAGTTACTTTCATTTCATACTTTTACCTCCAGTTGTTTTTATAGAAACATCCTTTATCCTTATTTTGATAATGCTTTTAATATTACTGCAAACTGCTTCTTTGCTCTGACTGTGAAGAGCCTGCACAGGCAGATATAGAACTAAAAAGCATGAGAAAGAGCCTGACATCATTTGCACAAGGTCCCAAATAGACATTCGTCATGCTGTACACCTAGTGGTTGTATGTATCATCAAAGCAATAAAACGAGCACATTAACCAGATATATTGGTGCTGAGGAGGGCTGCTTAAGAGATTATAAATAAATAAAATATTTTTCAAATAGATAAACACCACCTGAGTTTCCTACCAAAGAAAATTGAGAGTCATAACTGTAACCAGGAATTGGTTTCTTGATTTTTATTTAGGTCTGTAATTTAGGTCAGGGCCATTGACCCCATAATGGGGGAAAAAAAGGACTAATAATGCCAGTAAAACAAGTAATATGCCTCATCTCTGACCCAGGACAATATTATTCAAAGACAGTACTTTGGTAACCAGGTATAGTCAGCCCTTTTTTTTTTTTGAAAAAAAAAACCACAATTTTAGACTAGTCCAGAGGAATATTGGATAAATGTGCATGACTCAGAGTCCAATTTGTGCTCTCCAGGAGGTTTAGGGAAGGACCAGGGTCTTCACTGGTTAGTTTCAGTGCAGTTTCACCCCCACCCTACTCTGTCCCCCCAGTGACATGATGCAGGCTGCTGCCCATTTTACATGCCCACCCAGTCTGGTTGCCCTGTCCATTGACAGAAACTAGTCCCACCCTGTTGTGCTTTCAACTCAATTGTTTTTTTTCCCCTTGGTACTGGGAGTTGTGGTAGAAATAATGGTCATCACTCTTTCTATGGTACTTTACAGTGCATGAAAAGTGTTGGCATATGCCATAGCATTAATCCTCTTAATTTTGTGAGATAGCTTGGATTACTATTTCATTTTATCAATGAGAAAATGATCTCAGGAAAGCTAGATGACTCAGTTAAGTAGTTGTGGCAGAGAGAGTCAATTGAACATTCATGTGCTTCTCCAGATTTACCAGCATCTTTGCAATAAGACAGAGTGTAGAAGAGTCAGTGCATGGCAATTGCTCACTCTGTCTGTTTTTCCTGTTCTTCCACAGTGACCTGGAAGTCACATCTTGGGAAAACAGAGCCACAGATACTAGTGGACTGGGCTCTTGAGCCACTGCTTGAGGGGAGCTTCCCTGGAAAGCATCCAGACCTGCAGGTGATACTGCCCAAGTGAGAAATAAATGTGTTATATGTTTCGCCACTGAGCTTTGGAGGTTAACTTGTTACTGCAGCATAGCCTATTCTCTATAGCAAAATGATCTTTATTATTTCCTAGGTATGCATAGTTTAAAAATGCATTTAGTACATATCAAATTTAATCTGCACAGGATAATTGAGTTAAATATTATTTTTATTCCTACAGTGTAATAACAATCCAGATGCATTCAGATTATTTTATGCTCTTTAGGCCTACACACCTCTCATTCATACATTTATCACACCTGGAATTTTATATGCATTCTTCTAATTCTTACATCCATGTCTGTCTAGAGTTCAAACTCCATGAGTATTCTATATTCCTGAGCGTTAAGTAGGATGCTAATGTACATTTGTTGAATTCAGTCAATAAATGAATGTTGGGATCAGCAGATGAGTGCATTTTATCTCTATAGACAAGTCATAAAGACTCTACTTAGAACCACGAAAGCTAGTTGTTTGATTTGAGTAATCCATGGCATTTGGCAAATGGAGTCTGATTACTTCATCTTCATGATAGGGTTATCTCTACTTCTGGGATGGGATGGGCCAAATTCTTGGGCCAGGACATCCACCCTTCTGGTTTTTTTCCATATGGGAAATACTACCTGCAGGCTTTTTGTGTTTTCAGGTTGAAAATGATCTCTATGGATGAATTGCATTAATGCCTGGATTATCAATACAATCAGTTTTGATGCATGACAAACTTTGTCATGGTTATTCTGTGGAAGAGCCAATTTCATTACATTTCATGCTTTAAAAGTATAGAGAAAATTGATGAAAGCTTTGTCAGTGGTGGTGCCACCACTTGTGTGATCATGACTCTGAACATTTGATTGTCGATATTAATTACGATATTAGGTATTGGATCAGGTGCTGATTTGGAGTTGTTTTAATAAACACTATGTGGGTGACACTTTACATGAAACATTCTGTATTCAAAATGTAATTGTTCACACAAGGAAAAGGATACTTTTTTGTGGGGGGGGGTTGGTACCTTTGCTTTTTCTCTTGGGATGGTGGATTTATGCTGATTTGGCCATGTTTTCTTAGCTTGGTCTTTCTGGTAACCTACAGTCATTCTGAGACAATCAACTGGAAGTAGTACAGCCTGTCATTGTGGAGCCAAGTGAAATTGAATAGATTAGACCGTGGCTCTGATCTTATTAAAATAATGTCTCATCATCTAAGCCGAGGAGCCCTGACTTCAAAGTGAACTCTTGGAACCAAGGAGAGCTACATGGATAAAACACAAATCTCAAATTTAGTGTATTTCTTTTCTGGATTCAATTAGCAACATAAACCCTGCTCTACTGTCTAAATATGGTCACCATGGGCTGAAGGACACCCATTATTAGAGAGCTCAATCACCCATCTAATGAAGAAAACCCAACAGCATTTTTTGCTTATTAGGACCATTTCTCTTATCTGTGCCTGTAAAGAGGCTGTGTGATAACAAGATGTCAAAACAACTGCTGCACTGTGAGCTGAAGGGGGGCCAGTCTACATAAAGCTGCCAGAAGGAACAATCAAGGGCATGTACCAGAGCCATTGACAGCGGGGAGGCTGTGGCTCCAGAAAGACCCAGCAGACTGGCCACCTGAGATGGGGTCACCAAATGAACACATCTTACTTGTGGTCCCAACTGTAGAAAGCCCAATGACTTTTATGTCAAATTCAGGCCGGACATCTAGAAAGAAAAGACGCGTAGGTGCACAAACCGGTATTTTAATCAATCTTTCAAGTTGCGGATGCTCACTCTTGGCCACCTGCTCGCAGGAAGCAGAATATCTAATATCCTCTCTGTGAAAACCCCTTCCTCTCTGACCATGCAGCTGTTTAACCATTAATCTGGGTTCTTTCATAATCTGAGTAATTATTCTTTCAGTTGAAATTGCAACATGGGCCCCAGTGTTGTGTGTTACTGTGGTGGATTACCGTGGAAGGGGAGAATCATTTATTCAGGTTTTTCTGAAGTTGTAGGGAACAGAACATATTTCCTGCCTACAAGCTGCAGAACTTTTCTCAGTGCACAAAGTGAGGAAATAAATTAAAAATTCACATGGCTTGGGAAAAAGATTCAGAATGAGGAAGATTAACAGTCCCCTGAGAAAGTAGGAGGAAACATAGAAGTTTCCATCAAGTGAGGTGAAAATTGTCAGCGGATTGTGCAATGAGATGGGATAACATTGCTTAACAGTCTGTTGCCCCCAAATCGCCATGGAAGTAGTTAAATAAGCAAAGGATGCTTTTCTTTTTAAATTACACTGTTCTCTTTTCTTTTCTTTCTCTTATTTTTTTAAAAAGAAGCTTAAGAAACAGCATGCAAAGCATCCAGAATAATGCAAATTTACCCTCAAATGCTGATAAATGTAAAACAGCTTTATATTCTTTGTTTGCATTTGCCTAAAGTGTATTCTCCTGAACTGTGGAAGTTCTTTTTGGGTGTGAGGTAGTTGGGGTAACATCTCTCAGAGTAAGCAGGCTTTAACCTGTTTGTCTATTCCCGAGAACAAGGCCCATGACAATGGTTTCAAAAATTTCCCTTTCAAGAGTCTTTCTGCCTGTAGTCTCATGGAAGGAAATTTGGGTTTCAGAGAGATCTTTTCAGGAAGAAAACCACTATATAAATAGCAAGAATTATTAAATCAACTCAATTCTCCACTCCATGAGGCAGAAAATGAGCTTTCTGGAAAACTGGTGGCAGAAAGCATTTCTAGATTTGAAGGAGTTTATAACGCAGTCTGGGAGAAAGCCTGCCTCCTCACTTTATGCCGAGGCAGTGACCAGGGGATCTAATAATCAAGATAATGACAGCAAACATTTGCATAACACTTCCCATGTGCCCTACACTTTTCTAAGCACTGCTTTCTGCATATGGATCATTCAATGAGTCCTCCAGGAGTAGGTATATTTTCCCCCACTTTTGCAGATTGTAAAGTGAGGTACAGAGAAGCTAAATAACTTGCTGAGATCCCACAAGTAGTATGTGGGCTAAATTTAAGCAGCTTTGATAGTTTAAGCAGCTTTATCTTAGACAAAGACAATGGCACAGGGGGTATGATTTGGGGTCTATCAGAAAGAGAACCCTTAGCCAAAAATATTTCCATAATACTTTCTGAGATTCTCATCTAAGTGTCTGAAACCCCATCAATATACACTTCATTGAGTCAAGTAGCATACTCTATTAAAAGGAACACCTCAGTAATGGACTAATCACATTTCCCTCCCTCCCTAACTGAGGGAAAGGTATTTTGAAGGAGAGAGGATGGAGAGATTAATTAAAGTGTATGGAGCATTGCAGGCAGGGGAAAGGCAGGGAGGATGAGCGGTCAGTGGGCCAGGACCATCAGAAAATGGTGTAGGGAAGAGTGAGCAGAGGGGGAAGGGTGCATATGTATAGAAGTGGCCTCATGAATCGACTGTAGAGTCAGGAGACCTGAGTTTGAAACCCCATTTACCACTTCCGCAATGAGGCAGGGCTAATCTCTCTGCAGCTTCAGTTTCCTCATCTGTTACCTCCTGGGGTGGTTTTAAAGATTTAATTAGGGAACATATTTTAGCACAGCCCTTAGCACTTGGTGAAGAAAAAAAGTGAAGAGCATACTCTCTGGAGCCAGGCTGTCTGGGGGCCATACTCATTAGCTGTGTGTCTTTGGACATGCTACTAAAACTCTCTGTGCCTCAGTTTCCTGCTCAGTAATTTGGGGTCTATTAGAATATCTACCTTTTGGTGTTGTCTGGGGGGATTATTGAGTTCATGTGTGTAAAATGCTTAGAACAGTCCCTTGTACATAATATGTGCTATATAATTGTTAGCTACTTTCATAGAAAGCCCTCAAAAAATCACAACCAATATCAGTGAGTCAAAGATAAACTGGCTTACTGTGCATTTTTTTCCCAGCATGTCTATGCCATACATTGGTGCCAATCAGCCTGTAAACAAGCTCTCCTCATTGGCTTTGAACTTTCTTATAGCACTGTAAATGATCTGCCTTTTGTTTTGGGTTAAGTTCCATCATCTCTCAGCAAGCATAAACTTGGGCATGAATGTAATGCAGGGGGATAATGAGGTAAGATTTTATTCCATTAGACCCTGGGGAACAAGAGTGAAGAATTCTGTCTTTGTGTTTGGATTGATAATCAAAGGGTGGATCTAAATTGTATGTGTGCTTGTTCTGCAGGACATCAGGAATGGGCTTGTGGTTTCCTGTTTAGCTTCTTGAGCTGTGTGTCCTGAGGTAACACTTTAGAACCGGGGCAGCTCCAGAGATTTGTTCTTGTGGTGCAAAGACACAGGGATTCCAGCCGGCTTGGCTCAGAGTGCTATTGACATTCCCAATTACAAATATATATTTTTCCATCAAGTTATTCTCGGGGAACCTGTTTAAATGCTTTTGTCCTGGCCTCTAAGTGAGCTCTGAAGGTCATTCTGCACAGGGACACTGCGAACAAATACAGAATGCTTTTAAATTGCTGGAAATCATATTTTCCTGGTTAGTGACTGTTCATTCATCTATCTTCCCTTTCACTTAAAAACATATTTATTGAGCATCTTTTATGTGCCAGGGTTTTTTCCAGCTACTGGGAGTTCAGCCATGAACAAAAGAAGGAACTTGCCTTCTAGTAAGGGGTGAGAAACAATAAAGAAGGCAAGTAAAATATGGGAAATTTTAGATGGTGATAATGTGCTAAGGAGAAAATCAGAGCAGGAAGGTAGGTAAGAAGAAAGGGTGGTTAGGAAGGCCCCACTGAGAAGGAAATGATGATGTGGGAGTAAAGACTTGAAGGAGTGTGGAATGAGCTATGTGGGAAGAGCATTACAGCAGAGGGAACAGCAAGTGCAGAGGCTCTGGGGCAACAGAGTGCTTGGCACGTGTAAGGCAGAGCAGGGAAGCCACTGTAGCAGCTGGAGAGGAATGAGTGATGGGGAGAATGATAGGAACTGGAGCCAGAGACTAGGGGAGCACCCAATGATATAGGTCCTTGTAAGCCATTGTAAGCATTTTGGCTTTCCAACAGAGTGAGATGGGATGCTCTGTGCAGTTTTGGGTAGAGGAATATCACAATCTGATTTTTCATTTTACCACTTAGGCTGGTTGATTGAAAACAGATTGAAGGGATGGGGAGAGACAAGCGTCAGGGAGAGATACCAGTTAAGGGGGATCCAGGGTAGAGTGGACACCAACCAGGGTCATGGTCTGGTGCTAAGAAATGGGTAGATTCTGGAAACATCCTGGAATGTTAGAATGCTACATCCACTTTGGAAAAGACTTTGCCAGTTTCTAACAAAACTAAACACATCCACCATACAACTCAGCGATTGTACTCCTGGGCATTTATCCCAAAGCAATGAAAATTTTGTCCACGTAAAAACCTGTGCAGGATTGTTCATAGTAGCCTTATTTGTAACAGCCAAAACCCAGAAACAACCAACCTGCCCTTCAGTAGATGAGTGGATAAACAAATTGTGGTTCATCCATACCATGGAATACTACTCAGCAAAAAACAAGGAATACAATATTGATGCTCACAATGACTTTGACAGATTTCAAGGGTGTTATTCTGAGTGAAAAAAGCCAATCTCAAAAGGACATACACTGTATTGATCCCTTTATATAATATTCTTGAAATTAAAAAAAAATTATAGAAATGTTTTGAGGATTGAATCATGTCTCCCACAAAAGGCATGTTTATGTCCTGACCCTGTTACTGTGGTTGTGGACCTATTGTGAATAGGACCTTGGAAGATGCTAGTTAAGGTGAGCCCAAACTGAATGGGTATGGACCTTAATCAATTATTGTGAAAGTCCTTATAAGCAAAGGAAATGGGATACAGAATGAGAAGCCATGGGGAGTAGCCAGAAGCTGGAAGTCAACGGGACCTGGAAGAAAAGAGAGAAGATGCCACAGTGTGCATTGCCATATGGCTGAAAAGTCAAGGACCGAGAACCACTGGCAACCAGCTCCAGAATGCCACAGTCTTTGGGGAGAAAGCATTTCCTTGCTGATGCCTTGATTTTCGACTTCTCCTAGCTTTAAAGCCATGAGACAATAAATTCCTGTTGTTAAGCAAACCCACTGTATGGTATTTGTTTTAGCAACCAGAAAACTAATAGAAAATGGGAAACAGATTAGCAGTTGCCAGAAGTTCAGGATGGGGGAATCGGGCGTGACTATAAATGAGTAGCACTAAGGAGATGTTTGTGGTGATGGAATAGTTCTGTGACTACAGGAGTTGTTACGTGAAACTAAAATGGCATAGAGCTATATATACACACCAATGTAAGTTTCCTGATTTTGATATTGTATTATAGTTATATAATATGTAACCACAGGGGAATCTGAGTGATGGCTACAAGGGACCTTTCTGTAGTATCTTTAGAGCATCCTGTGTATCTGTAATTATTACCTAATAAAAAGTTTTAAAAAATCATTGGCTGATGCTGGGGTGGGTTGAGGCTTAGGGGAAGCAGGGAATGGGGAGTGCTTTGAGGGTGGGGCAGAGTTGGGACTCATTCTTGAGGTCTTTTGTACTCTTTTGCATTCTTGATAGCAAACATTAAATGGCGTCCACAGAATTTGCTGTGTGCTGACGAGGTTATAAGAGAAAAAGGAGTTCAAAATGACTTCAAGTTCTTTGGCCTGAGCAGCTGAAAGAATGGAGTTGCAATTAATTGTCAAAGGAGCTAGTGTAGGGATACATATCAACAGTTCAGTTTTAGCCATGGTAAATTTAAGATGCCTATTTGACATCTGTGGTAGTCATCAGCATGTAAAATGGTATTTTAAGGTATAAATCTAGGTGAGATGACTAAGGAACTGAGTAGATAGAGAAGAGACTTCAGGCCTGAGCTTGGGATAAAACTCCAATATTTTGAGATCTGGGAGATGAAAAGGAACCAGGAAAGAACAGGAAGGAGAGACCAGATAAGAAGAAAAAAAAAAAAAAATCCAGGAGAGTAAAATGGCCTCAAAACCAGGAGAGGGAAGTCTTAGAAGAGAATTATCACCTGTCTCAAATGCTGCTGGAATGTCAACAAGATGAAGTCTGAGGTCTGACCAGAGCTTTAGCAATGTGGAGGCTTTTGGAGGACCTTGATGGAGTTTTGATGGTAAACATGTGACTGGAGTGGGTTCAAGAGATAACAGTAGGAGTTAAATCGAAAGTATAACAGTTCTTATGAAATTTTGCTATAAAACAAGGAGAAAAGTGCAAGTAACTGGAGAGGAGGTTATTATTATTATTATTTTTATTGAGGAAAAAGCATGTTGTGTTGTGAAAGAAAAATTGATGTGCAGAAGAGAGAGGTGAGAATAACAGAAGAAATGTCCTTGAGGAGGCAAGAAGAATCTGGCACACAGGCAGAAGCATTAGCCTTTTCTGAGAGCTTGGAGAGTTTATTCCTATGAATGAAGTAGAGTTTAAGGACACAGATGCAGATATGTGGATACATGTGGAGGTGTGAGCTCATGGGTCTTCTCTTTGAGTGGATTCTATCCTTCCTGTGAAGTAGTAAGCAAGGTCAAAGCAGCTGAGCGTGAGAAGAAGTAGGCAGGGTTGGAGGTTTGAGGAGAAAGGAGAAATTGTGAAAGGGTAGGAGAAGGAATGTTCCAGGGAAATCTAAGATGCTTCTTGCACAGCACCTAAGTGCCCACTTGATGTGTGGATGTGTGGCTTTCAAAGGGTGCTTCTTTCAGTTTCAGCATGTGAGTTGTGTGCATGGGGCACAGCTACTACCATTAGGTCAAGTTATCTATTGCAAACATTTGAACTTCCTATTCAGACAAGGATTCAGCAAGTCCTGCAAACTCTGTGACCTTGTCTTTTTTAACCCCTTGAGTTGAGAGATTGTGGAATTTGGAAGAAAGAAAACAAAGAGAAGGGAAAGGATGTCTAACAACAGAAGGTCAGGAAATCAAAGCCAGGAGAACAGAAAGTAGAACTGTTACTGTTTTAGTCATTTAAAGAACTTGTGAAAGGGTTTTAAGTCACCAATATGCAAACAATGAGTGTTATCTAAATGGAATAGTTTGGCTATTTTTACTTGTGTCACATTCATTTAAACAAATATTTATTAAGAAACTAATATTGGGCCAGTCACTGCACTATTCCCTGGGGATGCAAAGTTTTGGTAATGGATGGTAGTGATGGTATCACAACATTGTGAATGTAATTAACAGCACTGAATTATATATTTGATTGTGGTTACAAAGGGAAATTTTAGGTTGTATATATGTTACTAGAATAAAAAAATTAAAAAACCATAGAACTGTACAACACAGTGATTCCTAATGTAAACCATGGACTACAGTTAATAGTATATTTATAATAATAACCTTCTTTATTCAATTGTAACAAAGGTACCACACTAATGCAAGGTATTAATAATACGGGGGCTGTATGGGAACTCTGTGTTTTCTGCATGATTTTTCTGTAAACGTACAACTTCTCTAATATATACAAAGGCCGATGGTCCTGGCCCTGGAAGAGCTGTAAGTACTGTGTAATTAGAATTGTAAAAAGTATGGTAAGCACAAGGAGGGTGAAACATAGTTGGGAATCGAGAGGGGAGACACCTGGCCCAGCACTACTGAGAAGTGAGTGGGCATGATTCAGAAAGATGCCGAGATGGGGATGCTGGAATTGAGGTGTACAGGATGAGGGAGGGTTCACCAGGTGACGTGGGGGGGTGGTGGAGGGAAGGACGACAGTTCACGTGGAGATTGAGAGCCAAGGTGAAAGCGTACGAGGGAAGTGAAGTGGGGAAATAAAGGCTCCAAGGGAGAGTCCACAGGGTTAGTTTCAAAGGGCCTGAGATAGAGAAGACCAGGGTGAGGGAAACGATGGGTGAGAAGGGGAGAAAGCAGATTGGCTGGGAGAAGGGCTTGGACTGTGGATACCGGCATTTTATCGCTAATGCCACTGGAGTGCTTTGTCTTCTTACCAGGCTGGTTGAGCTAGGAGGGAAAGAGGAACCGACCAAGAAGGAAGCAGGCAGGGGAAGGGAAGAATGTCAGCTTACTGGTAGAGAGAACTGTTAAAGTCCCCAGTGAGAGGGGCCCAGCTTTGACCTTGTTTTCCCCTGCTTTTTAAATGTGGGTCAGTTGTACAACCCATCAGCAAGTCGGGAAGTGGTGGAAGAACACTGGAGTAGAAGTCAGGAGACTTGGCTTCTGGTCTCTGCTAGAAACTCACTGGGCAAGTCATTTCTTCCCTCATCTGTAAAACCAGGTGGTTGGGTTGAGGCTTTTCCGAGTATATCATATTTCATTGGCAACTCAGCACCTCAGAGCTAGGTGTTCCTTTGCATGCTTGTGAGCTATCCTAATTCAGGCCTCTTGTGTACTGCATCTGTGACCCATCTGCCCTTATAGAGGACCCATCCTCTTGTTCTTCTGTCACTTATTGTTTCTGGTTGCCGTAGATTTGACAGTTTCACAGAGTAGATGATAGACTGTCAAATTTATGGGAGGATGCGCTTAGAGAAGGGAGGGATGTCGGTAACAATGAGGGAGATGATGATGAGGCAGGGAGAAGGAAGGAGATGGTGATGTAGATGTTGGTGATTTGATAGCTAATATTTATTGATCACCCATTCATTTTACATATATTATCCCATTTAATCCTCATAATAAACCTTTGGTAGAAGTGCTTCCACTCTCTGCAGTTTACAGGTAAGGAAATTGAGGCTCAGAGAGGTAGTGTCACTTCTTAAAGTCACACAGCATTTCAAGCCGTGTAGTCTGACCCCAGGCCTCTACCACAGTAGGCTGCCTCCCTGTAATCCTCACAACACTTTGAGGTGAGTTCCAGTATTATCTCCATTTTAAACATAGAAACTGAGACATAAAAGTTAAGTGATTTGCTTGAGGTCTCATAGCTTGTACATGAGGAATTTCATTCAGGCCAAAATGATCCTCTGAAAAGCAGGAATAAGATTTCCTGTTTGTTATAAGAATATTTCTTGTGTGTGTCAAATTCAAGATGTAACAGTAAGGAATATTTTTACTTTTCACTTTTGTGAGTGATTAGCTACAACTTGAATGATGGAGAACTTTTTCATTCATCAGAAATCAAAATGTCCTCTATTCAAGAAACCTTTAATCATTTTCAGGTTTTTTCTTTACTCTGCCGTGAGCCATTTCTATACATTATGTTCCCATCTTTTACAAAAGTCTTATAAAAAAGAGAGGGTCAATGGGTGAAGGAAAGAAATGACACATTTCAAAAGATCTGCTTTCCTCTTTCAGTTCTTTTCTGGCCACTTCTTTTTCCTGTTATGTAATCAGGCAGTTCTCCTTCTGATGAGGCAAGTCTCTACCCTCCTTGCGATGGATTTCTTTGGTGATTTGTCTTTGTTGACATTCTAGGACTGAAATTTGGCTGAAAGTCCCTTGGGCAGCTTTACCCTCTGCCCAGCACTTATTGTACCCTTGATGCTCAGTAAATGTTAATTACCAATGATGATAACAAAGCAGATGTAATAAACTTATTCATGCTGCTCTGCTTCCCTCTTAGGGGAGAGAGCAGACCAGCGCCATGCAGAAATGCTGGCCACTTCCCTGCTCAGGGCAGGGCTCCTTGGGCGCTGTCAGCAGCCCTCCATTGCAATTTGAATAATCTATTATTGTACTAAGAATAGAGGAACTGATTTAATTTCTACAATGCTACCAGCATCTGCCAGCAACTCATTTTATGATGATACACTTGCTTGCAATAGTCTTGCTACAAAAGGAATGAGTATTTGGAAAATGTAATCCCCCGTGGTGAGGCTGTTGCTCATATTTTGTTTTTAACTCTGCTGAATGCCCTTCTCTCCCCCAGCCCCCAGGTCTCTTTACCAAGCTCTGTGTATAAAAATGATGCAACCGGTGGGAAGTGAGTGCTCCATGAAGTTTTCCTCTTGTTTGTTTTCAGTGTTCTCCGCCTCCTGAGTCACCCCATGGCTTTAGGTCCCCATTTCATGTGGCTTCTGAGCTGGGGCTGCGTCTTCTTATATCTGTATTTTCTCACTGCTATGATTTCTGTTATTATAGACAGGGGGAAAGGCTTTATTTCTGGAACTAAGAGTTAGGCTATAGATAAAATGAACACACTTCCTGGGACGTTTGAATGTCGAAATACTAAAAATGTCCAAATTTTAAGTAAAATGATACCAATTAATAGGTTTCTGAGGGATCTATAAATATTATTTTATTTTATTTACATACACTCCATACTCACCAGGCAAAAGCTCCCTCTCCCCCTTTCCCCCATCCCCTGGTAACCTCTAAACTACTTTCTGTCTCTGCAAATTTGCTAATTCTAGATCTCTCATATAAATGATATCAGATAATATTTGTCCCTATGTGCCTTTCATATTTCACTGAGCATAAATGTTTTCAAGGTTCATCCATGTTGCAGCATGTCTCAGAAATTCATTCCTTCTATGACCAAATAATATTTCATTGTGCATATGTAATACATTTTGTTTATCCATCCATTTGTTTTTAGACAATTTGTGTTGTTTCCAGCTTTTGGCTATTGTGAATAATGCTGCGAACATTCATGTACAAGTATCTGTTTGAGACCTTGTTTTCACTTTCTTTTGGTGTATACCAAGAAGTAGAATTGCTAGGTCATATGGTAAGTCTATATTTAACTTTTTGAGGAACCTCCATATTGCTTTCTACAGTGGCTATACCATTGTACATTCCCACCAACAACATACTAAATTGCCAATCTCTCTGTGGCCTTTCCAACACTTGTTATTTTCCGTTTTTTGTTTTTTTAAATAATAGCCATTCTTGTGGGTATGAAGTGGTATCTTATTGTGGTTTTGATTTTCATTTTCCTAATGGCTAACGATGTTGAGCATCTTTTCAGATGCTTATTGAACATTTGTGTATCCTCTTTGGAACAATGTTCAAGCACCTTGCCCATTTTTTATTTGGATCCCCATCTCTCTTTCTTGGGTATGTGGGTGGATGGAGATGTCTCATAGGACAGACCCCAAAAAGATACAGCTGTTTCAGTTATATTACTAAGCTCTCTAATGGCAAATTGGCAAAAATCATACAGCATAGTAACTTAGACTCTTAGAGATGCAGCTTTACACATTAAAACAATTGTTTTCTAAATTTTCTCTCTTTTCTAGCGTGCATAAGCAGGCCTGCCCCAACATTTGTGGGGCCCAGAGGAAGAGTGAAAATGGATGCCACATATAAAAGGTCTAAAATTTAAGAGTATAAATCAAGCTAGCATACTGCCATATAAAATATATATTTTCCTCCTACCATGACAAATACACCTTCATTACAACAAAATTTCTATTTTTTTCATTTCAGCCTTTTTATTTTTCTGAACTCTGTTTCATGTTTTCTACCATGATTTTAATTTGTTCTCAGCCTCAATGATCTAAACAATGAAAAATAAAATGGAATTTTATTTAGAGTGCACAAAATTTGAATAAATCTTTTAGAAAACATAAATTATAATAAATGTAAACATTGAAAAAATCTTTTCATGTTTTTAATTTTTCTTCTAAAATATTAAAAAAATCTGTCAAATGGTGAATTTCAAATTGTAATGAATGACATCAACATTTTCAATCCATTTAAATAGAGCTGATATTTTTTATTTAACTTTTTGAACATAAATCAAGTCATTTATTTATTTATTTATTTATTTATTTATTTATTTTTAAAGATTTTATTTATTTATTCATTTATCCCCCCTTGCTGCTTGTGCTCGCTGGGTCAGCTAACCACGCCGTGCAGGCGGGCTTGCCTTCACCAGGAGGCCCCGGGAACCGAACCCGGGGCCTCCCATATGGTAAATGGGAGCCCTACTGATTGAGCCACAGCCACTTCCCTCAAGTCATTTAAATATATTTATAAAAATAAAACTATTATTAATTCTAGTGTTCAATGTCCATCTAATGAGCAATGTAAGGAACCGATCTTTACTTCATGCACGGTATGTCTAGATCTTCATATATACAAGTCTAAGAGTAGCATGAACTGTTTAATATTGCAGAATGTTCCTCAGCTTCCATGTGCCACTGTTGCAACTACTATGCTTATCTGTGTAGTGCCTCCAGAACCTCAATATGGAATATGAAGAGAAGGAAGACAATGTATGCTCAGCAGTATTGGGAAACGATAATTCATTATGCAAGAATCCATTATATTCATAATTTCTGAGAGGATTGTAACAAGTTATTCAATTTCCTTTTTCTCTTACCTAAGCACTTCCAGTGCTCAAATCCTGTCTGCACTCTGAAGCCATGTCAGTTCCTAAAGTTGGCAGTGGCACAACTTAATGGCATTTGGATACAGTCGTTTTTCCTTTCAGAGACATAGGGCAAGAGACATGAAGAAGAGTTCTCCAAAGTCTTGAAGACTGTAAGTAACAAGAATGGATATTTAGGCTCATGGATACCAGGTAACAGAGGTCCAAATGTTTTTTGTTTTTTTTTCAAAGACTTATTTATTTCTCCACCCCCCATACCCATTGTTGTTTTTGTGCTCACTGTCTGCTCTCTGTGTCCATTTGCTGTGTGTTCTTCTGTTTCTGCTTGTCTTCTCTTTAGGCAGCAATGGGAACCGATCCTGGTTCTTTCTGCAGTAGGAGAGAGGTGCTCAATCTCTTGTACCACCTCAGCTCCCAGCTCTGCTGCATCTCTTACTGTCTCTCCTCTGTGTCTCTTTTTCTAGCATCATCTTGCTGCGCCAGCTCTCTGCGCAGACCAGCACTCCTGCATGGGCCAGCTCTCTGCTTGGGCCAGCTCACCATGTGGGCCAGCTTGCCTTCACCAGGAGGCTCTGGGAATCGAACCCTAGGCTTCCTATATGGTAGACAGGAGCCCAGTTGCTTGAGCCACATCTACTTCCCACAAGTGTTCTTTAATAAATTCCTTTTGCTTGGGTCCAAGGACATAGGCACCACCAAGAGACTGAGGTTTGGAGGTTGGGTTGTCCATGCATAGCCTTACAATTTACCTGCTGTTGTGTTCCCTTTGGTTATTCAGGATTTGTGCTACTTTTCAACCTCTGTGCCAGATTCTCTTCTCATTTACAAAGTTTTCTCTGAGGGACTTTACTGTTTGTCCCCAATATCTTGCTTCCTTGGGACTTTTTCTGGTAGACATGTCTGAATTTAATTGTTATCTCAGATCAAGTTCTTTCCTATGGAAATGTGGCTAGAACCCGCTTGCATGTACCTGACCATCCTATGATAGAGAAAGACACTTTTTCTACTAAGACCCCAAGAACCTCCAGGGTGTTGCCTAAACCCACATGCTGTTCCAGGATGATGTCTCCTCCAGTTTACAAAAATACTGTTACTTTTATTTTTTTTAATATATTTTTTATTATTTAAAAAAGATACTTAGATTACATAAATATTACATAAAAAATAAAGGGAATTCACATATGCCCCGCTCCCTACACCTCCCACATTTTCCCACTAACAACATCCTTCATTACTGTGGTACATTTGTTTCAATTGATGAACACATTTTGGAGCATTGCCACTAAGCATGGATTATAGTTTACATTGTAGTTTACACTCTCTCCCACACAATTCTATAGGTTATGGCAAGATATATAATGGCCTGTATCTGTTGTTGCAGTGTCATTCAGGACAATTCCCAAGTTCTGAAAATGCCTCCCCATTATACCTGTTTTTCCCGCTCCCTGCCCTCAGAACCTCCAGTAGCCACTGCCTCCACATCAGTGATAAAAGTTCATACATGCTAGAATCACAATAAGTCTACTTTGGTCCATAGTTCATTCCCCAATCCTGAGGATTCTGGGGTGGTGATGCCCACTTCTCCTCTAATTGAGAGGGGGCTTTGATCCCATAGGGTAGATGGATGGGACTCTCTTGCTTGCAGTTGTAGGCTCTCTAGATTCTTGGGATGGTCGTTGTCCTTCATCATCTCCTTGTTAGTTGTCCTAGGTGAGTACAATGTACTGGAGAGTAGGTATGGCAACTCTGTTGAGATTCAGGTCCCAGCTGGTACATGGACAGCCCAAAGATTTAAGTCTCTTGGACATACTCATACCAACTCTAGTACTAATTATAGGTTCAGATAGAAGGGTCAGAAGAGCCATGTGTAGGGAAACCACAACTGAGTCCAATTCTGTCACAGTGGGGAGCATAAATTCCAAAGTAGGGCCCACTGAGCTATCTGCCCTGACTATAATGTCTGGATATCTCTAGAGCCCTCAGGAGCTCTTCTGTTTGAGATAATATTTACTTAGGCAGACAATGAGATCCTGCTGAGTGCATAAGTATAACCTTTGGAATGATCTACCGACTCACTTTGAAGTCTCTTAGCCATATGAACTCATTTTTCTTTACCTTTTCCCCCTTTTGGTCAAGGTCTTTTTCCAGTTGCATTACTAGTTGGTGCTTGGTAGTAATCCGTTTTGCCAGGGAGTTTCATCCATGGGAGTCACATCCTACACTGGGGGAAAGGTAATGCATTTATATGCTGAGTTCAGCTTAGAGAGAGGCCACATTTGAGCAACAAGGAGGCTCTCAGGAGGTAACCCTAAGCACCCTATAATAGTAGACTAAGTTTCAATTTCAAAAGTAAAGGTTCATTAATACAGTCATCATTATCAAGGGCCCGTCAATGGATCATCCTCCTTCACTAGTCATTTCTCCTGTGCTTGGGGGATCTGTGCTGTTCCATTAGAGAATGTGGCAGAGTCCCTAGGATGGTAATTCTATATTCTTTCGGTTATTGTGTGAATCTCCACCCACTGTGACAATGCCCTGCGAACCCCTGAACACATTTTCTTGCCTTATATGTATGCCCCAGGTTAACCTCCTCTTATGTACTCCTCATTACTGACAACTCGCACCAATGATCCTCCCCTGTCATAGTTGTAACCCTTCTGTGATCCAAAACATCTTCAAATATGAAGCCAAAAAAAGTAACCAAATGCAATTAATAAAAAAAATGAAATAATAAAAATAGTTTTAAAAATTAGAAATAAAGTACAAAAAATTTTAAAAATAAAAATTAAAAAATTGGGAATAATAAAAAATAATGAAAAAATATTAAAAAATTTTTTTGACATTATGTCTTTCATCACTGTAAGATCTATTGTCTTGTATGTACAGTGATATTTTCTTCCCCAGTGTCTTACTTTTTTCATTTTGTCTTCAAAGACATTGTAGGTTACAGAAAAGCCATGTACAGAATATAGGGATTCCCATATATCCAACATCCTCCCCCTTTTCCCCTTTCCCCTATTAATAACATTTTATATGTGGATGGTACATTTGTTATAATTGATGTACAAATATTGAAACATAGCTACTAACCATCATCAATGATTTACAATATGGTTTACATATTGGACCATATACTTTTATAAATTTTGATGAAATTTAATATGGCCTGTATCCATGCATGATCATGTAAAACACTTCCATCGCCCCCAAAATGCCCCATGTTCCATCTATTCTATTCTTCCCTGCCCCTCCCCTCAGGGCTCATGGCAACCACCAGGCTTCACTCCTTGAAGAACAAGATTCATTAGTTACTTGCAACAACACTGAGGGCTTGACATACTGGTCTGCCCTCCTCTATCAAGCACTGCCTATGCTCTCAACAGACTCCCGCCCCTCTATTTGAGAACATAGCATGACTCCCCAGCATGGGACTCCACCACCTTTCCGCTCATTATGTGGGTCTCCACCCACCAATACAACACACTATGACAAGATAAACACACACTCCCTAAAAGCCTGCCCAGGTTCTCCCTGTCCCAAATGACCCCCACATCCGAAACCCTAAACCAGTAACCCTCCCCTGCCATATTGCCAAAAGAACATTCGCAATGTTGTAGTTTCAACCACATACCTGCAAATCCGCAATGTTCGCCTGCTCCCTCCCCTAACCCTCTCCCCAGTCCCATAGACTGTCTAACCCACCCACCCCACACGAGTCCCCTAACAAACCAGCACCACCCAACCCAATAATTGCCCTACTCTCATGCCCCTCCACTGCACAACTACACACTTCCACCTTATCATAGATTTTACCCATATGGGCATTGGCTCACAACCTTCTTCTCTCTATCTCCTGTAATCCTATCTTCTAGACTCTAGCTCTGTGAGTTTGCTCAATTTGCTTAATTCATATCAGAGAGGTCATGTGATATTTGTCCTTCAGTGCCTGGCTTGTTTTACTCAGCATAAGGTCTTCAAGATTCATCCATGTTATCCCATGTGTTAATAGTGCATTCTTCCTTACAGCTGAGTAATATTCCATTGTATGCATATACCACAATTTGTTTATCCATTCATCTGTTGATGGGCATTTGGTGTTTCCAACTTTTGGCAATAGTGAATAATGCTGCTATGAACATTGTTGTGCATGTATCTGTTTGTGTCCTTGCTTTCAATTCTTCTGGGTATATACCCAGCAGTGGAATTACTGGATCATATGTTAGCTTCCTGAGGAACTGCCAAACTGTCCTCCACAATGGCTGCACCATTCTGCATTCCCACCAGCAGTGGATGAGGGTTCCCGTTCCTCCATATCCTCTCCAACACTTGTAGTTTTCTGTTTTTTTTAATAGCCGCCAGTCTAATGGGTGTAAGATGATATCTCATTGTAGTTTTGATTTGCATTTCCCTAATAGCTAGTGAAGTTGAGCATCTTTTCAAGTGCTTTTTAGCTATTTGTATTTCTTCTTTGGAGAAGTGTATATTCAAATCACTTGCCCATTTTTAAAATGGGTTGTTTGTCTTTTTATTTTTGAGATATAGGGTTTCTTCATATATGCTGGATATTAGGCCCCTGTCAGATATATGGTTACTAAATATTTTCTCCCATTGAGTAGGCTGCCTTTTCACTTTCTTGACAAACTCCTTTGAGATGCAAATGTTTTTAATTTTGAGGAGGTCCCATTTATCTATTTTTTCTTTTGTTGCTCATGCTTTAGATGTAAAGTTCATGAAACCATTTCCTAATAAAAGATCTTATAGATGCTTCCCTACATTATCTTCCAAGATTTTTATGATCTTAGCTCTTAAATTTAGTTCTTTAATCCATCTTGAATTAATTTTTATATAGGGTGTGAGATCATGTTCCTCTCTCATTCTTTTGAATATGGATATCCAGTTTTCCAAGCACCATTTGTTGAAGAGGCCATTCTCTCCCAGTTGAATGGGCTTGGTGGCCTTGTCGAGTATCAGTTGACTGTATATACAAGGATATATATTAGAGCTTTCAGTTCAGTTCCCTCGGTCAGTATGTCACCCTCTTGCTTCAGAATGTAGAACAGTTATTTTGACACCAGTGCCCTCTTTTCAGCCCCTCCCTGAGTGTTAATTTTTTAGCCTCCCTCTGCAGCCCTCCTTCCCCTCTACCGTCTCCATCCCCCATATGGATCTTTGCATGGTGGATAATGTGAATTCCAGTTACCTCACTTACTGATGTGTGACTTTGACTTTGGTCAAATTACTCAACTTCTCTAAATACCAGTTTCCCCATTTATAAAATGGTGATTATAATGAGTGGTGGGAAGAATTAAATGAGATGATGCAGGGAAGGCACTTGGCAGAGATGTGACATTGGATAGTATCATTAAAGAGTAGTGATTCTTATTTTTAAATCCTTTCCTTTTGATTATCTTCAGGTTGTTTCCCAGTTTTGCCTGAACTTTGGCTCAATTGAAGTAGTGGGCCTACAGGAGTTTTCAAAGCTAAACCACAGAATTTGCAGTTTTGTAATAACCCTCAGAGTCATATTTGAAGCCAGAAAAATAGGGCGCCTCCTCAGAGATATACTACTTTAAGGAAAAAGGGGATCATTCAGAGATGTTACAAACTTTAGTAAAGTAAATGTTTCTCTCCATGGACAGGTGTTTGGCACTATTTACATTCTCCAGTGGAGTCAAAGTTGATTGATAAGTAGAAGATTATGTGTATATAAAGTACTGTAGACTGTACATGTAAACATGTAAAATTATATGTAGAAAGATGTATGTATAGTTATACATAAGCAAACAAATCCCCACAAAGCCACCCAAACAGAAAAACACAAAGCAATCTCTTTTTGGCCCCCACTGCGGCCTGCTGCTCCCCTGATTGCTCCTGACCACTGCACAGCTACTATTAGCCCGGCAGTAAGGGTAGGAGGTGTGAGGGGATGTGTTCTGCTTGCAGTACAAGAGGCTATGCCTTGGTTATGAGGAAGCATGACTTCAGCTACTGCATGCTTTACCAAAAACAAAGCAAAGCAAACGAAAACAAAAAAACCCAGGAATTTGTGCATTAAAGGAAGCAGAGCCTGAGCTAATCAAGCACCAAAAAAAACCAACCAACCAAACAAACAAACAAAAAACAAAAAAACCCCACACATCTATTCAAAGCATTTAAAGCCCAAGGAGCAGGAAAATGACCCTTTCATAGAGTTGAAATAATCAAAACTCTCTTTTTAACTTATTAATTGGGTACCGCTGCTTGCTTCCTTATAGATCTACTGGGGGTTCCTGAATGTAGGCACAGCCTTCCCTCCTTCATGCCTTTATTGTGCTGTTCCCAGGCCCGAGTCCCCTGTCTCTACCTCTTGAAGAAGCCTAATTATTTACGGTCATGCTGGTCCTCCCACGACCTCCCTTTCTCCCACTTGCTCCTTTATTACTTTCTAAATGGTTTCAGTTAAATTTCAAAAGATGCAGAAGCAAGGACCATTGCTTGTCCTTTAAAAATGCCATATCCCCACATTCCCTACAGAGTCTGCTTATAGTTCTGGGCACATAGTAGGTGTAAATTGATGGCTTGAGAGCCTTCCCTTTACATGACCCTAAAACAAGAAAATCTTGCCAGTCTTTTATCCTTTTCAAAACATGACCAATAAGACCTTGAGGAAAATGCTGCCTCTCTTATGTTGTAAAATGCCTCTGCTCATTTTATCTTGCGTTGGTGCTGAGCAGCCTCAGATAGCAAACATCAAGTATACTTTCATATACAGTAGGAAGGTGGACAGATGCAATTGAAGCCCATCTGGAAGGTTAAAAAGGGGTAGGAACATCGAACTAGAAAATAAATTCATAAACAGAGTAGAGATTTTGTTGGTGTCCGGAAGAATCTTCCTGCATATACTGTTGCCTCAAAATCCCTTGACACAGAGCGAGAAGAGCTCCAGGCAAGCAATCACTTTTTTTTTTTTTTAAGATTTTATTTTATTTATTCATTCATTTGATGTGCCTGTTTTTCTTTGACTCAACCCAGAAAACATGCAAATGGATTGCAGTGGCCAAAGGAAAAGGGAAAACCCCAGACCCAGAGTGCCCTGAGTGCAAGATGACCTTTTTATTCATTTCTCCCTTTTATCTGCTGTTGTTTGTGATTCAGGAAAGACAGCTCTTCATGTTGTTTTGCCAAACCTGCAGTAGGTTTTCTTTCCATTTTAAAAATACTGTCAACAGATGCTATCTTCTGGAAAATAAAACAAAACCCCAAAACAGAAACCCACAGATGACTCATTACAGTCGCCACATCACAGAGGTTGTTGATAGGTGTAGTACTGAAAATGAAATACTATCATAATTTTCTATGTGCTTGGCAGAAATGGTAGTTGTATGAAGCAAGCAAGGAACCAGGATTAACTGATTTAATCCTTCCTTCTTTTTCTTCCTTCTCTCCTTGTTTTCCTTCTAGTTCTCCTTCCCTTTTCTTAGTCTGTTATGTATGATTCTAAAGTATGATGGCTTCACAGTGTCTAGTATTTGCCCACTTAATATGGGAAGTAGGACACAGGCTTGCATTTGATGCTTTCTTTAATACCTACTTATACAACTGTACTTTTGCTTATGGGCATATAATCACATTTTTAAAAAAGGTTTGCTCCCTGTTTAGCTACACTCAAGTGACCCTCTCTAATGTCTGGCTCATTACATCCCACAGATTTTCCACATATTTTAACAACTATTTTCCTCCAGTCCATGTTGAACTAATTTCCATTGCTCTGTAGGTCTTGCTAATGATTCTTTTTAGGAATGGTGAGTCATAATAATTGGGGAAAAACAACTGGAAAATAGTTTGACTTAAAAATAAAATTTTATTGAAGTACATCGTTCATACACAAACATACATAAACAATAAGGATATAGTAAAATGTGTGAATTTACAAAACAAACATGCACATCATCATCCCATGCATTTACCTACCACTAACACCTTGCATTGTTGTGAAACATTTGTTACAAACTATGAAAGAACATTGACTTTTTAAAGTGTGTTTTGCTTTTACAAGAAAATAGATGTGATTTTTATTTTCATTCCCTGCCTAATTATTTCAGAAAAGTCATGAAAGGGAGCTAAATAGTGACTAATGTGTGTCCCAATGTGTAATGAGGAGTAGTAATCACTCTTAAAGCTCCTAGTGTTTTTCTACCACTACAGAGACAGTGACAAATAGTAATATAGCTGCACTATTCTATCAAGAGTATTAGCTAGAATTGTGAGCCTCCTTGGTTTTGAAACTGGCTTTGAAACGATTGTGTAATAAGAGTAGAGCAAGAAAGAGCATGAAGGACCCACAAAATGTGTAAGATTGGAAATGAGAGAAGGACCAGGGTGGTTTAGCATGTAGAAGAGGGGACAGGAATGCGACACGAAAGAGGGAGCAGACCCTATGCTCATTGTCCCATAAGGAAAATCCAGGCCTGCTGGGTTTGTAGAAATAGTGTAGCAGAAGTTGGATGACTAAACTTCAGGAATGTTACAAACAATTCTTTCTTTGGGTGAGAGAATGGGCCTGATGGTATCTGTGGTCCTTTCCATTAAAAATGGGGAGTATTCTGAGTTGCAAGGTTAACAAAGGTGCAGGATGTCATTGAGCAGATGATAGCTATTTGGCATTGACCTTTTCAGGAGGCTTGGGGCTTTGATCCCACTACATGTGGTGGGGTCCCCTGCTTCCTGTTTGCTGTGCCTTGTAAGATTATGGTCTGAGACTTAGGGAAGTCTGCAAGCCTGCACAGGAAGAGGGGAGCTTCAGGGAGTAGCTGTGCTCAGCAAACTGGGGTTGAATACTTTGGGAATTTGTTCATTGTTACCATGCTTAAATGATTCTTCCATTAGGATCCCAAGAGTTTTCCTCTCTTTACATCTAGAGAAGTCAGGAGTGTGAAAGGGAAAACAATTGTGGAGGTGGACAAAGAACATGCTTATAAAAGCTAGAGGTCCCCTTGGTGATGCCCTTAGCGTGGTACAAACAAAACACAGAATATGAGCTGGGGCCTGTGTGTCATCCAGGGACATAGTGGCCATGGAGCCTTTCACTGTGTTTTTGGTAAGATGTTCTAACACAGCGTGTTCTTGTAATGGTTCTTGATAGGAGGAAAAGAAAATTCAGGGGTGGGCTTGGGGGAGTGAGAGAAATGGAATGAAACACAGCTGAATGAACTGAGATGCGAGGACAGAAATCATTGTAAAAATAGAAGGAAATTTGAAACATGGAAAGAGGAAAGGAAAAAATTAGGTGTTTTCGTTGCCTGGGCTCCTCAAGCAAATACCATGAAATGGGTTGAGTTAAAAATAGGAATTTATTTGCTCATGGTTTCAAGGTTACAAGAAATTCCATATCTAGGAGTCATCAAGGCAATACCTTCTTCCTGAAGACTGGTGTTCTGGCTCTGGCTGGCCAGTGACCATTGGTCTTTAGATGGTCACATGGCAAGGCATGTGGTGGGCATCTCCTGGTCTCTCCCTTCTCTTCCTGGTTCCATTGATGCTCAGCCTCTTGCTTCCTGTGTCTTTCTCTCCCTATGTTTGAATTTCATTCCTCTTGGAAGGAATAGGAATAGACCCATCCTGGTTGAGGTGGCCCCCACCATAACTGAAGCAACCTCATCTAAAGATCCTACTTACAATGGGCTCACACCTTCAGGAATGGATTAGGTTTAAGAACATGTTTTCCTGGGGTACAGATAGCTTCAAACCACTACAATAGGTATTCTTTGGATGCAGATCCAAACAGACACAGATCAACAGATTCTGGATACTTATCAGATGTAGATTTGCAAAAGATAAGGATATTGATGTATAGAAACAAAAATCAATGTTGAGTAAATAAAAGGAGGAGCAATACAAATAAACCCATCTCATCTAAAATAGGGATTAGCTACTCTTCTTGCATGCCTCATCTTTCCCTATGAGGCAGGCCTCTCCCCTGGTGAAAGATGTATAATCTGTCCTAAAATCTCCAAATTGTAGAAATGGCTACTTCTGATATTGTTTGTTTCAAATTTTTAATCCAAGAACCAGAAGTATCAATCATAGTGTTTCACACTTAAAGTAGACTTGATTTTAAAAATCAGTTAAAGATAGATTTGTACCCCAAATTTCATGTTGATAGAACTCAGAAAGCTTGAGAAATCCATGAGAAAGGACAGGACTTTTAATTTTTGTTACAACAAACTTTGATCTGAAGCACAGGAATCTAGAGGTGTTTCTTAAAAACTGATAGTGACAATAATAAAATACCTGTAAATGATATGTTCAGGCTAAACCAGAGACCTGTAAAAGGCCCGGTTTCTTGGAAAGGAGGAGGGACACTCACATTTTTGAAATGGGAAAAAGAAGTTATGTTTCATCAGGGGCTGATATTTTGTCAGGCACTGGACTAAGTGCTTTGCATCTACTATCTTATTTATTCATCATTACCCAGCAATTAAGTATTATTATTAGTGTTTTGCAAAAGAGGAAATTGTGGTCCCATCATTTTGGGAAAAAGAATAAATATGGACCATAATATTTAAACTATCTTTTCCTTTCATTGTGTATCTTGGGCTTGGATTCAAACATATGGTTTCTATAGCTTGACTTTGAAATCCATGAGATCTCCTGTGAGAAACTGCTACTTCTTCTCTTCTGTAAGAAGTACCTGGAATACTGGATACTATTACTCTCACTAAAGGGCTGGAGATGTCCAAGTCATAATGCCCTGTCATCCTGATGCTTCACCTGTGGCTTCTGATGGTGCCACCTGCTGAGGCTTGGTCAAACCCTGTAACCAGACAGTGAGACAATCCACCTGACTTTCTATCAGCTCAGATGAAGCAGCTCTCCTGTGTAATGGAAAGCCTCTTGGAGAGCAGCATGGGAATGTTATCTGCCTCTCAGAAAATTCTATCTTAGGGTGGCTTCCTTGAAAATCATATCCTGAGACAAGGGTTTGGGTGCAAAGGGTTTCTTTGTGATGTAATCCTAAGAAACATTGTGAGACAGTGAGGAAATTAGACAAGGAAGGCAGAAAGACAATAAAAAACGGTAATGAGAAGACTATTGCTGTGGGAATCAGGGCTCAATTCTGCTGGGGACCATATGAAAGACAGTGGAATACAGCTCAGAATTGTCCTATGGTAGGGTATTTATCTCACAACTCCTACTTCCTCATTAGTGGAGGGTTGCTCATGGAGTCTGTTAGTTACCTCCCTGATCAACAGAGAGGATATGGCTGGACATGAACAGGGTCTGCCTTGCCCCAAATTCAGGGGGCTCTGAAACTGCGCACTCATATGGGTCTTCCCACTGTAGGAGATAACCCTTTTTTCCCCTGCCCATGTACCTGTCTCAGCCCACAGAGAAAGGAACAAATGTCTGCTTACACTTCTGCCTTCAAACACTTGTTCCCTATTGGGGAAGCATTGGAAAGAGAACTTCTTGCTTCTTTCTACTCCTCGTTTAGTTTGCCTCAAGGGAAGGAGAGGAGCTAATATGATCAGTGGAAGGGCTGAGATGGCTTGGGTGGGCTGATCCATGTGATAAGGGCCATTGCGTTTTGGTTGTATGGCCCTCTTCCCTGCCTACCACATGCCTTGGAAGGAGGGCCAGGGCTCTTCTCAAGAAGCTTTCTTTCCTGCATGGTAAACACAGACCTGTGGCCAGGTCTGAAGCAGCTTTTTAGAGGCAAACAGAGCTATTTTTCTCTTGTTCTTTCCATCCCACCAGGATCTGATTGTGTGAGGCTGGCCAGCGATCCTCTACACAGGAGCTGGTCAAAGGTGTTGAGTTGTTTTACATGTGCCCTCTTTAGAGCAGGCCCCAAAGTCTTGGTTCAGGGAGGGTGAAGAGCCCCAGTAATCTTCAGAGATCAGTCAAGTTCTTCTACTGTTTTCCAGAGACCCCACATTGGCTCCATTTGCCAACCAGTAAGAGTTGTATCTGTCTCCATTTGGATGTTCATTCTTTGTCTGTGCCATTGTTTAGAACCTTGGAGGGTTCTTACTCTCCAAGAGAGAAATAGAATATGGGCCTAAATCCCACCCCCAAAATTCTGAAACCCATGTCTTACAGTGATTAAGAGTTTGACTGACCTGAGTTCAAATTTCATTACTGCCACTTGTTAGTTGTGTGAACTTTGTCAGATGAAATACACTCTTAGAGTCTCAAATTTCTCTTTAATGTAGGGATAATAATGACTATCTCATTGGGTTTTAATGAGGATTAAGTGAAATGACTCATTTAAACTGCTCAAAGAAAGCTTGTTGCTATTAGCTAAACAGTCTGGTGGCAACTTCAGATTTTAATTTTGATTGTCATCCTCTCTAAACTTGAAAAATCTAAAAAGTATTTTCTATTTGACCTATGGCAGAAAATACTTGGAGAAATATTCCTTTCATAATAGTTACTTTTAGTTAACTAGATTTATGAAAACCAAGGTAGTCATTTGTCTTCTTAGCATCTCTATAGAGAATGCCCCCGTCCAAGTCCTAGTCTGTGAGGTTTGTGTGGGATCAACTCTCACCCTCTGGTTTCAGGTGTGGGGCCATGCCCCATGTTTGGTTATCCAGACTACACTAACTTTTTGGCAAAAACTTTTGGTTCGGGAAGGGCTTGTGACTCAATTTGGGCCAATTAAAAGCACTCCTGGGAACTGGCAAGAGTGAAGCATGGTCCTTTCGCTGAGGTCCCTACCTGAAAGGATGCTGCTATTGGCTATCTTTGCCACTCTGGTGGATAGGTTTTGCCTGACAATGAGGCTATCACAGATGGGGAAGCGACAGATCCTAAGAACATCTTTATGCACTGGGCTACTGCCATGCCTAAGACTAGCTGTACCCCTTGAACTTCCTATTTGTATGACCCAGAAACTCTCCTTTTTTTTTTTTTTTTGCTTAAGCAAGTTTGAGTTGGAGTTCCTTCACTTGCAATCAAGGATCCCTGAGGAATGTACCACTATTTTGGACATGCTAACTTTCTCATATTGCTTCATAATGGGTGCCTGATATCTCAGACTATTGATTTTTATGTTGTGGATAATTTGACATTCATTCTTATTTCATGACCTTAATACAAATGTTAAACTTTTATCTTAAATAAATTACTGCATAATGTACACAATAGTGATACGCTACTCAATCTCTGTGCCATACTATATCCTTGATCCTCATCTCTTTCTGGGCTTTTCCTAGTCTGCAATCCATCCTTTCCTCACCTGCTCTGTATTCTTCAACCCTGCCTTGAGGGGAGAGGTAGTAGTCAGGGAAGGGAGAGGTGTCGCCAATGTTCCCATGTCAGGACCACAGTCAGAATCCCCACTTGGAAATGAAAAGCTTTGGTTCTAGCAGGATAGTCTTGACAAACAGGAAGGTGAACAGATGGTTGCCTGAGAAGTCCAATTTGACCAAAATTTCTCCTGACAAAGAAGTCTCCATCAATGCCCAGCATTGGTGTGAGAAATTCTCACCATCAGAAATTTTCCTTTATATTGAGGCATTATGTGCAAATAAAGTCTAACCAAATGCTAAATTTCAGGAAAAGGGGTGGACAACACAAGGGTACATTATTTCCCAACAGCACCCATTATCAGAGCAATAGGAAGGAGAATTGGGATTGGTTGTATTTTTATTGGGGGCATAGAGGTCAAAAGCACAGGTTCTCCTGTAGTGTAGCTGATTACAATGTAGCAGCCAACACTGGGCAAATCTCACTTCTTCAATGTTCTGTTGAGGGCTCCAGCCCTTAAATGAGGTTTTCCTTCAGTGAATTTCTATGGCACTTCTTATTGGAATCAGCATCTTCAGCACATTATCACTAATTAAGAATGTGTTGTTAGTCTTGTTTCCTGAAAGACTGTAAGTTGCTTAAGTGTGTGCAGTGAATCTTCTCCTTTCTTTTTATACTGCCCTCCCTCTTTTCTTTCTCCTCTTCTTCTCTTCTCTTTCTCTCCTCTCAGTATCAGACATATAAAGTATAATACCATTATCTTTTTTTTTGTTTCAGAATTATACCTGCTTGTGCAGAATGGGTGTAACTCACTGGTTGAGTGCTTGCTTTGCATGTATGAGATCTGGGGTTCAATTCCTGGTACTCCTCAAAAAAAAAAAAAAAAATACACACACACACACACACCTGCTCATTAAAAAAAAAATCAAACAATACTGGAAAGTATGAAATTGAAATTAGATATCTCTCTAAATTTCACCAGTGATTATTTCAGACACCTCCCTATATATATTAGAAATATAGATATATTTGTATCTAAAACACTTCAGAAAAATGAGTTTATTCTATATATGCTATTTGAAAATAATATGTATTAAAATTTCTTTATTTTAACCAAAAGAGAAGAAACTGAAATTAAAATGAAGTATGACTGCGCTTCAGATGAATTTTCCTTGTTAAGCAAATTTGACCTCAAGGAAGCTTGCTAAGAAAATAGAGATAATGTAGCCACTTTTTTTTTAAACTGCAGATTTAAGTTTTAGACAGAACCTATTGGTTCCTTGCTCTGAAGATCACAAAATCAGCACATTTTCTCCCTCTGGGTTTCACCTCTCCCCACATTTTTTATTCCTCTTATGAATTTTCTATTGTCAAATTTTCTGACATATTTTATTTAAGCTTCCTTCTATATACACATTGATCCAATGCTCACCAATGCTCATCTTTTTCTAAGTAATTTCTTTTGGTTTACTTTTTGGTTGACTGGATTTTATCTTCTAGTAATATTTTTTTCTGTTTTTTTTTTGTTTTAATTTTTTAAAGATCTCATAGGTTGATAGATTCTCTAATTTCTTGCCCACTTGAGGGGAATTCTCTTTTGCTTTTTAAGGAAAAAATGGCTGTATATAAAATTCTTGGCTCAAACTTTCTTTTAGGGCTTTGTATTATTTCATTACTGCTTTCCAGAATTGATTAATTTTGTCAAAAAATCTGGGTTCTATCTGGTAATGCTTGCTTTTTATAACCATTTAGATAATATTCTTTAATTTTTATTGAAGATCAGTAACTTTATCAATAAGTTTACTGCTGCTGCTCATCCCGAGTCGTGTTTGCTTTTCCACAATGTAATCTTATAATTTGTAGATGGAAGGATTCATTCTATGGTGTATTTGTACATTTTTCCTTCTGTTTTATTTGTTCTGTTCTTTCTTCAAGAACAGAAATTATGCATATGTTAAATCTCTTTTGCCATTCTTCCATAACCATCACCTTTTCTAGATTTATTTTATATTTTTCTTTCTCATTTCATTTTGTTTAATTTTATCAAGTCTATTTACTATGTCCCTGGAAATATTTTCAGTTGTGCTTATTCCATTTTTTCTCATTTCTTCCAGTGCGACTTTTATCTCTAAAATATTTTTATTTTTCTATTCCATTTTATTTCCTGAGTACAGCCTATTTACGGTTCATTTCCTTCTGTAGTCTAGGAAGTTTTTCATTGAATTCTTTTTCCTTTGAATTTTTTCCCCAGATAATTTTGCTTGTCCTTTCTATAAGACTAAGGAGAGCCATTAGTCTGTTCTCATCATCTTTTTCCTTTCGAACATTTAAACATTAAACATTTTATTGCTCATTTTAAGTGGGACCGACTGTTTACTTACAAATGGTGTCTCTGTGTGTGTCATGGCAGGGTCTAGAGTGAGATAAGAGCCTAGGTGAGGAGCCCAGGGAGCAAAATTTAAGAAGACAACTCATTTTCAGGGTCACCTGGGTGCCTTCCTCTCTTCCCCTCACCCTAGTCCTGGCCCATGCATGTGTATATGAGCATTTGTGTGTGTGTGTGTGTGTGTGTGTACACACATGTGAAGAAGGGCTGGGGTGATGATGAAGATAATATTGACATCATAGTAGTGGTGGAGTGAGCTATGGATATCCACTACTCCCTTAGAGTTTCTTATCTCAGAAATCAGCTCCCAAAAATTATGCTCTCCTTTTGCCAAAGGGCATGATTCCCCTTTGCTTTACAGTGTTCAGAGGGTAATACAGCTAACAACAAAGCCGTTTGCCTGACAGGCTTCTGTTCTCTGTCTATCTTCTATCTCCTCTCCTCCCTCCAGTCCTTATCCCCTATTTCCCTTGGATAAGAGGCTGGATCATGTTTTCTCCTACAACTCTCTTCAGTTTTGTGATGTTGCACCAGGACTGTTCAGGAACACTCCCTGCCACTCCCATGGTCTGTCCTTGGGCCCAGAACTCATGGTTTCAATACCAAGATTAGTGGATATGCCCCTCACTTATTGCAGGGATATCTGCACCTTTCTGAGGTCCAAGGAGCTGTGTTTTTCAGGAGACTACTTGACTCAGCCCAGGCTGTACAGTACTTGGCAGGTTAGCTTCATGGAGTAAGGTTTGTGGTTGTGGCAATTTCCCTGGTTTGCTGAAGTTGGAGACTTTTCTCTGTATTTTTAGATATTTTTTGGTTGTTTCTGTAGGTTTTTAGGGTGGGGAGCTGGGAAAATCCTTTAATATGCTATTCAACAACAGATAGAATATTCTTAGGCACATAGTAGATGCACAGCAATACATTATTAATTGTGGACCTGAAGAGCTGGGGCAGAACTCTAAAGGAAGCCAAGTTTGAAAGGAGATGTGTAGGATTCAGAAGGGAGCACTCTTGCTATCCAGGCTGTGACATCTGCCAGGAACATACTCTTTTGCCTTTTCTGCAGCCTCCTAGCTGAAATCCTTAGGGAACATTGATAAGAAGCTTCTTCTTTATCACAAAGAAGCTGGGTTAGAAAGGGCCTCTTCCAAATCTAGGGTTGAAGATCCTGACTATAGAAATGTTAATAACTCTTTCTTGTCCCTTTCTGGACATTGATTAGCTGGGGTGATTCACCAAGCAAGTCACTCACTTCATAATTTGCTCATAACAGGCACAGGGTCTCCTTGGGGGCAGATAGGTGCTTATCTGAGACATTCCATGGCTCTCCTTGGACTAGTTGGGCCTCTTTACATAACCTAAATAACTTGTGTTTTATCAAAATAGGATACAAATAATTTATGTTTTTATTGGTCTTGTGAGTGCTAATTTGATCACTCAAGTTTGTTAGGAATTAACTGATCAGCATGTTTAAGACAGATGGTAGAGTCTCTTTTCTGAGCCTTGTAAGAAAAGGCTAAACAGAAATCATTTTTGCCTGGTTTGGAATCATACTGTCTGGAGGAATGGGGATTTTAGGCTATTGTTTAAGATACTTTCCAGATCTGTGAGTCTATGGAATGTCCTTCCAACATTTCCAATGAAAAGCTCCTCTTTATACAAAATCAAGAATTTATTGCTGGGAAGCGGCTGTGGCTCAATCAGTAGGGCTCCCGTTTACCATATGGGAGGCCCCGGGTTCGGTTCCCGGGGCCTCCTGGTGAAGGCAGGCCCGCCCGCACGGCGTGGTTAGCTGAACCAGCGAGCATGGGCAGCAAGGGGGGGATAGATGAATAAATAAATAAAATCTTAAAAAATAAATAAATAAATAAATAAATAAATAAATAAATAATAAAAAATAAAAAAATAAAAAAAAACAAACAAACAAAAAAAAAAGAATTTATTGCAATATCTGTGGTGATTTGATTTTTGATTTCTAGACACCAGTCCTTTGTGGGGTTTTTTTTTGTTGTTGTTGTTGTTGTTGTTATTGTTTCTTTGTTTTGTTTTGCTTTTGTTTTTCTTTTTGTTTTTTTAAGGAGATACTGGGGATTGAACCCAGGACCTTGTACGTGGGGAAGCAGGTGCTCAACCACTGAGCTACATCAGCTCTCTCCTTTGTTTTTTTTGTTTTTTTTTTTTTTCGTTAGGCCGGTAAAAAGAATTTATTGAGAAATGAGGGAAAGAAAAGAGCTTGCTGAGAAATGGGAGAGAAGGACGGAAATACACACCGAGATCTGACGCGGGCTCCTCTAGGCAGAGAAAGCTGCTCCCCCCCACCCCTTTGTTTTTAACAACTCATGTGACATTCTGAGTACAGCAATTCTTTTATTTTTCTGTTAAACACCAAAGTGATGAACTATGTTCTGACAAGTAAATAAACTTTTCTTTTTAGTTTTGGGTATTCTAGAATAAGCTGCTCTTAAATCTTAATCTAGATTTACAAAATTTTCAGTGTCAGGTCAGCATGTTATAGAGATTATCATGTTCCCTTATTTGATATGTTGTTTCCTCTTTTTTTTATTAAAAAAGTGTTTTGCTTCATTGTATATTATATCTATTTAACTTACATTTGTAACTAGCTATAGTAACAGTAACACCATCTTTGAGGATTACTAATCATTTCTCTCCCTGTCCTCTTTCCACTTTTTCTTTCACTATCATTTTTTACTTGTGTCTATACACCTCTGAATCAAAGTGTCCTGACATGTTCATTCTGGAGTCGTCATAGTTGCTTTGCAGTTTATTGGACTCGCCATATGGATGCCTTATTTGATATTACAATGGGCCAACACATTGAAAGAATCCAGACAATACTATGAAACTGAGACCATTAGGTTAAAAATGTTGGCAAAAATTAAAGGAAAATTAATTAATGAAAACTTTAATCATGTAGCTTTTATTGTGTGTTTGTGTGTATGTGTGTGTGTGTGTGTGACTCTGCCTCTTTCTCTTTCATTTCTCCATATTTTGCTTTGATCTTGGTATTGTTTCTATGGTTCCTCTTTCCTATAATTTCTTCTCAACTAACAAGTGTGGCTGGCCCAGCACGGAGGTTTCTCTCCTGTGGCCTTCTTTATCAGAGTGTGTTCTAATAGTCATCAGGTTCAACCTTCATTGTTCTCAAGCTGTGGGTCACAAAGGAATGAGTTTAAAATTCACTGCATAGCCATGAATAAACATGATAAAAAGATGTTGAAGTGAAGCTACATTACAAAGTGGTTGTTTATAAAACATAATTTTGCTCCCGTGAGTATTTCTCTATAAAATTCACTTTAGCAAATAATGGCACACATTTGAAAAAATCTACCTGAGGGCCATAATAAAGAGAGCTAACATACTAGCACTTTATTTTATTTATTTATTTTTTAAGTTTACTTTTACTTCATTTTATTAGTGGTACTCTATTACTTTTTTAAAAAAATTTTATTGTGGGTAAAAATCAAAATTTTCATGATACAAACCAATATTTGTAAAATGATATATAAATATATATGCATATATGTGCACTTGCTTACATAAATGTTATTATATATATATATATATATATTTTTTTTTTTTTTTTAAAGGTGCTTAGATTACCTAAATGTTACACAGAAATTACAGGGATTCCCAAGTTCCCCACCTCCCACACCTCCCATAACATCCCACATAAACCTCTTTCATTAGTGTGGCACATCACCTACAGTGGATATACACATCCTGGGGCTTGGCCACTAAGCATAGACCACAGTTCACATCGTAGACCATACTCTCTCCCACACAGTACTGCATGGTATATGCTGATGTAAAATGGCCTATATCTGTCACTGCAACGTCACTCAGGACAACTCCTAAGTCCTGAAAAAGCCCCTGTATTACAACTGCCCTTCCCCTCCCCACCCCGAAAGCGACTAGTGGCCACTGGCTCCACCTCACTGTTATAATTTCTTCCATTGCTTGAATCACAATATGTCTACAACAGAATACCATTAAGTCTACTCTAATCCATAGCTCTTCCCCCAATCCTGAGGAGACTGAGATGGTGATGTCCACCCCATCTCCAAGTGAGAGTGAGCTTATATCCCATGGATATGGTGGATGGGATTATCCTGCCTTCAGCTGCAGGCTTTCTCCATTCCCTGGAATGGCCGTTGTCCATCATTGTCTAGCACTTTATGTTATGTAAATAATATGGCTCTGAGAAGTTAATAGGAAAGACCAGTGCCTTGCGTTGATTTTCACTGTTTTGGTTTCAAGTGCTTCCCCTCAAAGTCCATGAGTGTACATATATGAACACAAACAACACATGCATAAAGAACACACACAGTTTAGACTGTGGCTTAGCTTAATTTCCTGATTGTTTTTGTTCATCAAAGTGCTCATTTCAAATAAATGAGGTTAATGGCAGTCTACACCCCTCTCATTCTGTCCTCTTCTCCAATCTTTTTTTCCATTGTAATAGGAACTTGTTCTCCTCAAACAGTTCATTTGCAATTGGGAACATTATTTGAGTTTGTAGGTTCTCACTGTGGTTCTGAGTAAAAGACAATTGTTGGTTATAAAGGCCTGTATAGTCACAAGAAAATCAATGTTTATTATCCTTATACAAAAAATAAATTCTGCTGTTCTCTTTCTAGTTCCTCTTGAATTCTTTCAAGCAAGCTATACTGAGGGTCAATATCGCAGACCATTTAAGAGCTCCAATTCTAGAATTAGAGCTGGGCTTAAATCCTGACTCCACCATCTACTTACAACATAGCAGTGAGGAAATTACTTAACTTTTCTAAGACTTAGCTTCCTTATCTGTCAAATGAGTATGTGTGAAGACAAAATTAATTAATGTATGAAATAAACCCCTTAACAGAGTAAAAATTCAGAGCAAAAGTAAAAGGTAACTCTTATTATTGTTGTCTTGTTAATAGCATCTTGTATTTGCAAAGCTTTGCAAATCACTTTATTAAAGTATTTTTTACCATTTTATTCCAATCAAATCCCCACCTTTAAAGTAGTCTTATGAGGCCATTGTCATTATCAACATTTAACATTTAGCAATAACAGTTATATTTTGAGCATTTATGATTGGAATGATTTTAAATTGTGCTCTTTGGGTGTTACTAAAAAAATGTGCACATAACCATCCATTCTCTTAAAGTGGTAAATGTCTGGCCCAAACTAAACTTAAAAGCTGGGGAATTCAGTAGAGAGGAACACTTGGTGGACAGGAGAGCTTATGTGGCGTTCTAAGAGGCAGGCATGGCTCCACCTAGTTGCATGGAATAAAAAGAACTCGGGAGATCTGTATGTTGGTCTCATCTCTGACATCAACTAGGGGTTTTACTGCTCACCCTTTTTGAGTCTTAATCTCTTCACTGGCCGTGTTAATTTTCCAAGAGAAATGCTCCAATACTGTTGCTCTACTGCTTAAAACCCTTTGCTTAGAAAATCAAAGTCTAAATGTTATCTATGGCCCCAGAGCGTCCACTCCAGCCCACCTTCCCAGCCTCTTCTGTCACGCTGCTGCTGCACGTACCCCACCCTTTGTCAGGGTGAGCATCGTTGTTCTCCTAGTTCTTCCCACACTCTCTTTGTCTTTGCATGGGCCTACTTGCCCTTCCCCATCCTTGCCATGCTTTTCTGCAGTGTACAGCACTGCTTCCCACCCAGCCGCCAAAGGCAGGGTCTCCACGTTTCCCTTTCCAATTCCTTCAGTGCCCCTGAACTAATCAGTCACCTGCCACCCAGTCCTGTTTATCTTGCCTTATTAAAATCTCCTGAATCTCTCAACTTCTCTGCATTTCCTCTGTTTTCCCCACCTTAGGTTGGGCGTCTTTTATATCTTGCCCTGATGATTGCAGTAGCCTTGTAATGTTTTTGCCTCAGTTGCCCCCTTTCCATCTGGTTTCCATCCTGCTCTGCAGTATATTTCTAAATGCAATTACTATCATGTCACTCCTCTGCATTCAAGTCTTCAGTGCTTTTTCATTAGTTTATGGATAATAAACACAATATTTCCATAGTGTGCTTTGTATTTTAGTTTATGTGCTTTGTTTTATCTTTCTTCTTTGCAAAAGCACCTTGTACAGGGACAAGCATATGTAGATATTCATTAAATGCCAGATGCATGATTTATCAAATGGAACTATTATCTATGTTACCTTTTTCAAGGTAGATGTGATGATTAAATGAGGTAATACATAGAAGAGCTTTGATAAGATTAAATTGGCTCATTCTCAGCAATGGTATTCCCCTCCTCGCTCTACCCAACCCCCTAAAAAAATCTGGGTAATTCACATATTCACAAGTCCCTCCAAAATGACATTATCTCAACAAACTATACAATAAAACCTCACCTTCATATGCTTGATGCTGGAGAGATGAATTATAAGTCTCAAGAATGGTGGCATTGCTTTTTATACAGTCCAAAGCAGGTGGAGGTGGGACACAGTCTAAAGAGGTGCCATCCAATGCCATCCAACGAAGAGGGCAGGATGACTTGATGGGGTCTAGGACTCTCTACAGCAGCCGGCAAGCATTTAGCAAGCATCTAGAGGGGCTTAATGTTCCATACTGTTACTCAGGGACCTTTCTTCTTGGCCAGGATTGATCAGAATATCCACAAAGTCAAGAAGCCTGTAGCCAGAGTTCCAACATACTCTCTTTTTCTTGTTAATTCTTCCCTCTGTCTCATAGCTGCCAGTCACAGAAAAGAGGAAATGAGCTGGGATGGCTCTCATCCTGGCCTACTTCAAGTGCTATTTCACCATAAAAATGGAATTCCCCATGCTCTCTTTAAAGAGATGAAAACTTTTCTGCTTAGGATTCAATGACTCATTCCCCTTGGACACAGCCACATTCTTTCTAGGGCGGAAACCCTCAATTCAACTGCAGCTGGCCAAGTTGGTTACCCAGTTCTGGGAAAAGAACTTTAAGCCTTTTAACTGCTGATGAAAAACAACTTTTATTCTTTGCAAAAGGTTAGAGGTATAAGTGGACTAGTGAATAATAATCTTGGATATAGCCAAAGAATGCTTGGGTGGAACTTTGATTACTGTTCAATTTTATTATTATTATTTTTTAAATTAAACTAAGCCTCTAAGGTCCCAAATGCTTATGATCAATTTAATGCTGGAGAAGGACCAAAGGTGGAAATAGGGGTGGGTTACCAGATACTGTAAGAGGCAATGTGTCTTTTTTGCTAAGCTCTTTTGTCTCTAAAGCTAGAATTTTCAATGCTTTCTACAATGAGTGAGAACCACCATATGTGAGTGCTTATTGCGTGGTGGGAACTAAGCTCAGCACTTAACCTGTACAATTTTATTTAATCCTCACATGGATCTATCTGATGGAAAGTCTATAACTGCCAAACTGTATCTACATTTGTCTGGGAGACTAATAACCATTTACTTAGCACCTTTGTAAAAATATTTATGGATCAACATGAAGCTGTGTCAGAGGAGGAGGGGCCCAGCACATAGAGGAAAGCAACATTTAATAGGAAAAGGGATGATGAAGGAATAGGACTGATGCTAAACTTCATCGCACAGGTAATCATCTCTCCTAGTTTTTATGTCATTAAAATGTGCTTTGATTTATGTTTTCTGGTCTATATGTTTCTATAGTCTGCTAAGTCCTCTAGAGTCATTTAGCACTAAGCCCTCATCCAGGTAAAAGGGAACTCAGAAAGAATGTAATTAGCCTCATTTTATATCCTAAAACCTTGTGCAGTGGACCTAGAAGCTCTAAGTGCCTGCTATGGCTTAGGGTCCCAGGGGAGCTGCATTTCTGTAACTAACAAAGCCTCCCTTTTGTATAGCTCCTGCCAAAATCCCTTCAGAGCATCTATACAGCCTGATAACAATTTTCAGGACAAATCCTTTAAAAGTGAAAAATAAACAGGGATTTAAAAATCTTTCCTTCTGTTTAGGAGAGAGTCCCAGCTGTCTGCTTCTTCCTTCCCTCCAACAAAACAAAACAAGTAACTTCTATCTGTTTAAACTCCATGAAGTTTAATCTTTGTACTATCTTACCGGATGTGTGTTCCTCTTGTACTTCCTATATTGGCAAATGATCTCTTTTTCTGATTGAGCTGCACACACCAGAGACCTAGAAACCATCCCGTGGCCCTCCATCTGCAGCTCCACCTCGGTGTAGTCAGTCCTGCTATTTCAGCTTCTGCAGAATCTTGGGGTCCCTTGGTGCTTCTCCATATCCACTGCTACTCTGTTAGTTCAAACCTTTATCATTTTTCTCATTGCACTTGCTTACTAATTTATTTATGTCCAGTCTTACTTTTTTTTTCATACCGATTCATCCTGCTGCCACAGTTATCTTTATAAAACACAACACAAATCTTATCTGTCTTAAACCTGCTTAAAACCTGTGGTAAGTTCCTACTGTGTCCTGAAACCTATAGGATACAGTACCAACTTCTTGATGTTGAGATTTTGAGGCAAGATTTAGTTTTTCAGTCTCTTCCCTTCCAGATTCAGAATCAATTAAGAATTAGACAGATGTGTTGGACAGGGATGAAAATGCAGACTTGATTCACTGCTGATAATGCTGCATTGGGGAATGGAGTTAAAATGTGGCTTCCTGCAATTCTTTCCCAGAGTTGAACTTATACCCATCAAAATTAGCAAGAGCAGTTGGAGAACTGTATCCCATTTCCTATTGGTACAGGTTTGGGAGCCCAGGTATTGCCTTAAGGGTTGAACAATCAATTGTGGGCCTGTTTGCAGGGCTCAAGGGATGTCTGGAAATACCACTTCTTTAAAAATCGCTAAGCAAGGCTAATCTATTGCGTTTCAGGAAATGCAGTGGTATAGTAACTAAGACCAGGACTCATACTGCGGCACAGTCCTTGAATCGAGCCTGGTTTTGGAGGTTATTGTCTGTTTCTTAGCAATAGGTCTTAATCACTTGTCTCTTGGTCTCTGCCCTGGGACAGTGGACTGGGATAATGAAATGGGTTGTATCCTAGTGGATGCCTCTTTACAATGGGAAAATTGCTGCCTTTTTCAGGTGGGAAGCCAGAATTTTTTGGTAAAGACCTGGGAAATCCGGTTCCTCTGGTACTCTTGCTCTTCCCGTATCCCAATATTATCTCCTTTTGAAGCAGAAAAATCAGTCATTATGTCTTCATAATAAAGGGAAAATCGTCTCCTTATTGAGGCTATGTCAACCATTCTGTTCCTGCTATCAGAGGGCCAGCTTGGGATTAAGCTTTCAGGACTGTGCTGAAGGCTGCAAAATGTGCCAACACATTTCAGTATTGTTACAGTTGGTTCCCCAGACACATGCAAGTGAACTGGATCGAGTCCCAGGATACAACAAGGCTAGCTCTTTTGCTTCCACTTAATGAGGACTTTCATCCTTCTAGCTAAAGAAAGGCAACATTCTCTGTGCAACAAATATACATTTTAAGCAAAACACACATTTTAAGGTCTGTCAATCCTAACATCCCACTTCTAGGCATCAATTCTGCATTAGTCAGGATTATTTTGGATGCAAGTGAGAGGAAGCCAACTCAAACTAGATTGTGGCCAGAAATATGGAAGTCCAAGGGGTGTCTCTGGTCTCAGGCTTGGGAGTTTAAGCTACATAATGAGGATTTTTTCCTATATCTATCTTGATTCTTCTGTCTGGTGAGCTTTAGCCTCAGGCAGGCTTTCTCCATGTAGCAGCAAACTGGCTTCTCAAAGCAGCAAGCCTGCATTTTTATAATTGTTTATGGTACCAAAGAAAGAAAGACCCTTCTTTTCCCAGATCCATATTTCACAGATTTTGGAGAGGGTCTGATTGACCCAGCTTGAGGTACATGCTTTTCCCTTGACCAATTGCAATGACCAGAGATATGGATTACTCTAAGCAGCCAAGCTTGGGCCATGTGTCATGTGCCAACCTTGCAATGTGAAATTTTAGCTCCTTCTAACAAGAGATGACTCTTTGTTCTCACCTTTGATTCTGGGTTGGCCCCGTGACTTGCTTTGGCCAGTAAAATGCACAGAAATGATGTTCTCATTCTGAACCTAGGCCCCTAGAGGGCTTGAGTGCTTCTGCACATTCTCTTGGCTCCCAGCCTCCATCATGAGAACAAGGCTGGGTTCACCTGCTGGATTGGGAGACCACAGGAAGCTGATGGGAGAGATACCAACAGAGTCCTTCTAGACCAGCCAGCCAATGCTGAACTTCCATTTGACTGCAGACCCCTAAGTGAGTTTAACCAAGCTCAGCTAAGTTGGGTCCAGAGCAGCAGGACCACCCAGGTGGCCTGCAGACTTGCAAGCAAAAGAAATGTGTATTGTTGCAAGCCACTGATGTTTCCTGGTGGTATGCATGTAGCGTTATTGTGGCGATGGATAACTGATATGGCTAGGTCAGACAGCTTCTGATATTGGCCACCTGGTAGCTGGGGCTGCACTGTCATCACCAGCAAGTTCTGCTGAGACTGGGTGAACTGTTCGGGCTTTGGGACTTCTTGGGACTGGTCTTAGAGTTTTGTGGAAAGGTTTAGTGCATAGTTATAATACGACTCAACTCTCTTGATTTGAGTGGATTTGAACTCATACATGGAAAATTATTTCTCTCATAAAACTGTACCATCCTGGATGCTCTTCTTATCCTTGGTGCAAGTTTCCTTCTGTCTAATTCCAAAGACAAGAAATCTACACCTACTAACTGTAGGAGTTTGTTGCTTTGGGGAGTTCCCAAATAGGTTGCCTGTGTTGGCAGGATTTTCTGCTGACTGTAGTGAGTACAAGTCTGGAATTTAGATTTAATGTCTTCAGCCATCTTAGAGGAAGAAAAAAAAAAGGTTTTTTCTTTGTTTGTTTTTCACTCCCAGGGTAGCTGTCAATTTTTAGGGCTCTCAAAACTAGGGAATGCTACTTTGGGGGCAAAATCAGTTGCAAGGGAGATATTATACCAACTAGTAATCAGCCTTACTTTCTCAGTCTTGAAACGTTTTTCACTCTCAGGGTAGTCGTCATTTTTTAGTGCTCTCAAAACTAAGGAATACTGCTTTGGGGGCAAAATCAGGTGCAAGGGAGATATTATATCAACTAGTAATCAGCCTTACTTTCTCAGTCTTGAAACTAAATTCTGGTTCCCCTGGAGTAGGCTCTGATTCTTTTAGAAAATATTGGGTTTTCCTTTGCTCTTTTCCATTTCTCAGATTCCTGCTACTTTCTACTGGGTTAGTGGTAGTTTTCTCATGGTTACAAATAGTCAAGGTGCAGTCCCAATCTTTTCTGCCATCCTTCCTCCAGAGACTATCTTATTCTCCTTGCAAGGGAGAGTTGCAATAACTTGTGGGTAGAAAAGCAAGACAGAGAAGCAGCAATGTGTTTCTGAGCCCTGGCCAGTAGCAACTGCAAAGGTCATTGTTATCTAGTGTCGCCACTTGTTATGGGTTGAATTGTGTCTCTCCAGAAGAAATGTTGGAGATATATGAGGTCCCCAACCCCCAGGACCTCAGAATGTAACCTGGTTTGGATGTAGGGTTGTTGCAGATGTAATTAGTTAAAATGAAGTCAGTCTGGAATAGGATGGGTTCTTAATTTAACATGACTTGTATTCTTATAAGAGAAGAAGAGACACAGACAGACACTGGGACAAACCATGTGAACTCAGAGGTAGAGACTGGAGTTGAGCTGCCACAAGCCTAGAACCCCAAGGAATGCCAGCAAGCATGAACAGCAAGAAGAGGCAAGGAAGGGTTTTCTTCTACAGGCTTTGGATGGAGTATTGCCCTGGCAACACTTTGAGTTCGGACTTTTAGACTCTACAATTCAGAGACAATAAGTTTCCTGTTGTTTTAAGCCACCAAGTTTGTGGTGCTTTGTTACGGCAGCCCTTAGGAAACGAAGACACCAAGCACTTCCATGTTTTAATGTCCAGCTCTGCAGGGATAAGCAGAGGGAAGGTGAATGTCCTTTAAATTCTCCCAGAAAGGGCACCTTAGCCCTCTGCATACTCCAGAAACACGTGGGTGAGTGGTCAGTTTACTTCTCTGGTTTACAAAAGAAGAATCACATTTTACTATGGGTCACACTTCAAAACAGCAAAAGCTGTAATCTTTCTTCTGTCCCCTGTTTTACACAATACAACATATCAATCTTCCTATTATAAAATGAAGGCTCTAAGGGGATCAGCAAATATCAAGACCAAAACTTATTCAAGTACATTGCTAAGGCCTCAAATGCCTGCTTGTTTGACTCATTTCATGAAAGATTTCAAGATGTTCCCTGCATGGACCCTAACATGTGATAGGAAAGAACAACCATGTGCAGTGCCCCAGCATTTTGTTCAAAGTACAAGATTAACACTTAAAATAGATTGTCGGTCTGACTGCCCTTTGTATGCCCTTTTTGTGTGCATGCCTAGTATTTTGGTATTTGCACTCAACCTGTATAATCCCAATCTTTTTTTATTTTTTTTTGGAGGTACTGGGGAATGAACCAAGGACCTTGTACATAGGAAGCAGGTGCTCAACCATTGATCTACATCTGCTCCCTAATGAGAGTTGGTTTTTTTATTTGTTTGTTTGTTTTCAGGAGGCACCAGGGATCAAAACTGGGACCTCATACATTGGAAGGAAGTGCTCAACCACTTGAACTACATCTGGTCCCCACAATCCCAATCCTTTTAATTCATAAAATGGGAGATGGCTTGAGTGGTGATTATTGGAAGGCTTAAGCACATGGACCATCACTACACTTGGGAGAGTTACTTTCTATCCCAGTTACCACACCTGCCCTGAGCCCTACTTGTCCCCAAGAGATAAGGGTTCTGACAATCCTGGGCCTAATTTAGCCACAGGACAGTCATGGGGCACATCCAAGGTCCTTTCACCACTTTCTAGTCTTTCCCAGATGCTCTTTAACTGACTGGACATTACAGTGGTTCTCTTATTGACCCTAGCCCTCTGTACTTGCCCACCTTCTCTACCAAGTACAGATTGACACAGAAGGTTCATTTTGTTGTTCTTTGGGATTCCTTTGCCCAGGTCCTTGGCACCCTCCCCGTTGGTGGTTGGCAAAAGGGTGTTGGCATCTGCTTCTGGACACACTGTGTGTCTGTGATTGTGGCTCTTCCATCTGTGTTAGGTCCTCCCTGATCCTGCCTCTTAAGCCTTAAGGGTGATTTTGTAATCGCTCTTAACAACTGGAAGAATTTAGGAAGCTAAGCTTCAGACAGGCCTGGCCATTCTTCCTGGATTTATTATTCCTTTTTCTTTTTTTCATACTTGCATCTTATTTTTTTAAAAATGCAAAAGATGCTTAATAATTACAAAAATTCAAACATAACAGAAACATATAAAATATACAGCAATCTTACTCCCAAGATTCTGTCTTATACAGTTGAATGTATATTCTTAAAACATTGTTCTTTCTTTAAAAATGTACATATTTAAAAAATCATAATAATAAATGTACATAGACTCAAAAGTCAAATAGTTCAACAAGATTTACAATGAAAAAGAAGTTTCCTTTGCTCCACTCCTCCTCACTCCTGTGTTTTGGTTCTCCTTTTCTGCGTGTTTTTGTTTCTCATTTTCAATTTGGAGTCTTTTCTCAACTATCTGTTGCTCTTCTCTTGTTCATGTTTCATTAAAAGTGAGGTACTCTAAATCAGATTGAAGGTCTGTTTGCAGGGGGGGAAGGGTCTTGTAAACCATACAGAGAAATTAGTTGGGCACTCAGATATTTTGTTGGATTCCTCCAAATGTCCTTGTCTATTGGCCTTTTCTCTGGGTTCCTTGGTTTCTCCAGGAGAGAAGCCTCTCATCTCCTGCCTGGAGTACTGGGTGGAGGGGAGATAATATACCCGACCGACATCACTCTGAGGACACAGCTGCACAAGGAGATGGGGACCCACTGTCTAGCGTGGAGACTTTCAATGCCTCTCTCCTTCATTCCATTCCTACCCTCCATCCTCACCCTCATTGCCACCCCGCTCCCCAATTGGCCCTCCTCTGAGCCTGGTGTCACTGGAGTAGCCTTTTCCAACAAGTTTTTGAGAGTATTAATCAGTACAGAAAATGATTTGTGTAACTATTTTAATTCTCCTGAGAATGGTACAAAGCTGGTACCATTTTAGAAGTCTGTGAGACAAATGGATGCATTTCATGCAAAGGATGCCTTAAGGCATTAGGGCTTAATTTTCTCCTGAATGCTGGTTGGGAAGGGCTCTTCCGGTTCGGCTCAGCCTCTCTCCAGTATCCTGGGTCAGGTGCAGGGTTGTTGCCTGGATGTGCCAGATGGGAAAGCAGATCTAAAGGTCTAACTCCTTACTTACAGGCTCTCAAACACTCTTCCTGTTTTCAGGCCCTTCCCAAGGATCGGGGTAACTGACACCTCCAAAGCCTGAGTCTTTATAGTGGCCACTCTGATCCTGTGGCATGGTGTTTGGCTTTCTCAGTTCTTTAATGCTTTGGAAGTTTCCAGCTTCCAAAAATGCATTGAGGTCTTTTTTCACTATGGTGTCCTCTTACATTCTTTTAGTTCTTGTGGGTTCTTATCATGATTTTTTTTCTTCCAGTCTCATTTAATGGGGTTTTGTAAGAGAGTAAACATACATGTTGAATCTGCCATGCTAGGCCTGAAGTCTTCAGACTTTTAAAGTCAATATGTACATGTTTAAATGTGTTCTACTCTATTTCAAAAATTGAGTTCTTGAGGACTTTTGTCTTGCTTAAAAAAATCATCGTAAATTATTTTAATAGAAAAAGACATTGGGCCTAGAGAGTTCAGAATTTAAAAGCAATATTAATTTTCCTGTAAGGATTTCATTAATTCTTATAGGTATAAGAATAGCAACAAAATCTAATCATTACTGCTCTTATCTAGCTTTATGTAACTCTTCAAGAGGAAAGGCATTCTTTTGCTATCACTACCAACACTTATTAACAGAGAGCTCACATCATCCAGATCACCTATTTTACCCATTGTCATGATAAACAAAGCAGGAAGTCACACAAAGGAAGCAGCTACTCTTTTGTGAATTGCATGCTGGCCTTGTTGGGACAATTTAATGCAAAGTCTGACCCCTAACCTATTATCACAGGTAAGCTGCCACACATGTAAATATTATTAAATATATATATATATAAACTGGATCATAACACACCACTATTTTGCATTCTTCTTTTAAAAAATAACTTCCCAAATTGTTTCTAATTTTCTCTTGCAAGTCAAGCAATTTTATAATAATGCTCTTATACATGTTTTTGCTCATTTATTTACATATTTCTGTAAATATTTTTTTGGAAGTAGAATTCTGAGTCAAAGGGTCTGCACCCTTCACATTGTGATAGATAAGGCCAATTGTCTTTCAAAAAGCTTCTATCAATTTATACTTTCCCATCAGACCGCCCATTTTTTCAGTCCCTCACCAAAACTATATTTATTTTCTGCTTTTAATCATTGCCTATCTGATAAGCGAGGCAGTATAATTTTAGTTAACATTCTTTTGATCATTAGTGAGGCAGTATTTGTTCTACTTTTAGTGTCAATTTGCAAGCAGATACTTTTCTCCGGCTCCTGAGAAATAGAAGAAGAATGACTCACTCAGTCCTAAATTCTTTAACAAGTCCAGATGCTTGTTCATTGAAGGGCAATTTTCCTCAACAACATGAATTATCTGAATAGCTTATCTTGTCTTCCTCTGGATTCCATCATGAGTGTAGCATTTTAGAAATGTGCCAGGTCAGGGCTAAAATGCTGTCTCTCTGGTGCCTCTGCCTCTAGCGTTTTCTGAGAATAGTATGAGCTTTCAGGATTACTCTCTGTAGCTATAGCAAGAACAGCATCTTTAATAACCTTTCTTGGTGCATTAGTCTAATCTTTGAGAGTTTCTTTCTGTAGTAGTTCTTGGTGATAATCATTAGTCATATTGTGATTTTTCTTCTTCCAGGCCTTCAGAAAGTTTGCATTTTCCCACTCCTCTGGGGTAAGACGTAGCTGTGTGATGTGTGGCGGAAGAATTATTGGCCAGCGCACAATTTGCCACAGTGTCTTCCCCCACCTTGGGGATCAGGGAAGCATTTGAGTTGGGGTCTTCTCAGCCTGGGTCTCTGAGTGTCTCAGATGTGCAGAGCTCCCAGCTCACCCCATTCAACATGTAGAATGGGCTAAAAATAAACTTCTGGGTGAAACTACCAAGATTTTAGAGTTCTTTATTATTACAGCAAAACCCAATCTATCTAAATTGATCCTGAAATTTGTGCTGTAACTGGGATGTGACCATCACACTGGCCTAGGGTCAAGTGATAATTTGTGAGGAAAATTTTATCAGTGGTGGGAGGATGACAATTCATATTATTTTGTGGTAAAATAAATAAAATTTGCCTGCTATAACTTGGAAGGCAGATGAAGTTACTCAATAGACCAGTTGTTCTTGTGTATCAAGAGAGAAAAGAGAAGGTTAGAACTGTATGTTGGTTGCTATTGATTGTACTGGCAAAATATTTCAGGAGACAAATGAGCTTAGGAAAAAAATGGACCAGTTTTTTAAGTAGAAGTAAAAAGCACAGAGAGAGTCCAGAAATCCAGGGGCTGTAATATTGGAAGGGGAAATTGTTTCTCAACCCTGTGGGGGCAAAAAGATAAAACTGAGAAGGCCTTTGAACCACAAAGGTCAATTACAACTCAGGCTTGCATTTAGGATCAAGGGTGTGGCCAACTCAGTCACTGTTAAATTACTCTGAACCGATTACTGTGTCTTAGGGTGAAGGGCCAACTCAGTCTAGCATACAGTAATTACTTTTGATTAGACAAAATTGCTGAGGGAAAATAGGCTAAACAAATTACTCTCTCACAAAACCCTGTTAGGCTTAAAGTACCTGAAATGAAGTCAAGAAAGAGGCATGGGAACAGGAAAGCAAAGAAATATGATCATATAAGATGGACATCTTGAAAAGAGCTATGGGTGTACAAATGATCAGAATCAAATAGATAAGATCAACACTAGCTCTGATTAAAAGTTTCTGTGACTATTCTTGATTTTAAACAATACTTGATCCCTCAACTAACTATGGGTAGGAAGGGAGGATGACATATTCTCCAATACCATCTTAAGAGGTAGCCCAGTTGGAAGATGGAATGAGAGCAAACTTTTAGAATGTGGAACAGGGGCCACAGAGGAAAATTGACAAGGTCAATATTCCCAGGGAGACAAAGACTTAAGCAAAGAAAATTCCTTACCCTTAAGTCAGGAAGCTTTCAAACTTTCTACCCAGTGGGATTTCAAAATTGTTAAGGACCACAATCTGCATGTATTTTTATTTCTTTTCTCCAAAATGGAAGTGTTTATGGTGGTTTTCCAGTCCCTGTACCTCCATTATAAATTGGGTACATAGGTGGTAGAGAATTTGCATTTTTTTTTTTTTAAATTCATAGGTGTTACAGGTGTGAATTGCTTTATTCTCTTCATCTGCCTTGGAAGCATGTGTTGGGATCATGCCTCCATTGGCCTGGGTCTCTAAAGGACCATAGTGAAGAGTCCCTTGCTCACCAGGTTGTAGATTAAAGAAATAAATTCTATTTGTCAAACCACTTAGATTTAGGGATTTTTATTACTTCAGGTGTTGGTCAGTCTCTATTCCCTTGTACCTCTCCTCCAATAACCTGGCAGCAATTTTGAATGATGAAGTGGAGAACAGTAGAAATAGTATGGGCTCTCATCTACGCAAGTCATTTAGCCTATGATGCTGCTAGGCAGCATAAAAACTCAAAAACCCCAAATCGCAGATGGGACCCAAAATGTTATGTCTTTTTTCACAAGTTTAGATATAAACACAAATACTCTTAAATTGAGAAACCAAGTTGGTATGACTCTCTGTGTCCCATCTGCTGATGTAGATGGAGATTAGCTTTAACCAAGTTGATAATACTTTATTCTTTACACTGATGTGATGTAAAGATCCAGATAGTGTTCTGAAGGGAATATGCAATGACCCTTTGTGTATTGTGATCAGTTAAAGAGGAAGAGGGTTACAAAGGGAGGAAAAGGGATGGAGCCCCAATAAAATGTAGCTTTTGCTCTGCTTAGCTGGGTTAAATATCTGGCAGTCATCTGCCATTGAAGCACTAGGAATTGAATGACTCCCCCTGATGTATCCTGCTGCCTTGCTTTCTGCATTACTGGAATTGGAGGCTTTGTGTGCCGTGAACTAAAGCACCTACCTACTCAAGCTGTGATCAGTGCCCTGATGACAATATTGCTCCCAGTCCCGGCCCAGTGTTGCCTCAAAAGATAGGTTAAGCTGGTACTGCATGCCAATATTCCCTGACTCTCCATATTATACCCCATATGACTTATGGTTTGGGCCCTTCCTCTTTAGGGCCCAAACCTGCCATGAAAATGGTTAGGATAAGTTCCAGCATCAGCTGTCTTTCTCTATTGGTCAACTGACATAGGGCAGCCCACTGGTCTTCATTTCTCTTTCTGCAGATAAGCTCTCTCTTTTCTTACAATATTGCTTTGGTCAGTGCATTGTTAATCTATCAGACTAACTTGAAAAACTTTTGAACCCAAAAGGAAGGGATTAATATACCAGGGTTTTCTTCTCAAGAGGGCCCTCTGTTTCTGGTGAATATGTGAATACAACTCGGCATGGGGGAGAATTTTATCTTGCAGAATCCCATGGTTATATGTTGAAGAGATGACAGGAATCCACTGGCCAAAAAAGTTTGAGTCCCATGTTTTCATTCAACAAAGTATTTTATTATATAATTCTTCGAAAGATCAAAGTAGGATTACTGTAGAAACCGTTATTTTTAGGTAAAGAAAGGAGATAATATATATATAAAAAAAACGTGTACCTTAATTTCCTACCCATTTAAGAGAAAAGTGCCTGGAGAGTAGGAGTTTGAAGAAATTGAAAAGTTCTAATGGACTGACACTGAGAAAAATCTACCAAAAATAAAGGGAGTACTTTAGATCTATATATGTATATAGAAGCGATGTTTGATGGTTTGCATTCATGTGGTAAGTCTTTTTTGTACTTAATCTTGGTAGGGACATTGGTATTTCTGTCTATTTTCAAATAAATTTTATCTCACTGTACTAAACATAGATTTTTGTCTATACCTAATATATAGAGAGATTTATAAAAACAGACTTCTGATTTTCTGTATCAATTGAAACTTATTCAGACAATAATAATAACAGTAATAATAGTAATTAGTGCTTATTATGTCAGGCACACTTCTAGCACTTTACATTCATTATCTTATTTAATCCTCAAAACAATGCTATGAGAATTACTTTTCTCATTTTACAGATGAGAACATTAAAATTTAGACAGATTAGCTAACTTATTCATAGTTATCCATCTCATTAGTGGCTTAGCATGGATTTGAATTCAGGGTTCTCTTTCTCCTCCATGCATAGGATCCATGCATACCTCCTATGATTACTATAGTTACTACAAAATTAGTGAACAGGAAGCCATTTACATTTTTTTTCTAGCTTCACCAATTTTTATTACAAAAATCAGAAAAATACAAATTCATTACAATATTTTCACAGGCCATTTACATTTTAGTTCTACAATCTAAAATAAGTTACAATTTGTTATTCTCTTCCTTTACATCCCCATCCCCATATATAGAGCTTACTTTCCCTAAGAATTACTTTCTAGAATTTATTTTGTTTAGGTTAATATTGAATTTTGACTATATTCACTAAACGTAAGTAACTAAGGTTGGAATTAAAAATCATTATGGGAGAGGAGGGCAAAAACCTAATAGCTATAGGTGCTCCATGGGGGAGAATAGTGTTGACTATTTAAAAATAACCCCAAATCGATTTCTTATAAAAGGCACATATCTTGGTGTCACTAAATCCATCTCATTTTTTTGGATTAAAAAAAAATACCAGCGTGGGCATTGATCATATCTGTATAGGCTTTGTTGAAAGAGTAACTGCAACATGACCATGAACTCTTGGAACCATTGTCATTGCTGATTAAGTTTTGCCCAGCACATTGGCAGTGAAGCTATCTATACTATACTCAAGATTGCAGGTATACCAGCCAAACATAAAGCCTCCTCATTCTATAATGCAGTTACCTGGGACAGAAGAAGTAGAACTCCCAAATGCAGCCCAGTTCAACCTCACGAAGATTAGGCTATCCTAATCAACCTCAGACTGTCAACATTTGGAAAAAATTTAAAAGCAATTAGTATAGGGTTTAACTTTTTTTCTTTTCATTCATTTCTTTGTTTACATTTATTGTTTGAAATGAAATGAAAATGTGGAGAACCATGGTAAGGGCTGAAAAAAAGGAGAACCTTAAGACCAGAAGAAGAAAGCCTAGTTAGCCCTTATCTGCATTTAATGGAAGAGAGGCCTGGGAACAGAAACAGAATTTTTGAACACCTAGCATGTGCCAGTTATTTTATGTATAATTGCACTGCTCACATTGGCCTGTGAGTTTGTTATTAAAATCCTTATTTTACAGGTGTGGAAACTAAAAATCAGAAAATTTAAATACGTCTTCCAAGATTACACAACTTACCAGTGTGAAAGCTTGAATTTGAAGCCATACTTTCCTAGGTCTACCAAATTTAGTGCTATTTCCATTATATAAAACCACTTCCAATTGTCCCAGTTAACCAGAGAAAGAAAAATAAACTAATCCAAGGTTTATCCTCTCCCTCCAGTGGGCAGTTATTTTCTGTTTCTGGATACACTGAATAAACTAGTATGGTAGGGAAATGCTTCAAAATTAAAATTTTTTTTTTAAAGTTCATTGAATTGTTCTTCCCTCACCATTTAAGAATCAGAAGAGGTTTCTGGGTACACTAATTTCAGGGTAGGGAGGACACAGAAAAATAAAGAAACAAATTTTTGTCTTTTTGAGCTTTTACTTGGACTTCATAAGTTTATGGGCAATGGAACAATAACTTTTTTCTCTTTTTTAAAATCTACAATTCCAAAATTGTTTAATACAATACTAAGAGGGAAGTCTAGAGGACTCACAGTATCGGTTTACACCATAAACCATAAAGTAGAGAAAACTGTGTGATGACAAATGAGCCATTATCCTACCCAAAAGGAGATGTATTTGACTGACATGTAAGAAAGGAAGAATCTGAGAGGATATGATGGTTTATACGTCAGTAGAGCCCTGAGAAGAAGGGTGTAGGACTGGGGTGATAGAAAATTGCTAGATACTCCAAGCAATCTTTAGGAGATCTGAGAATAGGATAAACTGTGTTATGGCTTCTCTAGGTAAATTCTAGGAGTTTGAAACCTTGTAAAGAAACCTTGTGTTTGGCACGAAGCCTTAGTGGTAGGGAGGTCGTGACTGAAGGATATGAGAGGGCAGATGGCAGATGGGCCCCAGGATACCGACAGAGTCCATGCACTAGAATGGCATGAAGAATCAGCTGAGCGTTACCCAGCCCTTGAGATATAGGCAGCAGGGGCTGAGAGGGTTTATGAACCAGAAGAGTGCTCAAAATTGGAAGACAGGAGAAGACAAATGGGTGCACGTTAAGACTGAAGGTCACAGCAGGACACCACATGTGTGGTGGGGTCAGAGACCAGGTAGGTTGAACCATACCTTAGTGCAGGTCAGTTTGATTGGAGGATGGCTGGCAGGAAGGGTGCTCTTTCCCTGATGCCAGGACAATAAGCAAAATCCATTTAGAAATTTCCTCTATTTTGCAGAGAAAGGAAGGAGAAGATGGATAGGAATAGAATTATGAAATGACTATACAAAAGTGAATGAATTTTAAATGGGTAGCTATTGAATTACCTATGAAAAGGGGTGTTTAAATGAAGCTATTTCAATCTCAGTTTCAACTTCTAAGAAATTTCTAGGAAATTGCTCTCATATTTCAAAGTGAGATGTCAGCCTCTCTATGCATAAGTGCAGTTGAGAATTGTTTACAATCCTTATCTCCTTAGCCATTTGAGCTTATAACAAAGATAATGTGGGAGAGTCTGGGAGAGGTTGGAATTGAGGGATTTCTGTAAAGAGAGCTGCTGGTGAACTGTGTCTTCCTTCTCCATGTGGGGAGGCCTTGAGGGTGCTTCCTTCTCACTGCAAGAAGGGGTCCAAAAAGGAGTGATGCCTGACTCATGCCTAAGAAAGAGAAACTAGCTGGCAGAAGTGGCTGGCAGCATTGAATGAGAGTGGGGAGGTGAATTGGACACCTACTATAAATCTTTCAAATCCTCTAGAGGCTTTACCTCTTACTCTAGCCACTACTGCAGCAACCAGTTCCATGCAGGCTTCAACAAATTTTGGCAGGGGCAAACTGATTGTACTTCATCTTGAACTTCTTGCTTCCTGCATGGAGGCTTCCCTGAGGCCGTGGGCATGGCATGCCGCAGGAACCTGCTGAGCACTAATGTACCTGGCTCCTAGACTTGTGGAGGGGTTAAGGCCCTGGGGACAACCTTGATTAGTAAAGGATGGGGCATGCCAGATAAATTTCTTTCTCTTCACTCAGGTAGATGGCTCTGAAATGGATTGTGTAAGAGTCCTTAGAGGTTGTGCAGAAATGGATTTCCCATAGCAGTGGTCAATGCATCTGTGGTAGTCTGACTAATGGACCCCAAAGATGTCCATGTTCTAATCCCTGTAAACTGTGAATATGTTATGTTACATGGCAAAAAAGTTAAGGATCTTGAGATGGGAGATTGTCCTAGATTAGCACGGTGGGTCCAAAGTAATCACAAGTGTCTTTAAAAGAAAAGAGCAGCAGAGTTAGAGGTCCTAGGAGATGTGATGATGGAGGCAAGAGACTGGTGTGAAGTGAGAAAGGAGTCACAAGCCAAGGAATGTGGGCAGCCTCTAGAATCTGAAAGAGGCAAGGGAAGGGATTCTCCCCTAGAGCCTCCAGAAGAAACTAACTCTGCTGACACGTTGATTATAGCCCACAAGACCCATTTCAGTCTTTTGACCTCCAGAACTTTAAGATAATAAATCTGTTTTTTGTTTTGTTTTGTTTTGTTTTGTTTTGTTTTGATTCTGGGGCCAGAGATTGAACTGGGACCTCATATGTGGGAAGCTGGCATACAGCCACTGAGCCACATCAGTTCCCCTGAGTTGGTTTTTTAGTTTGTTTATTTGTTGTTTTTTGCTTTTAGGAGGCACCGGGGACCGAACACAGGATCTCCCATGTGGGAAGCAGGTGCTTAGCCACTTGAGCCACATCCGCTTCCCTATTTTTTATTAGAGATATTGTAGGTTTACAGAAAAGAATCTAGCAGAAAATACAGAGTTCCCATATAGCCCACCTATTATTGAGATCCTACCTCTTTTTTTTTTTTTTTTTTTAGGAAGCACCAGGGATTGAACCCAGGACCTCGCACATGGGAAGCAGGCACTCAACCAACTAAGCCACACCTACTCCCTGAGATCCTACTACTTTTAAGTGGCCTTTTCTTAATCCAATGCTCACCTGTTACTGTAATTTTTTTTTTTTTTGGTTACTGCGGCTGGGGATTGAACCCAAGACCTCTGATGTGGGAAGCCAATGCTCAACCATTGAGCCACATTGCCTCCTTACTGCAATCTTTTTTAAAAAATTACATTTGGTGCACTTTTCCCCAAACCCACATTGTTGTTGTTATTATTATTATTATTATTATTATTATTATCATCATTTATACATGAACATACATAAACAATAAGTGTATAGTAAAATTTGTGAACTTACAAAGCAAACATGCATAACATCATACAGGGTTCCCATATATCAACCTATCACCTTGTTCTGAGATATTTATCACAAATTGTGAAAGAATATCATCAAAATCTTACTACTAACTATAGTCCATATCTTACATTTGGTGTATTTTCCCCAACCCACCCAATTATTATTTTTTAAAATATATTTTTATTGCAAAAGTTGTGAAATTTTAAAACAATCATGCACATGTGCAGAATTCCCATACAACACCCCTCCATCAACACACCACACCGTGGTGGAACATTTGTTACAGATTATGAGATAATATCATCACACTATTACCACTAACCATGGTCTACAGTGTACATTTGGCACACTTTTTCCATTCTCCCCCATTATCAACACAATACATCTTTGGCATAGGTGCATGAATATTGCAGTATTGCTGTTAACCATAGTTCATAGGTCACTCCAGCTGTATTTTTCCCATGCTTCTCCACATTCCCACCACCCTGAATAGTGATGTACATCTGCTCTAGTTTACAAAGGACACCCTTGCACCTATACCATCAATCACAATTCTCATCCACCTCTGGGTTTACTGTGTTATTCAGTCCCTAGATTATTCTCTAGCTTTCTTTCAATTGACATTTACATCCCTACACCACTCTTTCCAGCCACATTCCCATTTATAAACCAGCTGTTACTGTAATGTGTTACCATCAACTCTATACATTTCCACACTTTTACAGTAAAGTTAATTAAAAATTCTACATACATTAAGCATCAATAGTCCATCTCAGTTCTCCTCTTATCTCCTTTAAGAATCCACCGCCTACCACCAGGTCTTGAAGATGTTTTTCTACGTTTTTTGTAAGCCTGTCAAACCCACCCAGCTCTGGCAGAACAGTCCATTCAACAAATGGTGCTGGAAGAACTGGATATCCATAGCCAAAAGAAAGAAAGAGGACCCCTATCTCACACCTTATTAAAAAGTTAACTCAAAATGGATCAAAAACCTAAATATAAAAGTAAAAACCAAAAAGCTTCTAGAAGAAAATGTAAAATCTGTGCTGTTTTAAGCCACTGATTTTGTGGTAGTTTGTACATCAGCAAGAGAAAACTAATACAGCATCCATGTTTCATTTTCCCATCCCTCCTTTCTGCTCTTTGGGATCACATTCCCAAATTAAGTGTGTGTACAGAAGTTTTTGTCTCATAATCTGCTTTTGGTGGGGGACTGGCTAAGACAGAAACTGATTGGACTTCTACTGATAATTTCTATGTAGTGTTTTTACTGTGGACCAGATTTAGAACATGTGCATTTTGTTTGTCTTCGATTCCATCCAAGATGGCTGTTGGCAGGAAAAGGAACCCTCCGAAGAAAGATGCTCAAGGGTGCCCAATATCCAGGAATGGAGGTAGAAGCTGTTAAGTGGCCAGCCACAGAGTGCCCTCACATGTTAGGGAATTGAAAATAAGATCCTTAGGAATGGGGAGGCAGTGTGGATATGTGTTGGTGGTATTTCAGTAGAGAGCTAACTCATAAAACATAAACCTTTAAGTATTTACAATGGACAAAATTTAATGCGGGAAATAGTTTACACAAGGTGACAAAGGAGCTGAATTCCAAACAAGGGATGAAGAGGTAACACATAGATTAGCAAGAACAGGAAGCCACTACATCCTGAGGTTAGAAGGACAAAGGAAGAGATGTTGTCACTGGTTTCCATGGGCTGGGGTCACTGGAAATAAGCTGAAAAAATCCCACTACTGAAAAGTGGGACTTTTCAGTAGTGTTTCTAAGGGAATACAATCACTGCTGGAGAAGTCAGCGGTGGCAATGTGAGATGGGGAAAAGTATCCTGACTTCTCCCTTCTCTCTTACTTTCCAATTCCCTTCCAGCGTCTCCAATTGGCCAAACCCAGAGGGAGCCAGTGCCCCTGCTATATAGGGCAGAGCCTGCAAAGAGTAAAGGATGGATCTGAGAGCAAATGGGACTGGCAAGGGCACATTGCCAAAGAACCTATGAAGAAACACCCATGAAAGAAAGAATCCGTTTTAAACACCTGCCCTTCTCTGTGGAAACCAAGTCCAGTGATGCCAAATGAATAAAATTGCTTCCTACCTTTAGTGCCTCTCCCTTTCCATACTCTAAGTGGAAGGTAGCAGGTAGGACATGTTCAGGGAGATGCTGACAGAATGAAGAAAGAAGAATCTGCCCTCCCTCCTTTTCCACTGCTGGCTTCCTACCCAAAACAGACTTAAGCTTGGGTAGGCAGAAAATTGAATTCTGAACAAATTTTGGATTTTGGTTATTATTTTGGAACACATCTTAATTGCTAAAACAAACCTGATTTAGGCACTAACGTGACTGTAGAACATTATTATCTGAGAAAAGACAAGAACACATGTTCTTAATCTTAATCTGAGTCCCTGTGGGTGTGAACCCATTGTAAATTGGTTCTTTTGAAGATGTGCTTTTTAGTTAAGGTGTGGTGACCTGAATCAGGTTAGAATCAGGTTAGAGACCTTAATCCAGATTACTGCAGGCCTTAGAAAGAGAACTGGGGAGGCACAGAGCAGGAAAGGAGAGGGCATCGCCATGTGATGGGAGGCAGAGGCCCAAACAAAGGACCCCAAAGACTGCTGGCAGCCGCACTGGAGACTACAGACTCCAAGAGAAAGCAAGCCTTGTTGATGTCTTGATTTTTGACAATCATTTTGACTCAAAACCATAAGCCAATAACTTCCTATTGTTTAATCCAACCCAGTGTGTGGTTTTTTGTCATAGCAGCCTGGCAAACCAAGACAGTCATAGACTTTATGGGGCCTGCCCTATGTTTCATCCTAGGTGGAAGGAATATGTTAGCTTTCCCTTCCTCTTCCAAATAGTTATGCAAAGAAATGTGTGAGAGAAGACTAAAGTTTAGTTGAGCTCTCCTAATCCATCTGTGCATGGGAAGCTTTGGGACTGGTGCCACTGAAGTCCTTCTCACTTGGCCAGAGAAAGATACTACATTCCTCCCTCTATATCCACTTGTGGATGGGCCCTTGGTCATATGACTTTTTGTTTTTGTGTATTGTTTGTTTATTTTGTTTTTACTGTCTTCACTGTAGGGACTGAAATGTGGGAATGGCTGACATCTATTATTTTGGGACTTTTCAGCTAGCAACTCAGACAGAAATATTCTATTTTAACATCCATTCTTGGAATGATTTTTTCATCAACAGATAAAAGGGATATGTAAGTTATGTTTAATTATACCTACAAACCTCCATCTTTGCATGCCTACCTTTTGTGGTATTTTACAAATATTGAAGGTATGCCTGCTCCACAAACTCAAGTAATCCTAGATAAGATAGGAGCAAGTCAGCTTAAAATCAGAGTTATGACCCTTGAATATAAGGGTATGCAGAAAGGAAGTCGACTGTCAGAAATCACTGCTGATTTTGGAACAGAGACAGTGATGAGATCACTTTTGAAACATATTACAGAAGTTATGGGCCTGAAAAGACCCCAGCTATAGGTAATGAAGTGTTGAAAGTATGAAATGTCTTCTCGAAGGGGGAAGGCTGGGCACATTAGGAAGGTCTTTGCTTTGAAGGGAAAGATTAGACCCCAGAATCAGGCTAGGAAGAGATCCCAAAGCTAGCAACTAGGGCATTACAGCAAGCTTGGGAGATACGGGGGAGCCAGAGGGGAGTCAAAAAGTGGAACCAAAAATTACTTCTCAAACTAAATGACCATGCCTCGCAGACTCTGTGACTCTAGGAAAATGGGAAAAAGGCAGATTGGGTTGGTGTTCCATCCACTGCTTCTGTCTGTTTTGGCAAAGATAGCTACTTGTCCTGACTGTGCAAAGTCTACCTGAAGCTTGGCTCCTGTCAAAAGCAGCCATACCTACACTGGGGCTAAGCAATATGGGTTGTATGGTGATGGGCAAGGCCAGTTCTGGGACAAAGGAGAACCTTCTGAGTAGGTGAATAGTGATTCTCAAGTGGAAAAAAGACGAGCACTTCAATAAGATTTAGGTGGGGTACCATGATATAATTATCATTCCTAGAGTTGCAAAGCATTACTAGGGGCAATATGATGCAGAATAGCACATACACACAACATGGATGAGAGCAGATGAAGGCTGGATTAGGGTGCTCAGCACTGGGCTAAAGAAGTTTCTAAGGAAGTACACAAGGATTGTGACCTTGGAAGAGAAGACCATGCTTGGAGGGAGCCCATGAAAAAGAACAGAGGAACCTTGAGTATCTGCCCAGCTTCTACCATGGGGACAGTATGGGGGGCATGGTGACCCAGCCAATGCTAATGGATATCTGTGAGGATCCCTCATTTATAGCTGATGCAATCAGCCAAAGTGATTCCCATTCAGCTCTACCTTAACCCCTCACTGTGGATTTCCCATTTGTAATATCCCAGAAAACTTATGCATTCCAATGCCACTCCCAACCCCATCACAGGATAAAAACAGAAACAGAAATTTGGGCCCTTATACCCACGGGAGTACAGGGCTTGGCAGGGAAAACTCTAACACCTTTACTTAGTGTGACCATGGGGGAAAAACTTGAGATTCTTCTGCCAAGTTGGGACATGTGGAAATGTGCCATCTCTATTATATTTGCTCCCAAATAACATTTTCTGACACTATGACCCCATCCCAGAATTTACATTCTTATTTTAATGAAATCTAATTAATACTCTACTTCAATTTTGATTTCCAAGGCAGACTGAAAATATGAGTGGCACCAAGACTTTTATCAGTTGCAGCTGTCTTTGACACTGTAATCCACATTAGCTCCATAATCTCAGCATCAGCAAATGTTATCCAGAGGTTTGTAGAGGCTCCTAAAACGATCTTTCCCCCTTCTCCCTTCCCTGGCTGGCTTGGGGTATGGTTGGAAAGTAATCTCTGAAAGATCAGATAGACTGCTTCTTGACGGAGGTTGTTCCAAAAGTATGGACAGAAAAATAGGACTCAATGTTTTATTTTATAATTATTAGCAATTTATGAGTTCTTAAAGTAATACCATATTGGATAAAGATTTATTTACTGTTTTAAAAGTGCTTTCATGTACAAGTCTTGGACATTTCCTGTTAGAAATACATTTAGCATAACCCTGGAAAGTCTACACTGAAGGCAGAGTAGACAGCTCTGCAATTGCTGAATTTAAGTCCTGTCTTAGAAAGGCAGGGCAGGCAGCAGGCCTGGCTTCACAGGGTCCCATATGGAATGATAAGCAGCGAGTTCTTCAAGCCAGTCCACAGAGGGCTAGCCTTCTGTGTCATGTTTGAGTGTCTTATGCTAACCTCTTAGGCTGATAGTGAAAACACTAGGAAAATGCTGAGCTTGGAAGATGCCAGAAATTCTCTCCCCCTACTTGTTTTTGTTTAAATAAATACAGCCATTAGGCTACTATTAGGGGTTATTGGCTTGCTTAAACCAATTTTTCAAAATTAATCTCTTTTGAGTTATACAAACATATATACAATACAAACCTACCAAAAATATTTTTAAATAATTTAAAAATTAATCTTTTTTTTAAAACTAAAAGTCTCCCAAGATTGAATATAAGCTGGCAAGAGAGGACTGAATGAGGTTCAGGAAAAATCTCAGTGAGGTCTCAAACTGTAAAAGATAATTTTTTAACCAAAAAATTCATTTAACATTATAACTATAAGCATTAAAAAAGAATTTCTCTTTGGTAATTTCCATATAAGACAGCAGTATTCTTATATTGTATCTTGCTTTCTATTTTTAGACATGGTATGGCAGAGCTGGTAAAGTATGAAAGGAAATAATAGTTTTTTGGTTTTTTTTAAGTTTGTATTTAATTTTTTTGGTGTGTGTGTGTGTGTGTTAATTTTAAGACTGTTTTCAGGTATTCTCAAATGTAGACCAAGACCTTAGAGAGAAATGAACATGACCGAAAAATCAGAAAATGAGACCCTATCAAGTACTAATGATCGACTACTCTCTGCACATGAGGTCAATACCTCTGTTGACCTGATGTGCATGTTAGGGCAGATGGACTGCTAGCAACAGAGACCAACTCTGGCTGATTTAAACATATAAGGACTTTGTGGGAAGGATTCCAGATAGTTCACAGATCCCAAGGAAGTGCCAAGTTACCAAACCTCTGGAAGGACAGAAGCTGGAGCAGCTCCAAGGATCACAGTCGGGAGTTCACTGACAGCGTTTTCTCTGGGTGGTACCCTTGGAAACACTCATCCCCAATGACTTCCATCTGCTTTTTTTTTTTTGAGTAAGATTATTTTATTTTATTATTATTTTTTTTAATCTTTTTTTTTTTATTGTGGGTAAAAATCAAAGTTTTCACAATACATACCAACATTTGCAAAATGATATATAAATATATATGTGTATATGTGCATTTGCTTACAAAAATGTTATTTATATATATATATAAATATATTTTAAGAGGTGCTTAGATTACCCAAAATATTACACGGAACCCACTGGGATTCCCATGTTGCCCACCTCCCACACCTCCCACCACATCCCGCACAAACATTTTCCATCTGCTTTTCACCCTGCTCTAGATAGATTTAGGCTCCCAGGAAAGAAAGTCTGGTTGGTCTGGCCTGGGTCACATGCCCAACCCTCAGATCCCTTGAGACAGTCCCACAAGGTCAGAAATGGAAGGCAGATGCTCCTCCAAAGGAAAAGCAGAGATTGTTGCTAAGAGAAGCAGGGCGGGAGGCTTGACAGGCAGAAGTGACAGGCTTCTACCACACTGCTGCAAAGCAGAACAGTCAAATGGAGCTCTCTTTCCTCCTGCTCTTGAACCTTAACATCTAACACAAAGACTGCATGAAAGCAGGCAGAGACAATATTCAGATCAAGAATCTGCTTTGGCATGCTTTATTTCTCCCTTTGATGTTTTTTGTATGAAATCTCAGTGGAAAATTTTGTTACAGAAGACATTTAGCTGAAGAAAAGGTATAGATTAGGAGAGCTAGGTAGTCAAGACATATTGAGAGCAAGACATCTTTCTCTTCTTTCTCAAGCACACATCCCTCATTGTTAGAAGAATTCTAAAAAAGCAAGCCACATCTACTCTGTTTGTTTTTCACCCATAATTATTATAATAACCTGCTTTACAATTTATGCAGATTCTCAGCAAATCTTAATATGAGTAACTGGAAACCAGTGCAATCAACATTCTATATATACTTGCCTCAATATTACCACGTTTTTAAATGGAATTACCATGTATTTAAATGTAATGACATAAACTGCTCCTATCTGATTATAGTAATGTAATGAGGTGGTTTCTATATCAGACTTGCATTTAATTAAAAGAATATGTCAATGATGGACATATCGGAAATGATTTAGATAATTAATGATAAACATTGACTTTATAAATGACTTTATTTTTATATATCCCCATCCTTTCTTCACTCTATCCAGAGTTCTCAGGTTCTTATTTTATGTGAAGAATAGTCTTGCACAATATTTGTATTTCTTGTAAGAAAGGTCCCCACAATTTGACTGACTTATAGGCAAAGGTGAATTTACTTTGAAGCTAACAAAGCTTTAGTTTTGGAACACCTTACTCTTAGGTTCCTTCCAAGGCCCTGTAACTGACTTTGTATTTATATTTTTGTACAATTTTTTCATAAAGAAAACCCCACAAATTGTATTATGTTAGGTTCCACAAAACCTAAATCTGCCCTGCTTATAGGTTTTGCATTTGTAACCAACCCTGTGCCAGCCATCTCCTGAGCTACCCTGATTATTTTTCAGCCACCGTCAACTCAGATTTAGAAGATGACCATTTGGTGGTTTTGTCAAGAAATTCAATAAACACAAAGGATTTTGTGGGTGTATCTTTATTTATTTACTTTTATAAACACTCCTCCTTGCCCCTTCCCACTATCTCCTTCATCCTGAGTCCTGTTCCCTAGTAACCTCTAATTTGCTTTCCATCTCTGCAAATTTGCTAATTTCTAGTTCTCTCTTATAAGTGATATCATACAATTTTTTTCCTTATGTATCTTGCTTGTTTCACTAAACGTGATGTTTTCAAGGTAATTTAATGTTGTAGCATATCTCAGAACTTCATTTTTTTCTTATGGTAAAATAATATTCCATCGTGTGTATGTACTACATTTTGTTTATACATCATTTGTTAATGGACATTTGGATTGTATCCAACTTTTGACCATTTGAATAATGCTGTGTACAAGTATGTTTTAGTGACCTTGTTTTTGCTCTCTTTGTGTATATATGCCCAGAAGTAGAATTGCCAGGCCAAATGGTAAGTGTATATTTAACTTTTAGAGGAACTGCCATATTGCTTTCCACAGTGGCTGTAACATTTTACATTCTCACAGACAATGAATTCGAGTTCCAATTTCTCTGCATACTCTCCAACACTTGTTATTTTCTGTTCTTTCAATAATAGCCACTTTGTGCATGCCAAGTGTTATCTAATTGTGGCTTTGATTTGCATTTCCCTAAAGGCTAATGATGTGGAGCATGTTTTCTTGTATTTATTGGCCATTTGTATATCTTCTTTGAAGAAATGTCTATTCAAGTCCTTTGTCCATTTTTTAATTAGGTTGTTTGTCTTTTTGTTCTTGAGCTGTAGGAGTTCTTTATATATTCTGAATATTAAACAATTATCCAATATATGGTTTGAAACTATTTTCTCCCATTCTGTAGGTTGTCTTTTCACTTTTGTGATTATTTCCTTTGATGCACAAAAGTTTTTAATTTTGATGAAATCAAATTATCTATTGTTTCTTTTGTTGCTCATGCTTTTGGTGCCATATCTAAGAATACATTACTGAATGCCAGGTCATGAAGATTTGCCCCTGTGTTATCTTCTAAGAGTTCTATAGTTTTAGCTCTTATATTTAGGTCTTTCATCAATTTTGAGTTGATTTTTGTAGATGGTCTGTGGTAGGGGTCTAACTTCATTCTTCTACATGTAGATATACAGTTTTCCCAATACGATTTGTTGAAGAGACCATTCTTTCCCCACTGTATGTTATCACCCTTGTAAAAAATCAATAGGCAAAAAAAAAAAAAAAAAAAAAAAAAAATCAATTGACTGTAGATATGTGGGTCTATTTCTAGATTTTCATTTCTGTTGTGCTCATCTGTCTATCTTTGTGCTAGTACCACATTGCTGTAATTTCTGTCACTTTGTAATATGATTTGAAATTGGGAATTATGAGTCCTCTGACACTGTTCTCCTTTTTCAAGATTGTTTTGCCTGTTTGGAGCAACTTGCATTTCCCTATGAATTTGAGGACTGGATTTTCCATTTCTGCAAAAAAGGCTGCTGGAGTTTTAATTGGTATTGTGTTGAATTTGTTTATTGCTTTGGGTAATATTAACGTATTAACAATATTAATTCTTAAAATCCATAAATATAAGCTGTCTTGCCATCTCTTTAGGTCTTATTTAATTTCTTTCAGCAGTGTTTTGTAGTAGTCAATATTCAAGTTTTTTGTATCCTTAGTCAAATTTGTTCCTACTATTTTATTATTTTTGATGCTATTGTAAATAGAATTGTTTTCTAATTTGCTCTTCAGATTGTTCATGGCTACTGTATAGGGACACAATTGTTTTATGAGTGTTGATTTTGTACCCTGCAACTTTGCTGAATTCATATATTAGCTCTTGTGTATTCCTTTGGATTTTCTATATATAAGATCATGTTTGCAAATAGATATAGTTTCCATTCATTTTTCCAATTAAGATACCTTTTGTTTATTTTTCTTGCCTAATTGCTTTGACAAGAACTTCTAGTAAAATAATGAATAGTAGTGGTGAAAACAGACACCCTTGTCTCTTTCATGATATTAGGGGGAAAGCTGTAAGTCTTTTCACAAGTGAGTATGTTGTTATATAGATATATTGTAGTGTTTGCTGAAGATCTGGGGTCATGGGGTGGAAATCTGTGTAGGAGTGGGATTTCTACATTATGTGACATAGGACATTTTAATAAACATATCATGCTAGAGTTTTTGGAGTTCTTTCTTGGCCTTATCTCTATCAATAGTCTACTGCTACTTACTTTTTACTTTTTACTTTTTGCTTTCCCTTCTATGGCTCCTCTTTCTTCTTTTGAAATTGTCCAGAGGTCTTCAAGATCCTTAGCCTTCAATTATACAACTTGATAAGACTCTCACTACCCTTACCCCATCTTGCCTGGTCATCCATCACAGGACCTAGGAACACATGGAAAAATTTAACAGGCCTCTGGTTGTTAGAAAACACTTTAATGAAAATCTTTAACTTGAGTTTGTCCTCTGGTGTCTCAATGCTCCTAAAATGACTCTTCACATTATTTTGTTTTCCAAAAGTATACAATGCTGCAAAAAGAGGAATTTGGGGAACTGATTTCTCTACCTCAACCTTTACCTATGTGTTTCCACATTTGCATTGTACTTAACTGAAAACACTTGGAAATGCATGATTTGCTGCAAGACTTCTCTCTTATCTCTTTATAACCTTATACATAGTGAAAGTAGAGGATCAATAAATGTTTGTTGAATGAATAGATGAAAAAAGTGCCATTTTTAGAAGAGATGGCATATTGTTATCTGCATTTTTGTCGGTTTTTTTGTTTGTTTGTTTGTTTGGTACTGGGGCTGGGGATTGAACCTGGGAACTTGTCTGTGGGAAGCTGGCACTCAATCACTGAGCCACATTGACTCCCTTGAGTTGTTTTTTCAATTGGTTGCTTGTTGTTTATTTGTTTTTCCTTGTTTTTAGGAGGCACTGGGAACTGAACCCAGAACCTACCATGTGGGAAGCAGGCACTCAACTGCTTAAGTCACATCTGCTCCATATCTGCACTTTTAATGTTGCTTTACACAAGGACCTGCAGAGAAACACACACACCAGTTTGGCCTTTTCCCCATAGTATTCACAGAGTCTATATAGATTAGAAGAACAAAGAAAAGCAAACCAAACTAATATTTATTTACAACTTAAGTGGTTATTAATAATCACAGTTTGCATTAACTAACCAATTCCTACTATTGACATATGTATGCCTTTATAAAACTTTACAAATAATGCTTTACAGGCTTTGGAGTTGTCACAAATAGACAGATTCTATAGAAAAATAATTAACCTTTCAGATAACTTTTTAAATAATGTACATAAGTAAATACAGAGAGAAAATATGTAGAATAATAGACTTTGTGATACAGAAAATAATTAGATAATGTGGTATTTTGAAGCTTTTGTGGACTCCAGAAAATCATCTCCTTAGGGTTAATTCATTCCTGTGTGTGTAAACCTATTGTATGTAGGACCTTTTGATTAAATTACTTCAGTTAAGGGCCTTTGATCAGATTGCAAGACCTAGGGTGGGTCTTAATCCTCTTACTGGAATCCTTTTTAATCAGAGGAATAAAAAGCCAACCCATTTCTGGTATATTGCTTCCATCAGCTTTGAGCAAACTAAAATAGAATACACGTCCTTTTGTTCCTCTAAAATATTCTGAACCTCCTTAATATTATTTTTACTGGGTTGAATAGTTTCCCCCAAATTCATGTCCTCTTGGAATTTGTGACCATGACCTTATTCGTAAATAAGATCTTTGCAGATGTAATCAAGTTAAGATGAGGTCATATTGGGTTAGGGTGGTCTCTAAATCTAATATGACTGGTGTCCTTAAAAAGGAGGGAAATTCAGACACCCAGACTGTCTTAGTTTGCTAAACTGCTGTATTAGTCAGCCAAAGGGGTGCTGATGCAAAGTACCAGAAGTCTGTTGGGTTTTATAAAGGATATTTATTTGGGATAGAAGCTTATTGTCACAAGGCCATAAAGCGTAAGTTACTTCCCTCACCAAAGTCTGTGGCCATGTGTTGGAGCAAGATGGTTGCCAACGTCTGCAAGAGTTCAACCTTCCTCTTCCTTCTAAGGCTCCATGGTCCCAGTTTGTTCCTTCCTCAGCTGTGGGTTAGCATAAGGCTTGTCTCTCCCCCTGGGGCTTGTTTCTCTCCAGGCCAGCTGTAAACTATCAGGTGAATGGCTCATCTCTCTTTCCGGGGCCTCTGCCGTGTCTAATAGAGCCTTCTCTCTTTCTCACATATCTGTTTCTCTGTGTGTTTACTTCCTGGGGCTCCAGCATCAAAAACTCCAACTGCCTACTCTACCCTGTTTTCTCTGTGAGTACCCACCCACCAAGGAGGCAGGGACTCAATGTCCTTGTCCAGTCAAACTCCTAATCATAATTTAATCAAGTAAAAGTGAAACCTCTGAAGTTAATACAATCTAATACACCAAGAAGAACAGATCAGTTTACAAACATAATCCAATATCTATTTTTGGAATTCATAAACAATATCAAACTGTTATAGCTGCTATGACAAATACCTCAAAATGGGTTTGCTTAAACAATAAGCATTTATTAGCTTACAGTTTCAGAGGCTAGAAGTCCCAAATCTATGTGTTGGCAAGACCATGATTTCTCTTTGAAGACTGTAGCATTCTTGAGGTTCCTTGGCTTGCATCTTTGTCTCCTGCCACATGGTGATCTCTCCTTGTATCTCCTCTTCTGGTTTCTGCTGACTTCCAGCTTCTTCCTTTATGGACTTTTCTGCCTCCAGTTTCTGGTTTCTTCTCTTATACAGCTTCCAGTAATATGGATTAAGACTGATTAACTAAAAATAACATCTTCAAATGGTCCTATATGCAAATAAATTCATACCCACAAGAACATGGGTTGAAATTAAGAACCTGTCTTTCATTGTAGTACATAATTCAACCTACCACAGAGACAAAAACACACAGAGAAGTGTGCTATGTGAAGATGGAGAAGGAGATTGGAGTGATGGATACAATCCAAGGAATATCAATTATTATTGGCAACGACCAGAAGCCAGGAAGAGGCAAGGAAGATTCTCCTCCAGAGTCTTTGGAGAGAGGATGGCCCTGTTGACACCTTGACTTTGGAATTCTAGCTTCCAAAACTGTGAGAGAAAAAATTTATGTTGTTTGAAGCCACCCCATTTGTGGTACTTAATTTTAGCAGCACTAGGAAACTAATACAGATTTACAAATGGTACTTGAAGAAACAAAGTATTTTTTTAGAACCCTGAGATAAGTTTGCTTGAACCAAATTATAACTTATATTTTCTTTAGTTGGCATCAATTTTCTTCTCAAAGAGCAGACATATTTTCTGATGCGCCAATGTGTCCCCTTGGTACCATATATTATTGTCTCATCCTTAGAATTGACTGAGGTCAAATCTTTGATTAAGGTTAGTAACTATGCACTAGTCAGAGGTGAAGCTTTTGACTGATGTGCTGTGCAATTCTATCAGGTATTTCTTAGATCAGATTTTGTCTATAGCAACTTGATATGGAATGAAGAGAATCAAAGTCATGAAAATGATATTATTATGCTGCTGACAGGAAGAGAGTATCTCCTAGGGTCTGTTGAAGTGAATAAGTAAATAGAACAACTCAGTATTTTTAGAAGATTGAGTTATGTACCCTAGAAAAAAACATGTTCTCAATCTTCATCCCATTCCTGGGGTGTGAACACATTACAAATAGGATGTTTTAAAGATGCTATTTTTAGTTGAAATGTAGTCAACTGAATCAGGATAGGGTCTTAATTCTATTACTGGGAGACCTCATGAAGAGAAGGCAACAGAAGGAAGCTGGAAGTCAGTGGGAAAGAAGAGAAAGAAGAGGATGTTGACATGTGATAGGAAAGCCAAGGAATCCAAGGATTGTCAGGCAGCCAAAATGCTACTGACCCCAGGATGAGGCAAGTCTTCTAGCCTCTGAAACCATGAGTGGATAAATTCCTCTTGTTTAAGCCAACCCATTGTGTGGTATTTGTCATAGCAGCTGGGAAAGTAAGACAGCATTTTAGTGGAGATCTTAACTATCAACCATTTCCTTAAAAAAGCTTATAAGACTAGTTAAATCTACTCTTAGAACCTGGTGCCATTATTTCTAAGAGAACATTAATACCAGAATTTTCCATAGTAAGTCATGACTTGGGAATTTTTTTTTGTTTGTTTGTTTCAACCTACCTTATAAGGCATGAGATTTAGTAGAAGAGAGGTTTAAAAAAAAAACAATATTTTTTTTCTTTTACTGGTTCCCTTATACCATTTAATACCGCTCCATCCCCCATTCCTCCTTAAGAAGTTTAGTCATTTTACTTTTTCTTAGCGCTAGACCCAAACTGAAAATTTGAACCTAAAATATTTTTAGTGACAGATTGATAGGAACTGGATTTAGTATTGGGAGACATCATTAGCTTGGGAAAATATGTTCTTTTTTAAAAAGTACACATGGCCCAGGAGTTCTGTAAGAATTCATTTTATAAATTGGAAAGTAAATGAAGCAAATATAAGAAAAAATTTCCCTTTACCTTGTTCTTTTTCTTGTTATTATAGTAATTATAAAAAAAAAAATGACAGAAAACATTTACTACTTAATCTATTGGTATAACCATAGTGGTATTATTGATTTCCAATGTTCAGGCAACCTTTTTCTTGCTGCTGGAAGCCCAAGTCTATTCATTTATTATTGTGTGTGTGCTCAGGGGAGGGGGAGGGAGATGAGCCCATTGATCCAGTAGTGCACCACTGGTAAATATTTAATGCTTATTCCCATCACTGAAATTATTTAAGGCTTGGATATTGACAGTCCTTCACATGCATCGACTGGTATGGTCTGCAGTATATAACATACTCTCCAGCAGGCTACAGTTCATTTCCTTTTTGAAGATTTACCAACTTGCCTGCAGTATTTTCACAGTGCTGTTTTCCAGGTAACTGTCATAGGGTCCAGATTTGAATTTTGGTTAAACTTGATGTCTTTCAGTGGAAGGATTATGTTAAAGGCGCTTGATCTCTACAGTTTATCAACAACTGGAATAATTAGAACTTTGACATCTTCAGGTATACTTAAGAATTATTGACCTTTATAAGTCCCATAATGCCTGTGTTTTCTCATGTTATTTCTAACTAGATATCCTTTGCTGTACCAAGAGAAAGATTTTCAGATTTCCACCACAACAATAAATACTTTTCTTTATGCCATTATGATTTAATTGATTAAATTTTGGTTTTTATTGTGAGATCCTTGGTGGTCTGCTCAGCCTCTGTCTTTGAAACCAGTGTCATCTTCTCAACCATCACATATCTTCTGGATCCTACAGGACATTATGAATATCCATTAGTGTTTAAGATAGGCCTCCTGGAAACCCGTGTTCTCCTGTACTGGTTCTGACCAGCTCCAATTTTGAATTCAAGATCACTTGGCTTTTTGACTCTTGCCTTGATTCCTTCTTTTACTGTTCAATTTGACATTTGGCTTTTGTCTCTTGAGCCTTTGAGCCTCATCTTTTCCCAGTGGAGTTTGGTTTGGCTCTCCCTTTGGCTCTGAATATTCCCAACCTCTAATGTTCCTATTCTATGTTAGGGAATCCTGTCCTGATTCCAGCCAAGTACTTGGTCATGAACCCAGTTGGGTCAGACCTCAGTCAAGGGGAAAAATTCATGTCATTTGATTTCTTTCTACATCCTCTACCACAAAAGAGGTATAGTGCTCCTGCTTTTTGACCAGGGGCTCCAGAGGGTCTGCATGATTAATAGTTATAGTAGTGTTTATACTTCAATATTTTAAATTATAAATTAATAACTATAGCTTATTCATTAAAAATTATATATCCCACCAGGTTCTCTATAAAATTAATTTTTTATTTCTATCTTTAGGGAAAGTACATGACAGTCTGAGAGGAAAAGGATCTCTAAACAAACTTTTGCTTAGTGATAAGAAATGTATTTTTTTGGTATTGTTCTAATAAGGTATTGTTCAAATATACTAAAAGATAATATTTTGTGGTTTTTTTTTTTTTAAAGTATCAGCCCTGGAGGCAGACTGCCTATGTTCCAGTCCTGTTCCTGTGTGATCTTGGACAAGTCACTTAAATTTTTGGGCCTTGGTTTCCTCATCTCTAAAATGATTATGATGTTGTAAGGATGAAACGATAATTTTTAAGAAGTTTTAGCATGGGGCCTTGTTCAAAATAAGAGCTAAATAAATGTTAATAGCAGCAGAAATCCTAACTCAAACTGGATTAAACAATAAGGAAATTAATTTTCTCAGACAACAAGAAGACCAGTGATAGGGCAAACTTGAGGTAGTTGAGTCCACAGCTCAAAGATGTCCTAAAGACCCATGTTCTTTCCATCTGAGATTCCCCAATTCTTATTGTTAGCTTCATGCATAGATCGTAACATGACCATAATATTTTCCAGAAATGACAATATCTAGAAGAACAAGGGAGACTATTCCATCTTGCTGCTTTCTCTTAAGCAAGTATACTTTCCCTAAAAGTCCTCAAAATTTTATATCTTCATTCTTTCTTTGGTCTGAGTTGGGGCACAAGCCTGTTACTAAACCAATCACTGACATCCACTTAGACCAATCAGGTGTACTTTCTAGATATGAAGATGGAGTCAGCATTTTCTGAGAGGAAAGGTGGATTTCTGGAAAAAAAAAAAAAAAAAAACAATAGCCAGCATCTTTTAGAAATGAAGGTAGGGAGAATGTATGCTGGGTAGGCAATCAACAGTATCTACTGATGGGGAGAATGTGGTACCAATCTAGTCCTTTGGCTACTGCTAGACCCAACAAGAGCCAGTGTGAAGACACTGAATGAATACAAGGCTGAATCCCAGTGGCCCTTGGGAGCCTCCTCAGAGACCAAGCCTGTATTTAAGTGGATACTGGGGATGATCTATGATTGCATTAAGTCTTGGCTGGTTCTACTATTTCAGTTACTGCTGGAAGCTATAGAGAAATTCTAATCTTATGCCAGTAGATCTAAATGTCCAACTGATTCCTGAGAATGGGAGTGGAAAAATAAAACCAAATAAAAATATCAAGAGTCAGGCAAAGCATGTCAGCAAAACCATGGGAGCCAACCTTTTCCTATGGGACTCAGAATCCTTCCAGATTGCCTCTACCTTAAAATGATTTTCTAAGATTAAATGAAGATCCTCAATGGCATAAGAATTTCTTTAGGATCTGGTATTAAAAGTAGTGAAGAGTTGTATTACCTTTGGGAGATGTGTCATATTAGTTGATATCACCAAGAAAAAAAAAGCACCAAGAAATAGGTCTTCCTGGTAGACCATTAGAATGCTTTTAAAAATTTTAAGTTTTGTAGAAGTGCAGCAAGGACAAAGAAAGAAGTTAATATGGAATTTTTGGTACTTGTCATATTTAACATAGGATAAAATATTGATTCTTCACTATCAATTTTTAAAATAAATAATTACCACCACTTAATTTGTCTGAGCATTTCACATTCTTTGATTTAATTCTTAATATATCCAGGTAGGGAGGCAGGGTAAATATTAACGTCTTTATTTCACAGATGTAAACAAGGATAGAAAGGTGAAGCAATTGTACTTAACATCATTCATTCTTATAATACTAACAAACCCCAGGCATTTTTGTTATATCGTGTACCATATGTATATTCTTTTCATTGCTATCCTCTTTCAACTAGAGGATATGCTTTTTAAGATAAAGACCTGTCTTCTATGTATTCTAGTGTCTAGTATTTCAGGATTTAGAAAATGCCTGTTGATTATAAATGATCTACTGAAAATCTTGGATTTGAATCTTTCCTTGACAATGATATACCTCTAGGCAAAGCAATTAATCTCCTCTGCTGGGTCTTAAAGATTATTTATTTATATGCAAGTAAACCACTCTCCTATAAAATAAAAAATGCGGTTTGGTTCTTACTTTCCTCTTCTTGATTTTTGCTGCTACTTCATAGAATTTCTCACAAATTAGACTAAATTTTAAAGACACAAAATCATTAGTGTACTCCAAACCCTGAGGATTATAAAATAAGTCAAAGGCAGATGTAAGCAAAACACAACCAAAGCAACCTAAACACACATACACAAACTAAAAAACCATTGCCCAGAAGCAATCACCAACTTTTAAGTGGGGATTTTCCAGGAGAGAAAAGCACAATCAATTGGAACTGGATCAACCTAATACATGCAGTTCAATATAAGATAGCAGCATCAACAAAGTCCACTCTAATTAAGTAGATTAAGATATGTAAGACCAAGTACTTTCTAGCATAAATAAATATATTATTAAATTATATTACTGTATTTAAGAATAACTTTCTAAATGAATTAAATGAAACATTACTAAGTTTTCTTATGGTGACCATTTTTGACTGGTGTCCTGGTGATTCCATTGGAAATACCTATGTGGGTTCTTTTCCATCCTTGGGCTTAATTGGGAGGATTCTTCCAAGAATGGCCCAGGGCTATGAGCCTAAGTCTGGAATCTAAACCCAAGTGGCTGAAGATAAAGCATTGTATCAACATTTATCTGTTTGGAGACATTTGAAAAGTAGACAAATTATTTTCTACTTGCACCTTGATGAACTCTTTCCTTTTCCAAAATTGCTTTGGTTTTTGTCAGTGCTTTGCTGACAATGAAAGTTAATAAGGTCATCTGGATGGACAGGTGCTATGAAGGCTATATAGGCAATAAATGTCTTCATTCTGTGGTGTGTGGTTTATACAAATAGATGCGATAGAAAAATACTGACATAAAAATGTGTATTAGCATATAATCTGAATATGGCACTTATTAGTAATGTGCAAACAAAAAAGTATAAAAACATTTCATTCCAAATATCGATTAAAATAGATCATTATTTAAATGTAGTATAATGTATATTTTTATGAATTTTATTTCTACTCACGAAAACCAAACTGACTACTTTTATCTTTGGTAAATGGAAGAGAAGTTTAGGGGCTAAGATAAGTGCATACCACTTTTGGATATACCACTTAAATCTCTGGTTTTAATGGGAAAAAAAAAAAACCTAGCATTTATAAAACCAACAAGTAGGCTATTTTTATTATGGCAAATGTTACATAATTTAACAAATGTGTGTTGAGCTCATGGATTATCTAGTTGCTTTGTTTTCTCTCATCTTTTAAATTTGTCTGCAGTTTAGTAACTTTATCAGAGAAAATATAAATTAAAGATTGAAAAAGAATGAAATATTGTTTGAAATAAATTTTAGACACCCATCTGACCTGGTCTTCTCACTTTAAAGGCCACTTCCAGCCCTAAGAGTTGCTAAATTTTAGTTTTGTACTGAATTGCTTGTGCTGGCCTCTCAGCTGTTTGGTTTAGTTTAAAGTATGGCAGACCAATTTTAACTGACAGTGATTCTATCCCGATTAACTGCAAATGGCACTTCAAGTTACTTTTTGGCCTGTACCTTTTCATAAAATATTTCTTCACAGAATAAATAATATTTCTTCACTCTAGGAGAAACCAATTTTAAAATCATACTTTACGTAAAGGGAGAAGATATTTGAAAGTCTCTGTGTAATTTCTGATTCCTTATCTGAAACATGTGAGCTCACATAATATTTTTTATTATAACCGAATTGCTGGATTATTAAAATGCTTCCTTGGAAAATGGATTAATTCATTAAATCCCACAAGTTCTTTTGATTTTAGATGGTAGGTAGGTAGGTAAGTACTGTCATTCAGGTACTTAGATCTTCTGATAAATATTGCTCTGACTATAAAAACAAATTGCTGAGGAAGTCGGTGAACTCTTCATTTATGAGTAAGGGTGTGCAGGAATGTTATTTGCTTGTGACCATTTGAAGGTGTCTAGCTCGTAATCAGGGCAACTGGGTACATGACTTCTTCTAGATCAAAGACTTCTTCTAGAGATTTCTTCGAGATCAAACACTCAGTGACCTTTCCCATAATAAACTCTAATTGACCTTGTTTGGTATCAGCAATTTGAATCTCTATATCCAGATCTCTAGATATATTTCATTGCTTATTATCATATGTAACCAGATATGAAATAAGGCCCCTAGTATCACTGATAGCTGAGCATTATTTTCTAAAATGCTTGCCAAATCCACAGGTTTGGGAATTTAAAGGTGAAGCAATTGTACTTAACATCATTCATTCTTGTAATACTAACAAATCCCAGGCCTTTTTGTTATATCGTGCATCATAAGTATATTGTTTTCATTGCTATCCTCTTTCAACTAGAGGATACGCTTTTTAAGATAAAGACTTGTGATTTCTGTTTTCAAAGGCTTTCCCTCATTTAGTTCTCTGGGGGACTTATTCTGCTTCTGTTTTATCCCTCATCAACCAAGGAGTTGAAAATTATTTTCCTGCTATTTTTCAGAGTAAGTGTCAACCCGCAAACTTGCATCTCTAAATTCATAAAGATGCTCAGGCTTTACCTCCTTGTATGGCAGATGGGGGTCATAGCTAGCGAATGAAAAAAAAAAAAGTCTTCTATTCCACAGGAATAGAGAAGATGGGGAAGAATGAAAGGTCATTGGGATACCAAGGCTTCTCCCTGAATATTTATTTAAATCAAAATGTATTTAAACGATACCAGCTAGTCAAATATTCTTCCAGTCCAATTCAGAGAGGATTGTCTCCTAGGGTGACCGAACTGTCAAGGTAGCCATTTGTTAAACATATGTAATATTTGACTATATTAGCACTCCTTTCCCAAACATCCCCTGAAAAAAAAAATCCCTCTTCCCTTTTATTGCTTCTCTCCCACCACACTTATTTTTAAAAACTCTACTACATGGTGGAACAACCCATCTGGAACCGTTTGAATGCAGCTTGCCTGCTTTTTAGCAGTCATCTCTGGGCATAATCTCTGTCACTTCTCCACTTACATGAGGATATGCTCTGGGAAAGTGAGGCAAAAGTAAAATTCCAACACACCTCTGTCTAGTTTGTGTAGTTGGTGTTCATAACCCCTGCTATTTCAGTGTGTTGTCTGTTAGGGAGAGAGATGTGGGTATAGCCAAAAGGTAGCATATCAGAAAAGTTAGAAAGATAGGTATTCAGAATAAAGATGTTTCCATTGCATTTTTTACCCCATATTATAATCACATCTTCATTTGGTGGTCTATGGAGTCACCTGGTACTGCTAATTGAATGATAAATTCAGTTCAGATAGTGCATCCAGCTGGGAATACTTAAGAAAACTGAAACGAATGCTTTCTGAAGTTTTTAATAAAAATAGATTTTAATACGCAAATGAAGAACTGTGCAAGATTTGGTTTAATTGGATGCTGGTCTAAATTAAAATAAACCATAGCTGAATATTTTCTTATCACTTGAGAAATGCTATTGAATGTCTTTTGACTGTTTTCCTAGCCACAGCTGAGCATAGCATTATTTTCCAAATATATTTGAGAGTTTGCAACACTTAGCTTACAATAGGGACTTAGACAATTACATATTTGAATTTAGTTAGTAGGACTCTGAAACAATTATATATTTAAATCTACATAGTGAGGCTCTGGTGTTTGTTTAGTTTTATGCTTAGCAATGTGGGAAATCTACCATAAATTTATTCTTTTTATTAGGTTTGCATTTACCTGAATGATACAGTCTCCTTTTTCCTTGGAAGATGTCTGTTTTCACTGTATTCTGAGATTTGTTTCAACTTCTTTTAATTTTTTTTTTCAATTAATCCGAGGATTAACTTTATTATCTCTTTTCTCCTTTTTCTTCCCTAAGAGCTGCAACATTTTCATGGTGTTCTAAATCTTTCAGCACAGAATAGAATATAAATGGAATTCCAAAAAGCAAATGCATAATCCATCACCTTTTCTTGGAGCTGCCAGATATCAAAGGAAGTCTACTCTTTGGTTTCAGGGTTTTTACATATACATATTACTTTCACTTAGGCATTTTAAACACTTTATTAAGTTTTAGTGTTTTCTGAGGAAGCTATTATACTTTAATGTAAACTGATATGTTGAATAAGCAGAGTATTTCCCTCTTCCTATAATTCTGCTGTTGGGCTATTCCAGAGACATGTGTTCCTTTCTTTAGCAAAGCTTTGTAAATGTGTTTGTTTTGGAGTTACAAGGTCAGCAATAGATTATTCAACATTATTGCTTCAAATGATAGGACCAAATCCCCTCATTTTACAGAGGAAGAGCCAAGATTCATAGAAGGAAAACGACTTAAGTTAATGACAGAGCTTGGTGCTCTTTCATGTACAATGTGCTGCCTCTCTAGGAATTTTTCCACATTCATTGAGCACCTACGGCATGCCATGACTGCTCTAGGGGATGATATTTTTGTATGCTATGTATTTCTCCTTTATCTTTATGGCTTTGCAAACTCTAGAGAACATAGGCTATGAGAAGTACATTTATAGTTATTGTTTAAATAAATTTTGTTTAAGAAATATTGAACCTAAACAAACCAAACAAATGACAATAATCATTCACCTAAAAGAAGACACTAAAATAAAAAGTAATAAGATTTGTTATTCCAGGACTAATGAGTCCAGTAATGATTTGACACATTTTTCTTATACGTTTTCCAATAAGACATCACAACATAAAAATGAAAAGGTCATAGGCTCGGATATCAGAGAGGCCTAGGTTCAAATTATGTTGCCATCATCTACTGGTTGTTCAGTCAAGTTACTCACCTTCTCTGGATCTGGATTGGGGCATGTACAGGATGCTATGAGAGCATAGAGAAGGGGCCCAGCAAGCCTGGGGGATGGTGGAGAAGTCCTATCTGACTTTCTGCTCTTGATGTGCTCTTGACTTTTTGCTGTGTTATTTGAGAGGTCCATAAATCTCTCCTGTTCAAAAAATGGTTGCTGACGGAGCTTGCTCCCTCCATCAGCAACCATTCCTCTGAACGACAGACTGCTAGTGAGGCCTAGCATCACCATTGCATAATTACTTCATTGGGATAAGGCTTTCTCTAGAAGGCCTCAGGAAAATACAAATATGTCCAAGGCACAAGATAGCCTCTCTCCCTCTCGCCTCTCTCTCTTGTTAGCTTGCAGGCAGGCAGAGCAGGGAAGAGGTTGAAAAGGCTGAGCCCAGTGGGCAAGGCTGGGAGCCACACTCTCCTGGAGGCCAGAGATTGCACAGGAAGTGTGTGGTGGGCATGGGTGGATGGAATCCATGAACTTCACTTTCGCAATTATTTTTCCAAGATCCAGTTCATTTCCTAAGTTATTTAAACAATAACACAGACAAATTTTGGAGCCAGTGACTATATAACACAATGACTGTTGGAAAACTGAGTCAGTCAAAGAAGAATTTTCCTCTAACTCCAGCTTTAAAGTGCACATTTTATGTGAAATATCATGAGAGCAGTGTCAGCATGGTCACAAATGTGTAAGGTGCAAAAAATTAGCTACAATGGCATTACCTTTCATTTGAAAAACAACATATATTTTATATATGTGTGTATATATATATATATATATATACTTATGTATGTATGTGGAAACATAAAGCCAGTACTGATTGAGGCCTAGAATATGAAGAGAAAACTTTGGGAGGCAGTATCTAACCCACCCCAAATCTACAGTTTTCGACTCCATGTGTTTTGTGACACCACCTCCTGACTTGGAAACTGCAGGATTTCCAACAGAATTCCTAACTGAACCAAAGGGCACATTGGACTTCAATGTTTGGCTCAAATATGCTTTTAGGCCTTACCTCAGCCTTTGGAAGGCCAAATAGCTAAAGGTTTACTTCATTTCTGGCATTCCTGCATTTGTGCTTTTTTAATAACAATGTAGACTTTCACCAAACCTTATAACAACTTCAGTGATATGAGCAAGTCATATGTTTAAATTTATTGTTAATATCTCACTGTTCACATTCAGATCCTAGGTATGTATGCTAAATATAACTTGCAGCAAAAACAAATATCCTTATGCACTTTATTTGTTGAAATTCTATCAGATGTTTCAAGTAAAATATGCAATATCTAAATATGATTGAGAAATTTGTTAATTTTAAGAAACAATTATGAGAACTTTTAAATAAATAACAAAACAGATCGACAGTCACTAAAATATTAAGTGTTTTAAACTGATACCTTTAGGAAGAATATTATATGCTTTAAGATATATGTGTATAGAAATTTAAATATTACAAAACAGGGTAATAGAAAATAGATAACAATTCTAAACTTTGTAGAATTGTTTGGGATATTACCATTCATAAATATAAACAAAATAAACTTTAAGAATTGCATATAACTTTTAGTTATTTAATTCGATTTAGATTTTAAGTCTTTCAAGAAATAATACTCTGGATTTTTTCACATTTGTGAGGAAAATTAAAAGCAGAATGTTAACTATGTCACCTCAAAATTTAAAAGGAGGAAAATCTACAAAATTATGTACAACATTGAGAGCGGATATGGCTCAAGCAGTTGAGCGCCCACCTCCCACATGGGCAGTCCCAGGTTTGGTTCCTGGTGCTCCCTAAAGAAGACACGCAGATGCAACGAGCTGACACAATGAGCTGGTGCAACAAGCAGACACAACACAAGCAGGGAGTGGATGTGGCTCAAGCAGTTGGACAACTGCTTCCCACATGGGAGGTCCCCAGTTCAGTTCCCAGTGCTTCCTAAAGAAGACGAGCAGGTGAGCAGACCTTCAGAAGGCCAAGGCTGAAGCTGACTAGTATGTTTTGAGAAATTCTGTGGCTGAAGTTGAACTTCTGTGTGTTACCAATTTGGGGAAAATAAGGGCTGCCTCAGCACCATATACCAAGAGTTAATAAGGGTAAATCATATGACAAGTACATGAGCTTACCATTCAGAGTGGCCTTGAACAATGCTGAAAACAGGGAACCATGAATGGATGTTTTATTCAGCTTAAAGATGGTAGTCAATGCCACACATATTAGGGAACATTACCAGGCTCAGGCAATCAGAAGCAGACTCAACACATTTTGGGGCAGGTGATCTTGATTTACAATGCTGTCTGAAGGTATTACCCAGATCAAGATAGTGTCTATAACATGATTTACCATATTTATAATATAATAAATAGCTTCTCAATTTTTTTTCCCTTGCTAATTCTGATGGTCAGTTTCAGGTTATCAAAATCTAACCAAATGCCCAAGTAGCCTTTGGCTACTTGGAGGAGGAAAGAAAGGATGATGAGAGATTCATAACAATCCCTTTGAGGTTGAAAGAGAGAGTTGCCAAACTTTACCTTCTATTTCTTTTCCCCATTTGGCTCAGGAAAAAATTATCTAAAACCTCAATGTATGAGAAATGAAATGTTCCAAAACCTAGGTATGTTGCAGTCACATAATATTAAAAACATCTATAGAAAAACCACTATATCGGAGATCCTTGCTTCTATGATCTCATTGAATTACTTTATCAGCTGCCAAAGTACATTTTAAAAATTCTAAAGTTTGAGATTCCCCTCTTGTTATGGAATACTCCAATTCTAGACAGTTTGATGGATGAAGTAGGGAAAGTCAGCTGAACAATAGGGTTTGGGGTGTCCATAATATTTCCTATAATACTACTGATAAAAGAGGAGATGGTTAGATGATCCAAATAAATAATGAGTATTTAGGTCAGGGCTGGTGCAATAAGCCTGGCTATGTCTATAGTCCTATTGTGCCATCTTGCATACATAGTTTCAGCACCACCCAGTTCATTATCAAGGTAGATTGGAGGTATTTGTGTGAGCTCTATTATTCCCTGGGTATATGTGGAGCAAGTTACTACATGGTGTGTTGTGAGAACACATTCTCAAGCACAACAGAAACTTTCAGCAAATGGCTGCTTTAGTACTTACACAGCACACAGTGTCCAAAAGAAGAGAGGAAGAGATGCCTTCATGGCTGGTATCCCAGGGAGACCAACTACTTGGGTCAGGGTGGGTGGGTGGGTGGTGAGTCCTCACGTCCTGCTTCATGTTGGAGATAAGAGATCCTGTGCTATTTGACTGTTGAGTACTCATATACCCCAGGGGGAGGAGGACATACCACTGAGAGCTCCTGCCCTGATAAGCAACTGGAACTGCTTGTTCCTTGTTTCTGGTTTAAGGTACAGTCAGCCATTCCACTGGACCTAATGTCTCCCTCGGCAGGGTAATGGAAACATATTAAAACATCTGCACATAATATAAAAGGAGGAGGGTTAGGCAAGGACTGGGAGATGGCCCCTAGGTTTATCTGTGACTTCTCCAGCAGTATAACCAACTCCTGGATCTATTGCCATGACATGTAAAATATTGGTTAAAGATGTTGGAGACCATAATTCAAAGCAAATACACAGTTGTCTTTAAGTGCTTGATAGAACTTTCAGAGAAGCAGTAGTTGAGGTTGCTGGCCTGTATTGTAGCAGTGGCTGGGAATCCTAGGGTGGCATGTCTTGTCTTTAGGCCACAGTTTATGCAGCTGAACATGAGCTCGGAGGCAGCATCTAGGATGGAAACTGACTGTCAGTAAGACAGTTAAATGAAATTTGCATCCGAAGTGACTAGTCAGAGGGGAGAATCCAGATATGAAGCCATAGGATTAAGATAAAGGATAAAAGAAACTTATTAATTTAACAAATAATTATTTCATCCTTATAAAAAGAAAGATAACATACTGTGTTAGGCTGAATAATGGCTCCTAAAGAATCAAGGTTCTAATCCCTGGAACCTGTGAATATTGCCTTACATGACTAAAGAGAATTTGCAGATGAGATTAAGTTAAGGAATTTGAAATGGGGAGTTATCCTGGATTATCTGCATGGGTCCTGAATGTAATCATAAATATCCTTATAAGGGGAGACAGAGGGAGATGTGATACAGACAAAAAAGTGATATGACCACTGATCCAAGATGCCATTCAGCTGGCTTTGAAGATGGAGGAAGATACCAGGAGCTAAGGAATGCAGGGAATGCAGCTGTACATGCTGGAAAAGGCAGAGAAATGATTTTTTCCAAGAAGGAGCATGGCCCTGCCAACATCTTGATTCTAGATTAATGAAATCATTTTTTAGATTTCTGGAGGTCAGAACTGTAAGGGAATACATTTCTACTGTTTTAAACCACCAAATGTGTGATAATTTGTTACAGCAGCCATAGGCAACTAATAGAGACCCTGAAGTGCTTAACAGAGTTCTGAGTTGGCTTTGGCCTCCTGTGGAATGGAAGACCTTCTCCTGAATGGAATCCTTCTCTGGGGAACAGCTCCAGGTTAATGGACAGCCTGGGGCAGAATCTTCTACTTGCCTCTTCTTAGTTCTTGTCTCACTGTTACAATCCCTGTGAGAGCAAGTGGAATTTACTTGGCAAGTAATTAGAGATTTTAGACAAAAAGGAGTGATTCATGCCTCTTTGGATGAGTAGCTTCAAAGTCTTCAAGGTTGAGCCTCTTGGCACAACCACAGAACTAAATATCCAACAGAAATTTAAAATAAAATGAAAGTTATCTTTAGATAAATTGGCCCCTGAAATCTTGAATATGAGCAAAATAAGAAAGGATACCTTTGAAGGATGCCAAAAATGTCAAAGAGGCTGAAAACGTGCTAGCATATATAGTTGTTAATTTGTTGAAAACATTTTAGAAAAAAGAAGTTAAAACGGATGTATCCTCAAAATGGCTGAAGGAAATTTTGAAATAGATTGTCAAAATAGAAAAAGAAAATAAGAGATAGATAAAAATATCGCAGGAGGAGTTAAACTGGCATAGGATAAATAAAATAATGAATTTTGATAAAAATGGATTTTAGGTAAATAAGCCATAAGAAAAATAAAGAAATCCAAATATTCTCAAATGTGGCATTAAGTAATTCCAATATTTAAAAGACTGGATAATTTAAAGTAACTGTAAGTATCTATAGCACATATCCTATAAAGTATAACCCACCAAAGTTCCCTTTTTTACTCTAGTAGGTAACTAAAAAGGCTTCATCAAGAATCCAATCTGAAGGACTGTGTAAATTCCCTCTGAAACCTCTACTCTAACAATCTCACATCTGCCTCAGTGGGTTGCAATATGCATATTGACATACTCCATCCTTTCAAAGCAATAAATATTTGCTGAATTCCTACTACATAATAGGCACTACTGGAAGATCAGTCTCCAAAGAGCTCATGAATTTGCGGTTTGTGGACTTAATTTTATTCAATTTCTTGTTACCGTCAAGTGAATGTGTCAAATTGAGAAAATGATACCATTTTCAAAGGACGCATCTGAATTGGCTAATGAAAAAGTTTTATCGACATGATTTGCTGGGTTTCTTATCTATAACCTTATTTCTCAATGTTCAGCAATAGGAGTAGTTTTTCATTCTCAAAAGTCTCCTCTCTTGTATTGATTGAAAATTTAAGAATAACTTCATCATTATATATATATTTTGGCTTTTATGTGATATACATTCCTTATTTTTCAGTACATGTCATTCTGTTGACACCTGCTCTTTCTACTTAATTTTTTCACTTTTATTATCCTAGTTTGTCTTCTCATAAAGCTGGACCAAGATAAAGAATTTGTATCACATAAAAGCCAGAGGGTGGGAAGCCGATGTGGCTCAAGTGGTTGGGTATCCGTCTACCATATGGAAGGATCCGGGTTTGATCCCCAGGACCTCCTGGTGTAATAAAAAAAGGTGAGCAGTGAGCCGGGCCAATGCGGCAAGCCAGGCCCACACGGATGTGCGGTGAGCCAGGCAGCAAGATGATGATGCAATAAAAGAGAGACGCAGCGGAGAGTCAAGGCGAGATGCACCAGAAACCAGAGACTGAGGTGGCGCAAGTGACAGGGTGCTTCTCTCCCACATTGGAGGTCCTTAGGATCGAATCCCAGTGAGGCCTGGAGGAGAAAAATGAGAAGAGAAGGCAAGAAACAGACACAGAAGATCACCTAGTGAATGGACACAGACAGCAAGGAGTGGGAGTGGGGTGGGGTGGGGTGGAAACCCATAGAACTGTACACCAAAAAAAATAAATAAATAAAGTCAATTTTAATAACAACAAAAAGCAGAGGGTAATGGGGGATGGTATAGTCTCATTATACTTCTCAACTATAATGATATCTGATTCTTTCATTTTGGCCTACATAACTGAAGTTACACAACAAGAAAAACTGTAATTCTTGCAGTATCTCAACTGATGAAGTGAGATTATATGTAGCACACTTTGTGGCCCTACTGCCTCTTCAGAAATTCAGTGCCGGCAGCCAGATCATCTTTGTTCTTGTGAACATGGCAGGAATATGACTCATTGGCTTTCCATTTGGGTGCCCCACCTGGGACATCAATTCCTTATGAGCAAAATTTCCCCTTGCTCTTGTCAGTATCCTTACATCAGGACTCTACTCTTTGGAGCCCAAGCACCAGGACTGGACTCCCGTTCTTTGGTATCAGACCTCCCTGTGTTTAACTGTCTAATTTCCCCCATCTTCACATCCTTGTTGGGGCCAGGGTCACACAAAGTCTCCTCTCTGGGACTATACTGTGTCTACTGAGAATCTATTCTTGGCTGTTCACAAAACTGACTCTTTACTGCTCTAGACTTTTCTCTATAGACTGTGGAGAGCATTTTTCCTCCATTACATCCATCCCATTGTGAAGGCCTAAGTATGACACAAATCTCTATTTCTGCACCCATATAAAAGACAGAGGCAGCCTTGAAAAAAGATAATTTTGGCTGGTTTCTATAGTTTTGGCACATTATTTAATGGAAGAAATGGATGCCTGTATGAAAAAATTATATAATAAAAAAAGTGAATGTCCCAAGTTCTCACTCCTTTGAGCTCACCCCTTGAAGTAACTACTGTTAACAGTTTACCAGCAGTGGTTTTCAACCCCACCTGAATCTTAGAATCACCTGAAAAGTTATAAAAAATACCAACACCTGGACTCCCAGAGGTGTGCTGCTAAATGTTTAACAACTGGCTCTGTGGGATGGAGCAGGCTTCTGATTTGCAGCATTTGTCAAGTTCTACTGCATAAATACTCCCACCAGGCCCAATTTCAAGCTATCAGAGTGAAATCATGAAATCAAAGGGCTGACAAAATTCCTGGGAATTTTACAATCACCTCTAATCTAGTCCCATCCCATCCCATGATTTGAATCAGAATTTCTGGGGATCAGTCCAAGGTAAACTGGTCTCTCATAGAACCCTCCTAAAGCAGTGCTTGGCCCCTGGGTTTATAGCCTGTCTCTATCACTTAATAGCTGTGGAACTTTGGGGAACTTACTATGCCTCAAATTTCTCCACCTGTAACATGGGGATATTAATTGTGTCTGCTTCATAGGGTAATTATGAAGATTAAATTAATTTATGTAAGATTCAGACCATGCCTGATACATTATTATTATTCTCTCTTAGCTCAGTATTTTCCTCTTAACTGGACCTCTTTGAGAAGACTGTCCAACCTTATGGTAATTTTTATGTTAATTGGGTTGTCCAAAGCAACTCAGGAGTTCTGTGTTGGAAAGAATTTAAGATGGACCTAGATTAAGAATTTAGACAGGACAAATGAGAATTTTAATTAAAATGACAACTAAAATTCATAGACCCTTATATTTCATTCCTTTCCCCAGGCTGTGGTAAAGAGAACTAAAGAACATTTGACCAACTAGAAACATTTCCTGTGGACTCACACCAATGTTGTGAACTTAGGTTAAAAACTCATGCTGCCTTAGTAGAGTGTATCACATAAAACACACTCTTCTAAAGATGCTTTCATCCACGGAGTGAGTACAGGCTTGGGCTTTGATGAATAGCTAAGGCATAAATCAGTCCCTTGAAATGAGTTTCTGAAGAAGAGCTTAAGGGTTCAGATTCACTGTTCATATCATTAAAAACCTTGCTCTCTTAAGGAATGTCTGTTCTCTTTAAATCATAGAAATTCAGGGCCTGAAGGCACCTTACAGATCACTCCTTATTCACCTAAAAATGATGAACTTGTGGCTAACTAGGTCTGGGATTTAAGCAAATTTGAAATGAGCCCCTGGCATTTTATCAAATATTCTTAGGCATTCAATTTTTCCTTGCCTCATCTGAACCTTGTGTATGGATTTTTAAAATTTGATGAAAGTTCCCATTGACCACACTTTGTCAGATCACTCTGAATAAAGGGAGACAAACTGAACAAAGAAATAAAGGAAAAATAATGGAAGGTTGTTTTCTAAATAATGGGACCAGATAGGCTTAGTAATAGGTCCTCCTGCAGCAACACAGCTTTGCAATTATCTGTAGGGTTCAACTCCAAAGCAAGCTGTGGTCAGTGCTAAATGATAATGAGCTCCATCCTGTGTAGATGATCCACATTCCCACAGCTCTTTCCCTACTGAAACTGTTTACAGTGTAAGAAGTAAGGTAGCAGTAGGATACAATTACTGTGTAGGCTGCTCTACAGAGTAGCAATTATGTTCCACCTTTGGACATTTTACTCTGTGGTTCAGAAAACTGGACTTTCATTTTTTTTTTTTAAGTATTTTAAAATTCCATATATAATGTGAAATATCAGGGAGGGAAAGAAAGAGAATGAGAATTTTGTAAAGTTCTTATTTCACAAAGAACACTGCAGATAGTGGTTTCCATACTTTTTCCTCCCATGAAGCTTCATGACAACTGTGGAAGTTCGGTTTTGTACTTTGTTAAAGTTCTAGGGTCAATAGTAACTCGATCTGACTTGATCTGACTCCAAAATTCTTGGTCAATTTTACCAGAGAGTAATATTGACTATTGATCTATGAAAATGCAGGATGAAGGCAGTATTGCCATTAGGCCATTGCCTGTTTCAGCATTGGCTTTGTGCATTCTTCTGTCAGCTCCACTGAGAGTAGAAATCCAGCCATACTCATCTTTACATCTCTCATCAAGCATTGTACCCTGGCACATAGAGGAAAGCTTTAGGTCACGAATAACTAGAACGATTTGGGCGTTAATCTATGATTATATAATTATAGATGCTATCAGACTTGTAATGACTTGATTTTCAAATTGTCTTGTCGATAGGAAATTAAGTAAGACTTACCATATTTCCCCATTTGGCTCTTAGAAGTTGCTAAATAAGCCTTTATTTTCTTGCATCCCTGGAGCTGGGAGAAGGGTATGCATGAAGAAGAAGTATGTTGAAATAGCTGATGTGTTCCTGGATTCTCTAGTGCTCATGGATGTTTACTATAATGGAAATAGTATCACTAGTGTCTATTTGAATGACTTAGGAATCAAATGTGCTCGAGAGGATCAGTCCCATTGCTTAAGCATCATTTATATAATTTTGCTATAAGAAAATTCAATGAATCCCAAATAATTTACAATAAATTCTTTAACTATCTAACCTAAAATATTTTCTGAACTGTATAAGCATTTGCAGGATAATGTTGAAATTATTTAAGAACTTAAGGTTTTCTGAGGAGGTTCTAAAGAAAGACGTGAGGTAACAAGACTAGAGCCCAAAACAATTGGGAGAGAATTGGCTTTTCCCATAATAAGAACCCAGGTCATATATTCCATGGGTCAAACTGAAACGGGAAGCTTACAGATAGTCATCTGGTCTCAGAGCTTTAGCTGGGTAGATTTTAAAAGTACAGAAAAGATAAAAAATATCTTCAGGGAAGGTTCTCACTGAGAATCCTGACAGTCCTTTGAAGCTGCAGGAAATTTCCTCAAAGTGTCGTGAGATTGAAAAGCTTTCTCCTTTTAAGTGTCCACTAGAATAGCCGGACTGATTTAGCCCAGAGGAAACGAGAACCCTTACTTTGTTCTCCCCTCTCAGTTCTCCTGGACAGAATTCTTGGAGCCCTAAGTGTGGGTTGAAGTGGCTAACTGTGCTACTGAATGATGAAAAAACTATAGTTTCCTTGTGGGTGATCAAGATGTGGGATGAAGCTATTGGAGGCATCCAAAACTAAACAAAGCAAAACTCCAACAAAACCCCAATCAAGAGAAAAGAAAGCAACGAATCGTTTGACCTTGGAAAACCTGGTGAAGACTCTCCTAGTCAGACTTTGTTAATCCATTGAAGGCCTTGTTTCTGTCCGTCTTGATGAACTTCAACTCTTTTTCACAATTTTTAAAATCTCTATTTTTGTCAGGTTTCATATCTCTTAGTGAGCTCTTATGCTAATCTCTTATTTGTGCTAATGTCAGTTACTGTTTGGGTGGGTGTAAGTAGGCAATGCTTTGGGGCTCCCCAAAATGGTGATTCATTCTAGTTCCAGATTCTAGATGAATCCCCCAAAAACGTAGATGTTTAATAAGAGTTGCGAGTGAGGAATTGGGATTACAGAACTGGAGAAGCTCTGTGTTCAGAGTGGCCAGAGCCAAGGAACTTAAGACCCAGAAGTTGGAGACTAGATTATATATTTATATCAAAGAGCCCATAGAGGTAAGGTGGACTGGTCTGGCCTAAGGAAGGGGTAGAAGTGGATTGGAACTTAAAAGGGAACCCAAACATCTGGAGTTGTTCAGGCTGGGAGGAGCTAGGAATAGGTCTGGACTTCAAGGCCAAAGAGAGTCTCCTGGGGAAAGTTTTCTTCTGGGAGCAATCTTCCCTCTGGGATTCTAATTTCTCACCTTTACATAATTCAGTTTCTCATTGCAACTTAAAAGTTTACATCGCATGATTACCTCTATTACATAGCACTAATCACCTTTTAATATCGTAACTAGCCTGATTCCTCTGCTGGACTTTGTGCTCCCAGGGGAGAGGAGAGGAACCATGTCTCATTCTCTGTGATGTTCCAGTGCCTGAAATATTTGTTGAAATTAAATGTTGCATTGGTCTGATGGTGTTGAAGTTGAGCTATAACCTCCGAAAGGAAAACCAAGCCTTTGGATAAGGACAGGGAGAAAGAGATAATGCTGTGATCTGGCACATGCTTTTTAAAAATATCACATTTCACTTAGCCTCCTTTACAAACTTGATGCCTTCTTTCAGACCATCGCAGAATATTCTTCTTTTGCTTAAGGTATGATTGGAAATACAAGCACAAAGATGGAAATGTGGTTGGGACAGTTTGACGACAACTATAAAGGAAGGTCCCAATTTATCAGACATGAACGCCAAGTGTTTAGAAACAGGTAGCACTGTGCAGCTGCCAGAAAAGTGTAGTCAATAAATTAAAATTTCCCCCCACCCCCCCGCAAGAAAAGGTCTACCAGTAGAAGCAAAAACAAGATAGAATTAATAGGACTTCCAGGTGATAGTTTTGACAGGATCATTGGAGTGATTTCTGGCTCTCCAGTTATTGTGACAAGAGCATTGCTTTTTTATTGTCACAGTTTAAGACTATAATATAGTACTTCCTTCTCCCAGGAAAATAACAGTAGTCTTTAAAAATCCAAATCTAATATTGATGAAAGGGTATTTATTTGCATTAAAAAGAATTCACTTCAGAGTTTCTTTTAATAGCAAATTTCCCTTGTGTATTTAAAGTAGCATTCCTATTATAGAGAAAGATCTTAATTCATACTGGCACCAATTTAGCAAATATTGGCTTGCTGATTCCCCAAAGGACTTATATTAGGGAGGTAGGATTATGGAGAGGAAAGATCACTTACTAGCTGTGAGATCTTGATCTCCTTATTTAACTGCTCTCCTCTGATCTAATCTGTAAAAGATTCCTAAATTAGCTTCTAGTTATCCATCTATAGGTCTATAATTCTGCTCCACATAAGACAAAAGTTTCCTGAATAATAAAATTCTCTTTTGCTTTATGGTCCAAATATATTTCTATGTATTAGATGACTTAGCAAAATTTCAGAAGCTTGTTTGTCTGATTTGAACACATTCTCCCCTTTCTTTTGTTCCTGTCTATGTAGCACTCATGTTCTGTTATTTGATGAGAAGAGAAGAGAAGAGAAACCTATAACCAAATTCTTCCAGTCTTTTGTTAGAACAGCACAATTAATGCATCTTTCCTCCCTAATCCAAACGTCTTAATTTCTCCTTAACGACAAGCAAACAAGCAACCAGCCACAAAAACTACTTCCCAACAAGTCATGTAAATCAA
>JAKSZT010054334.1:29542177-29589364 GCA_026826555.1 Tolypeutes matacus
ACCTTCTTTTCTATCAGTAGTCATGGCCTTTAATTGAAACTCCATCACCATAGCATACTGTACTTTCTTTATTTTTATACTCATCATGCCCACAGGTAATTGCCTACAGCTCAGAGAGGCTAGGGATTGAATTTGTCTGGTAGAATGAGTGAACATAAAAATACAAGAAACTTAAAGGAGAATAGAGTGGCAGTTGTATAATATTCATATTTCCCTCCTGAATTCAAAGTTAATTCCTTTTATTGACTATTTTTATTAGCTAGGTAACAACTTTAATTATTCTCTAGGTTTTCCAGAAAAGGAAATTCATTTTAAGTGCAATTTTAGTCTGAAAGGCAATTCTCTACAGTTCATGGGGTTTATCCAAAAACTGAATGTTGTCAGAAAAAAAAAAAAAAAGAGAGAGAGAGAGAAAATGAATGAATGGTAACATATAACCACTGTTTACAATGTCTGGAATGCTAGCCTTTCCCTTTGTCCATTTTGCAGAGCTTCTTCTCTTCCTTCAGGACCCTACTTCAATTGCTTAGCTCCACATGGCTGGTTATTTTGTGGTATGTCACCAGAATTTTCTTCATGTACCTATGAAGCTCTAGGTCTCAATGCCTGTAACATTAAAAGCTTATCACACCCTATGCATGGGAGGAGGTTCACCTATAAGGCATATGAATGTGTTCACGTGTTGATGAGGCATTGTCACGGTGTGGGGAGAGTCACACAATAGCTGAAAGAATATCGAATTACCATTCTAGGGAGCTCTGCTACATTCTCTAATGGGACAGCAAGAATCCACCAAGTATAGGGGCAGTGACTAGTGAAGGAAGATGGACCGTTAATGGGCCCTTGATATTGATGACTATACTTATGAACCTTTACTTTTGAAATGGAAATTTAGCCTACTATTATAGGGTGCCTAAGAGTTATCTCCTGAGAGCCTCCTTGTTGTGCAAATGTGGCCTCTCTCTAAGCCAAACTCAGCATATAAATGCATTACTTTCCCCCCAATGTAGGACATGTCTCCTGGGGATGAGCCCCCTGGCCCCAAGGGATTACTACCAAGCACAAAATAGTAATGCAACTGGAAAAAGACCTTGACCAAAAGGGGGAAAGGAAAAGATAAATGAGTTTATATGACTAAGAGCCTTCAAAGTTGGGGGTGGATGTGGCTCAAATGGTTGGGCGTCTGTCTGCCATATGGAGGGACCTGGGTTCGATCCCCAGGACCTCCCGGTAAAATTAAGAAAAAAAAATATATAGAAGGCGCATGGGCTGCCAGGCTCTGTGTGCCAGTGAGCCGCCAGGCCCCGGGAGTCATGCAGCAAGATGATGACGTAACAGGAGAGAGACACAGGGGGAGACAAGACGAGATGCTCCGAAAGCGCCGAAAGCCAGGAACCGGGGTGGCGCAGGTGGCAGAATACCTCTCTCCTACATCGGAGGTCTCCAGGATCGAATCCTGGTGAAGACGAGGAGGATGAGAAGAGATGGCAGGAAACAGACACAGAGAATTGCCCAGTGAATGGACACAAAACAGCAAATGGGGAAGGGGGGGTGGTTTAAAATGGATAAAGTAAATAAATAAATCTTTTTTTTTTTAAAAAAAAGAGCCTTCAAAGTGAGTCAGGAGGTCTATCCAGAGGTTACACTTATGCACATCACAGCAGGATCTCTCTGACTGCCAAAGTAAATATTGACTCAAATAGCGGGGCTTCTGAGGGCTCTGGAGACATCTAGACACTATAGGCAGGGCAGACAGCTCAGGGGCTTGGCACCCTGCCAGTGGGCCCTGCTTTGGAATTTATGCTCCTCGTGTGACAGAGTTGGACTCAGTTGTGGTTTCCCTACACATGACTCTTCTGTCCTTCTATTTGAACCTATAGCTGGTACTAGAGTTGATAGGTGTATGTCCAAAAGACTTAAATCTTTGGGCTGTCCATGTGCCAGTTGGGCTATGAATCTCAACAGAGTGTCAACACCTACTCTCCAGTTCATTGGACTCACCCAGGACAAGTAAAAGGGAGATGATGATGGACAATGCCCATCTCAAGGAACAGAGAGAGTCTGCAACTGCAAACAAGATAGTCCCATCCATCTGCCCCAAGGGATCTAAGCCCCCTCTCAATTAAAGGAGTGGACATCAACATCTCAGAATCCTCAGGATTGGGGAATGAATGATGGACTAGAGTAGACTTGCTGTTATTCTACTATAGACTTATTGTGATTCTAGCAATGGAAGAACTTTTATCATTGATGCGAAGGCAGTGGCCACTGGAGGTTCTGAGAGGAGGGAGAGGAAAAAATTGGTGTAATATGGGGACATTTTCAGGATTTGGGAATTGTCCAAAATGACATCGCAATGATAGATACAGGCCATTGTATATGTGTCATAACTTAAAAAATTGTGCAGAAGAGAATGTAAACTACAATGTAAACTATAATCCATGCTTAGTGGCAATGCTACAAAATGTGTTCATCAATTGTAAAAAATGTACCACGTTAATGAAGGATGTTGTCAATGTGGGAAAATGTGGGAGGGGTTGGGAGCAGGGCCTATGGGAATCCCCTATATATTTTTTTAAATGTTTTATTTCTTTATTATAATAGGTTATAATAGGTTTTATAATAGGTCACATGATTGTGGAGACTGGCAATACAAATTCCATATGGCAGGTCAGAGACTGGAAATTCCAGGACCAGTGATGTTAAAATTTGTAGTTGGAGTCTATACAGGCAACCAGGGAAGAGTGAAAAGTGTAGTTTTGAGGCAGAATTCCTTCTGAATCTTAATATCCCCAGTTCTTGCTTTTTTTTTTTTTTTTTTTAACTTTATTTTGTACTTTTAATAATTGCAAATATAAGTAATAATTGAAAAATAAAAAGAAAACACAGTTGAATAAAAACATACATCTCTCAATTAAATGTACTGGATACATATATATTTTTTTCACTCATACCATATGTTACACAATGTATTTGGTTCATAGTAAAGCAATCATATAGTATTTGAGCCTTTGTGTCTGGCTTGCTTTGCTCAACCTAATGTCCTCCAGGTTCATCCATGTTGTCATATGCTTTTTGACTTAATTTTTCCTTACAGCTGCATAATATTCTACCGTGTAAATACACCACAGTTTGTTTATCCATTCGTCTGTTGATGGACACTTGGGTTGTTTCCAGCTTTTGGCAATGGGGAATAATGCTGCTATGAACATCAGTGTGCAGATGTCTGTGTCACTGCTCTCAGTTCTTCTGGGTATATACCCAGCAGTGGTATTACAGGGTCACGTGGCAAGTCTGTATTCAGCTTCTTTTGGAACTGCCAAACAGTCCTTCACAGTGGCTGTACCATTCTGCATTCCCACCAACAGTGAATAAGTGTTCCTATCTCTCCACATCCTCTCCGACACTTGTAGTTCTCTGCCTTTTTAATAGGGGCCATTCTAATAGGTGTGAAATGATATCTCAGTGTAGTTTTGATTTGTATTTCCCTAATCATTAGTGATGTTGAACATTTTTCATGTGTTTTTTATGCCATTTATATTTCTTCTTTGTACAAATGTCTATTCAACTCTATTTTTTTTTTTCTTAAAATATAGGAACTGTTTTATTTATTTATTTATTTATTTTTTATTGTGGGTAAAAATCAAAATTTTCACCATACCAACATTTGCAAAATGATATATAAATATATATGCATATATGTGCATTTGCTTACAAAAATGTTATTTATATATATATATAAATATATTTTAAGAGGTGCTTAGACTACCCAAAATATTGCCCATTTTTAAATTGGGTCGTTTGTCTTTTTATTGTAGAGTTGTAACATCTCTTTATATATCCTGGATATTAAACCCTTATCTGACATGTGATTTCCAAATATTTTCTCCCATTGAGTCAGCTGCCTTTTCACCCTTTTGACAAAGGTCCTGTGAGGTGCAAAAGTACTTAGTTTTGAGGTCCTATTTATCTATTTTCTCTTTTGTTGCACATGCTTTGGGTATAAGGTCCAAGAAACCACCACTTATTACAAGGTCTTGAAGATGTTTCCCTACATTTTAGTCTAGTAGTTTTATGGGTCTGATTTTTATATTTAGGTCTTTGATCCATTTTGAGTTGATTCTTGTATAGGGAGTGAGATAGGTGTCCTCTTTCATTCTTTTGGTAATAGATATCCAGTTCTCCCAGCACCATTTGTTGAAGAGACTGTTTTGTCCCATTAACTTGAACTTGGTAGGTTTGTCAAAAACCAGTTGACCATATAGGTGGGAGTTCGTTTCTGCATTCTCAATTCTATTCCACTTAACGATGTGTCTATCCTTATGCCAGTACCATGCTGTTTGACCACTGTAGCTTTGTAATATGTTTTAAGGGCAGGCAGTGAAATTCCTCCCACGTCACTCTTCTTTTTTAGGATGTTTTTGGCTATTCAGGTGAACTTTCCCTTCCAAATGAATTTGGTAATTGCCTTTTCTAATTCTGTAAAGTAGGCTGTTGGAATTTTGATTGGTATTGCATTGAATCTATAAATCAGTTTGGGTAAGACTGACATCTTCCTTATATTTATTCTTCCAACCCTTGAACATGAAATGTCTTTCCATATATTGAGAGCTTTTAAAATTTCTTTTAGCATTGTTTTGTAGTTTTCTGTATATAGGTCCTGTACTTCTTTGGTTAAATTAATCCCTAGGTATTTGAGTCTTTTTGTTGCTATTGTAAATGGAATTTCCCCCCTTATTTCCTCCTCATATTGTTCAGTACTAGTGTACAAAAACATTACTGATTTCACATGTTGATCTTGTATCCTGACACTTTGCTGAACTCATTTATTAGCTCAAGTATTTTTGCCGTGGATACTTCAGACTTTTCTAAATACAGGATCATGTCATCTGCAAACAGTGAGAGTTTTACTTCCTCTTTTCCTATTTTGGATGCCTTTAATTTTTTTTTCTTTTCTAATTGTCCTAGCTAGAACTTCTAATACAATATTGAATAACAATGGTGACAATCGGCATCTTTGTCTTGTTCTGGATCTTAGAGGGAAAGATTTCAACCTTTCCCCATTGAGTATGATGTTGGCTGTGGGTTTTTCATATATACCTTTTTATCATATTGAGGAATTTTCCTTCTATTCCTATCTTTTGAAGTGTTTTATCAAAAAAGGATGCTGGATTTTGTCAAATGCCTTTTCTGTGTCAATTGAGATGATCATGTGTTTTTTTCCTTCAAAATTTGTTAATGTGGTGTATTACGTTGATTGGTTTTCTTATGTTGAATGAGACTTGCACACCAGGAATAAATTCCACTTGGTTGTCATGTATAAATCTTTTGATATGCCATTGGATTCGATTTGCAAGTATTTCGCTGAGAATTTTTGCATCTATGTTCATTAGAGAGATTGGTCAGTAGTTTTATTTTCTTTCAATATCTTTATCTGGCTTTGGTATTAGGGTGATATTGGCTTTATAAAATGTGTCAGATAATTTTCCCTGCTCCTCAATTTTTTTGGAAGAGTTTAAACAGGATTAGTGTTAATTCTTTTTGAAATGCTTAGCAGAACTCACCAGTGAGGCCATCTGGTCCTGGACTTTTCTTTGCTGGGAGATTTTTGATGATGGAGTCAATCTTTTTAAATGTGATTGGTTTGTTAAGTTCTTATATTTATTGTAGCATCAGTGTAAGTGTTTGTGTATTTCTAGGAATTTTTCCATTTCATCTAGGTTGTCTTGTTTGTTGGTGTACAGTTTCTCATAATATCTCCTTATGATCCTTTTTATTTCTGTGGGATCAGTCATTACTTCTCCCTTTCATTTCTGATTGTATTCATTTGCATCTTCTCTCTGTTTTTCTTTGTTAGTCTAGCTAGTGGTTTGTCAATTTTATTTATCTTCTCAATGAACCATATTTTGGTTTTGTTGATTTTCTCTATTGTTTTTTTATTCTCAATTTCATTTATTTCTGCTCTAATCTTTATTATTTCTTTCCTTCTGCTTGCTTTGTGATTGGATTGTTGTTCTTTTCCTATTTCTCTTGTTGTTCAGTTAAATATTTGAGTTTAGCTCTTTCTTCTTTTTTAATATAGGCATTTAAGGGCTATAAATTTCCCTCTTAGGACTGCCTTTGCTGTATCCCATAAGTTTTGATAAGTTGTGTTCTCATTTTCATTTGTCTCAATATATTTAATAATTTCACTTGTCATTTCTTCTTTGAACCACTGATTATTTAGGAATGTGTTGTTCTGCCTCCACACATTTGTGAATTTACTTTTTTACTATATATTATTGATTTCCAGTTTCATTCCATTATGATCTGAGAAGGTGCTTTGTATAATTTCTATCTTTTTATATTTATTGAGAGCTGTGTTGTGCCCTAACATGTGGCCTGCCCTGGAAAAAGATCCATGGGCACTTGAGAAGAATGTGTAACCCTCTGAGTTTGGATGCAGCATTCTGTACATGTGTGTTAGGTCTAACTCATTTATCATATTGTTCAAGTTCTCTGTTTCCTTGTTGATCTTCTGTCTAGTTGTTCTATGTAATAATGTGAGTGGGTTGTTAAAGTCTCCAATGATTATTGTAGAGATGTTTATTTCTCCCTTCAGTTTTGCCAGAGTTTGTCTCATGTATTTTAGGGCATCCTGGTTAGGTGCATAGATATTTATGACTGTTATATCTTCCTGTTGGATTGTCCCTTTTATTAATATATAATGGCCTTTTGTATCTCTTATATGTTTTTGCATTTAAAATCTGTTTTGTCTGATATTAGTATAGCTACCCCTGCTCTTTTTTGGTTATTATTTGCATGGAGTATCTTCTTCCAGCTTTTCACTTTCAGTCAGTTTGTATCACTAGGTTTAAGGTGAGTTTCTTGTAAGCAGCATATGGATGGCTCATGTTTTTTTATCCATTCTGTCAGCCTGTATCTTTTGACTGGGGAGTTTAATTCATTCACATTCAACGATATTACTGTAATTATGCATTATTTACTTCCACCATTTTATACTCTGGTTTTGATATGTAGTATCATATTTTTGTCTGTCTTTTTACTCTTTTGGTTATTGTTCCTCTATTCTTTCTTCTATACTCTCTTTCAGGCCTCTTTCTCCTCTCTTTTTATTTCAGGTTCTAAGGCTTCCTTTAATATTTCCCGCAAAGGTGGATTCTTTTTTGCAAACTCTCTTAGTTTCTGTTTGTTTGTGAATATTTTATACTCACTCTCATATTTGAATGACAGTTTTGCTGGATAAAGAATTCATGGCTAGCAGTTTTTCTTTCAGTGTCCTAATTTTATCATACCACTGTTTTCTTGCCTCTATGATTTCTGAAGAGAAATCTGTGCTAAGTCTTAATGGACATCCCTTGTTGTGATGGTTTTCTTCTTACTTGCTTCTCTGAGAATTTTCTCTTTATTTTTGACATTTGACATTCTGAGTACTATGTGTCTTGGAGTAAGTTTATTCAGGTTTATTCTGATTGGGGTATGGTGTGCTTCTTGGACATATAAGTTCCTTTCTTTCATGAGACTTGGGAAATTTTCAGCTACTATTTTCTCAAATACTCTTTCTGCCCCTTTTCCCTTCTCTTCTCCTTCTGGAACTCCCATGACATGTATGTTGTTGTGTTTCATGTTGTCACTCAACTCTCTGAGCCCCTGCTCAATTTTTTCCATTCTTTTCTCTCTTGAATTTCAGCTGTTCATCTTCTGTATCACTTATTCTTTCTTCTATCATTTTGAGTCTGCTATTGTATGCCTCTAATATGTTTTTGATCTCACCTATTGTGTCTTTCATTCCTATGAGCTCTGTTACTTTTCTGTTCAGGATTTCAATTCTTCTTTGTGCTCACTCAATGTCTTCTTGATGTCATTTACTTCTTTAGTGATATTGTCTTTCAACTCAATTTGATTTTGGAAATTTGTGCATATCTTGCTAATTAGTTATCTCAAATCCTGTGTTTCTTTTGGGGCTTTGATATATTCCTTTTCTTGGGCCATGTCTTCCATTTTCTTTAGTATGGCTCATAATTTTTTTGCTGATGTCTAGGCATCTGAGTAAAATGTATTTTACTCAGATGCTCAATTTCTTTCTCTTTTGTAGGGATTTAGTGGTGGGAGGCTGTGTGTTATCACTGCTCTTTGATTCTTGGCTTGGCCTGGATTGTTAGGATTGTCCCTGCTAGTTGCTCAAAACTGGGCTCTGGACCCAGTAATTGGTTGCAGACCTGCTTCCTAGGGCCTTGGGGAGGGAAGCTATAAAGGCCAGAAAAAGTCTCTCTTACTTATTTTTAATTTTCTCACATGCACTTCCTTGGTCTGCCAGCAGATGACACTCTTTGGCAGCTCTCAGTTCAGTGCCTGGTGAGAGTATATTTGTTGCAACACAGACCAGACTGGATCAATGTGATGGAGCTTCCTGCCTGGAGGCTAAGAGCCTTATAATTCAAACATTCTCAGAGACAATTCTCCAGCCCTCTCTAACAGTCTCCTCCTTTCCCCAGGTAGGAAATACTTCCACTCCCCTCTGAGTCCTCCACAATCAATCCAGGTTAGTAGAAAAGGAGATTGGGAGGGTTGTATATCTTTACCTCCTTGCTGGCTCCCAAGGCAAACAATGGCATGGCCCCACCCACCCTGGAAGGGTTCCTGGGCCACAGCAGACCAAATTTGTGAGTCAAAAGCTAAGACAGCCTTAGACTATGTCTTTCTCTCTCCCCTTTCCTGGGGTGGTGGATCCCCAGAGTCCCCTTTGTCTGTAGCTGCAGGCCCAGATAACTGAGAATTCTAAAGTGTCTTTGTTTGGGGAGGGTGCTGGCAGCAGCAGCCACTGGTTTCAACTCACAGTTTTGTTATGATTCTCCTCCCTTTCTCCTCTGGGAGGTGTTCAGCCTTTGCCTGGTGTCCTAAACCTTAGAAGATCTTTTTTCAGGCTGTTCAGCCAATCTTCTAGCTATTTTTCTGGAGGAGAAGAGAGTCCCGTGTCTTTCTAGTCCACCATATATATATATATACACACACACACACACACACACATATATATATATATTTTATGTAACATTTATGTAATCTAAATAGCTTAAAAAAAATTAAAAAGTATATAAAAAATAAATGCACATTAGCCAAAAAAAAAAAAAAAAAAAAAGATTATCTCACCCTATTTTAATTTTTCATTTGCATATCTGTCTCCTACACCTTTTGAATTTGTAGAGGGATTCAGTGCCAGGTGAATTCCTTTTTTTGGCCCATTTTTCTTTCTTTTTTTTTTTTTGCTTGTTAGATGTAGTACCTTTTTGTCACAAGATCTGTAAATGTTTTCCTAGTTTATCATTTTTATTTTGACTTTGTTTATAGTAGATTTGCACCATGTGTTTTAATTTTCTGAGGTCAAAATATGTCTCTTTTAAATGTATGTCTGCAGACAATTATGTTTCATCGGAGCATTTTCTGTACCTCAAGCTTGTGAAAATACTTTAATTTTTCCAATTTTTAGAAACTTTAAAAATATTTTGCATTTAAATTTTATCCATCTGGAATTCATTTTGGCATATGGTATGAGGAAGATGAGCTAGCTTGTTTTCTTCTAGACAGAGAGCCAATTATGCCAGCAACATTTATTAATAATCCAATAATTTCCCACAGAATTAAAATGGCCACTTTTGTGGATTTATTTCTGGACTTTGTAATTTGTTCTATATATCTGTTTGTCTATTCCTGTGTCAGTGCCAGAGTGTTTTGATCCCAGTGGTTTTATAGGAAGTTTAAATATCTGGTAAGGTACATATTCCTCTTACTACTTTTCTTTGATCATAATTTTCTTTGCTGTCATAGAAATTTATTTTATCTATTTCCTCTCAAAAACACAGCAGAACATTATCAAAATTAGTGGTTAATTATAAAAAAATTAATCTAATTGCAATTATATTAAATAATATTGATTGAGTTGAATTAAAAAAAATGCCACTTTTTTGTAGGTAATGCTTGGGTATTTGTGCATTCTTTAGAATATTTTTGTTTGCTCTCTTAAATAACTTTCTAACATTGAATTTTTCCACCAGTTTATTATTTATTAATTTTTTTTTTAGTTTTAACTTTTATTGTGAAGTAATTATCTATACAAATCATGAATATGCATTTTAGTGAGTTACAGTGCAATAACTTTATGATTTTAGCCAGCATTTCCTTGATTGCTATTGAGGTTGGGCACTTTTCAAACATTTATTGCCTTCTTGGTTATCCTTTTTTGAATATCTTCTTTTTGTTTATCTTTTTCTGGTTACCCTTTTTTGTCAGATTCCTGTTCAAGTCTATCAGGTTGTTTCTCTTTAACATTGATGTGTAGTAGCTCTTTATATAGTCAGGGGATGAGCCCTTTGTTGGTTATATGCGTTGCAATAGCTTCTCCAAATGTCTGTGACTTGCCCTTTTACTTTTTAAATGGGGGTTTTTCAACAAAAGTTTCTTAATTCCAATGTAATCTAATTTATCGGTCTTTTTCTTTGTCAGTAGTATTTTTTATATTCACTTGAAATTACTCCAAGGTCCTAAAAATATGTATAACTTTTTTATCTAGGAATTCTGTTTTGCATTTCACATTTAATTCTTACTTTCCCCTGAAAGTGATTCTGTATATGGTTTGAGGTAGGAATCTAGTTTCATTTATTTGGTTTCCATTTGATTATTCAGTTGACCTAGAATCATTTATTGAAAGACTCTCCTTTTTCCCTGGTGCTCTGTAGTGCCATTTTTATTATAAATCAAATGATCATATATGTGTGACTCTCTTTCTGGACACTTTGTTGTGTTTATCTACTTGTCTGTCCTTGAGGCAATACCATACTGTATTAGTTACTGCAGCTGTATAGCTGGTAAGTCCCCCCACCTTGCTCTTCATCTTGGATATTTTTGTTCTTTTGCATTTAATATGGAGTTTAGATTAACAATTTCTACCGAAGAATTGTAGAGATTTGAATTCACAGACAAATTTTGACTCCATAGTAAATTTTTGAAGAATTGGCATCTTTATAACACTGAGTTTTTCAGTTCATGAAAATGATATATCCCTTCATTTATCTGGGCCTGTTTATTTTTAAAAATTTCTACATACAATCATATCATTGTAAATAGGATATGTGTGACTATTTTAGATGAGGGGGACAGGGAAGGCTTTTCTGTGGGGAGGATATTTAGAGGAAACCTTGTGTCTCAAAACAGACCAGAAGATCCTTTAAAAATATGTCTGATCTGTGATGAACTTGATTTTATTCCTTCTTACTTCATATTTATTGTTTACTTTTTCCTTTTCATTTCCTTATTTTTGTTGGCTTGCTAATATTTCTTTCTTTCCTTTTTAGCTCCTTGTCTCTTTACAAACTTTATTACCATTTAATTTTGACAGATGTATACACCCATGTATCCACCACCACAATAAAGATATAGAACTTTCCTATCACCTCAAAAACTTTGTTCATACCCCTTTTCAGTCAAGCTCCTGCCTGAACCCATACAACCACTGCTTTGCTTTCTGTCACTATGGATTAGTTTTGCATATTCTAAAATGTCATGTAAATGGAGTCCTTCGGTATATAGTCTTTTGGTTCTGGTTTATTTTGCTCAGAATAATGTTTTTGAGATGTATCCATGTGTTGCCATGTATCAGTAGTTCATTCTATTTATAGCTGAATAGTGTCCCATTGTGTGGATATAACACAGTTTGTTTATCCTTTCACCTCCTGATGGGCATTTGGGCCATTCCATCTTTGGGCTGTTATGAATAAAGCTGTAAATGTTTATGTCAACTTTTTGTATAGATACATGTTTTCATTTCTTTTGGGTAATTATCAAAGAGTATAATTACTGTGTCAAAATGTTCTCCAACATGCTTGTACTATTTTACACTTCTGTAAATAATATATGAGAATTCCAGTTGCTCACATCCATACCAACAATTGATACAGTCAGTAGTTTTGATGTTAGCAATTATAGTGGGGTTTTAGTAGTATCTCTAATTAGCATTTCCCTGATGACTAATGATGTTGCTCACCTTTCCATGTGCTTATTATTATCTATACATATATCTTCTTTTGTGCAGTGCCTTTTCAAATCTATTGATCACATTGTTTCATAATTGGGTTATCTTATTATTGAATTTTAAGAGTTCTTTCTATAATCTGGATAGTTGTCCTTTTTCAAATATATGTGTTGCAAACAAATTTCCCAGTCTGTGGCTTGGATTTTTTACTTTCTTTTATGGCATCTTTTGAAGAGTAAATATTTTTTAATTTTTCTAAAGCCCAATTTATCACTTCCTAAAAATTGGTTCATTTTGTGTTTTTTGTGTGTATGTGTGTCCTATTTCAGAAATCTTTGCTTGCTTCAAGATTTCAAAGGTTTTCTCTTAAGTTTTCTTTTACAATTTTTATAATTTTAAAGTTATATTTAGTTTGATGATACATTTGGAAATTATTTTGCATGTAATATGAGTAAGGGTCAAAGTTCATTTTTTCCCCACACTGATGTCCAGTTGTTCAGTACCTCTTGTTGAAGACTATTTTTCTCCCACTAAGTTACCTTGGTGTCTTTGTCAAAAAATAACTGAACATATATATATATATATATATATATGTATATATATATGGGTCTATATTTGGATTCTCTACTGTGTTTCATTTATTTACATGACCATTTTAATACTACTACCATACTATCTTTTTTTTTTTTTTTTAAAGATTTTATTTATTTATTCATTTATCTCCCCCTTGCTGCTTGTGCTCGCTGGGTCAGCTAACCACACCGCACGGGCAGGCTTGCCTTCACCAGGAGGCCCAGGGAACTGAACCCGGGGCCTCCCATATGGTAAACGGGAGCCCTACTGATTGAGCCACAGCCGCTTCCCCTACCATACTATCTTGACAACTGTAGCTTTGTATAATTAAGTCTTGAAATCAGGTAGTTTATATATCCTCTAGTGTTTTGTTTTGTTTTTTTTCCCTTGTCAAAATTGTTTTGGCCAGTCTGGTCCTTCACTTTTCTACATGATTTTTAGAATCAATTTGTAAAGCTGCTGCTATTTTGATTGTAATTGCCTGGAATCTATGGATCAATTTGGGGGAAACTGGCATCTTAAACTTGAATCTTTCATTCCATGAATATGATATATTTCTTCCTTTATTTAAATCTCCATCAATTTCTCACAGCAAAAGTTTTGTGATTTACAGCATGGAGGTCATGTATATGTATTAAATTTTTATACCCTAATATTTCTTTTTTAAGGTTATTGTAAACTATATTTAAACATTTTTATTTTCCAATTGTCTACTGGTAGTTTAAAGAAATATAGTTGATTGTTTTACATTTGCTTAGTATCCTGTAACTATATATTCACTTATTAGTTCTAAGGGCTTTTTGCATAGATTCTTCAGGATTTATTATGTATATTATTATGTCATTTACAAGCAAAGAAAGTTTAACTTCTTTCTTTTGATTTGAATGTATTGTCTTCTTTTTGGCTCATAGTACAGGCCAGTACCTCCAAAATAATGTATTCAGATGGCAAGAACAGATATTCTCAAATTGATCCCAATATGTGTCACATATTTGTTTTTTTATTTCTACTTTTCTGTGATAAGCATGTATTTCTTATTCAAGAAACCCTAAAAACAATGGAAATGCTGTTCTTTGAATTTGAGAATGCAAATTCCCAGCTAAAAGTCCTCCCTTCCCCAAGATTTAAATGAGTGGGATAGAATCTTTGGGTTCTTTTTTTTGAGGTAAAGTACATGTATAGTTTTGAAATCTCAGATACTAGTACAGGACTTGGTTTTGTAGGTTATGACTATGAGATTGAAATGTGTATAGACCATGGCAGTGCTGATACAGTCGTGTTGACACTCTCAAGGATATATGTAGTTTTCCACACAGTGAATTCAATCAGGAACATTGTTATTCCAGTAAGAGACTGAAGCTTGTAAGCTGGCTGCTCTGCTAGTGGCATTTGGTACCTGAATATAGATAATTACAGTCTCAGTTTCTTTTATTGCAGCCACTATCCCATTGGATTTTTGAATTTGAGAATTCACATTTAAAATATTGTTTAAGATTTAAATGCATCAGATAGAATCTTGAGGGAATTTTTTATTGTGGAGGATGCACTGACTTTGCAGCTATATCCTTCACACCTACACCTAGAAAGAAGGTATAGTGTCAACAGTAGTGTTCTCACCAGTGACAGACAACTTGACTACAACTGCCTTGCACACGATTATTTTTGGTTTGCACAAAGTGAATTGCTGAATTTGGGTTTTGTGGCCTAAATTCTTTCTTTTTGTAGAGCACCTAATTCTCAAACTTGCTTTTAATGTATGAGCTTTCACCACAGTTTTCTCAAATCAATGTGATTGTCCATTTATCTTTACTTTTTTTGTCCTTCTGTTCTTGGCATTCCTCTAAGACCTGGGCTGAACGAGACGAGGCATCTGTGTACAGCTCTCATACAATGCCTAATTCTCCCTGGAAGCCAAGGCAAAGTAAGTGAGGGAAAAAATTACCATATATTAACTATTTTAAAATAATTTCTGCCTAATCTTCATTAGCCTGGCTTCCTAATTTTCATTAAGCTCATCCTGATTTTATTAAGATTCTGACTATTTGCGTACAGAGCTGCCTTACACTTCACATCAAGATGCCTTTCAGTGGCTCTGTTATATGTTAAAATGGTCTATCTACTTGAACTTGATTTGCCAGTCCACTGTTATGAGTTCCTTTTGTGGAGTCAGGAGGTCTGGGTTTTTGTCCCTGTTCTGCTTTGAACTAATTGTGTGACCCTGTGCAAAACACATAACTTCTTTGGAATTCAGTGTCCTGATTTGTTAGATGAGGAGGTTGGTCTAGATGATCCCTGAGATCCTTCATAGCTCCAAAGTCTCAGGATTATAAATTGATTAAGGTTCTTCACTGGCAATTTCAGTCTCCAGATAGACTCCTGTCATAGAAGATGTGTTAATAAATGAAGTTATTATTTGTGGCTATTTGGTTTCAATATCAGATTTGTTCTGCATGGGTATAATACAGTTTATTTCAAATGGGTTGTTTTAAAGAGTATAAGGTCAATAAATTTATAATCCCAGCCACCATGAGAGATGTCAAATAATCCATATGTGGAGTCATTAAAGGAGAAAAAACTAAAGCAGTTATATTAAATCACTGCCATTGCATGTATTGTCTACCTAGAGTAAAACTAAAAATATTTTGTCACATTGCTTCCCAACTGAGAACGTTTTAGAATGTGATTTGTGAAACCGCAGAAACAAAAATCATTTTTCTGGTTCCTGACAAGTCTTTCGACTGTCTTCTGTTGCTTCAAGAAATCATCCCCTGAGAGCCAGTAACTCTCAAATCCATTAGAAATCCTAATCTTGAATTGTAGGACTCTGTTAGAGCAAGTTTTATATACGCTGAGATATTCAGTCATACACATTGGTGATGCCAGATTAGCAAGCACAATTGTCTATCGTTGAAAAAAAAAAGTGCTCATTGTCCCCCAACTTCTCATTTTTTAGGTCAGAAGCCTTAAAATTAAATGCTTCCATGGGCCTCTTGGGGGTTTGGATTCCTAAGTATACAATGCCACAACCAAGAATCCTTGAAACCCCAACTTCTCTGGTAAGGTTGGCATCTGTTTTCAACCTGAGAACATCTTGACCCACTTTCCATATCGCTGTTGTGTTAATAGACCTCAAAGCACTTTAGGGAGCAGGGTTCACTGCATTATTTATTACCTCATGTATTCAGCCCTACTAAGTTTCCGATACTACACTATGTACGTTACAACATCCAACATCATTAAACCTTTGCAGCAACTTAGAGTATTGTCCTTCAAGGGACAGTGTGCTAAGGATCAGCAAGGCTAAGTAGTTCACCCACCCAAGGCCATGTAATCAGAGAAGGCGCTGGAGTGTGATCTCAGTTCTGTGACTACAAAGCATTTGTTGTCTCCCTGAGTCTTAGGTATGATGTACAACAGAACACTGTGACTATTCAAAATATGCTCATAATTACATTTTGGTTTTACTTTCTTCCAATAGACCCACCTCCTGCAAATAAAGCCACAGCCACTCTTGGCAACAGCCTACATGTAGAGGACATGGCCTTTTGTGGGCTTTTTCTATTTTTTTCCCCCAGGGGAGAATGTGAACGCAGTCCCCCACTACCACAAATTATGCAGCCGAGTTTCCCACATTTGGGGAAATCATAGGGGTCAACACATTTGGAGTGCAATGGATTAGCCTTGCCCTGGGAAACCACCTTCATGATCATGGTATCTCTCCTGCCAGGTAAGTATGTGTGAGCTTATTCTTAACTCCCAGATGTATATACTTTTATTAAAAATTTAGCCTCCAGTTCTCAGTCATAGTTTCAGAATCATAACATAAGAAGAAATTTCTGATATTATCTGAGAATAAACCTTCATTCCATAGTAGGGGAAAATAAGGCCCAGAAAGGTTGAGTGTTGCACACATTTATGTATCTTGGGAAATTTTTTCAATTTCTTAAGTTCCAGAAAGAATAATGGAAATACCAGTACTGTGGTTCTGTCTACACAATGATATACAATCCAATTTATTTAGTCCTAGAGTCTTTCAAATTCTTAGATATCTTGTGTATAATGGTGTATAATGATGTATATAAATGATTTCTAAATGATATATTTTCCAAAGCTTCTTATCTATTTGCTGATTTCTAAAAATGTTCCTAAGTTGTTGGCAACTTCATCCTGTTGATGACAGGATCTGTTTTATTTGACCAAGCCCAGAGGGGCTTTCAGAGACTCATATAAGGGTCTTAACATCAAAATAAAGAAAAACTTAGTCAGATAAAAAAATACTAATAAAAGAGCCCAGTTCTCTCATATGAAGAAATAATTGAATAATGCAAACATTTCTTTGTGAAAAATTAATGAACTCCCTGACTAGAAGTCACAGTTAGCCTTTTTTTTTTTTTTTTTTTTTTTACCAGGAGGTCCCAGGGATCGAACCCAGGTCCCTCCATATGGGAGACGGACGCCCAACCACTTGAGCCACATCCATCCCCACCCACAGTTAGCCTTTTATTGAAGAAACTTGGATTCCATTTCTGATTTGATCAGGCTGGTTATCCTTGACTTTGAGCAGATGTTCTGCCACATACATATATTCTGTTGTTGTGAGAGGAAGCTGTACTGTATGCTCTCGTGTAGACAGTTAGCTAGGTGTGTTATGCATTTACTCAGGAGAGAACTTGCCGCTCATTTCCCACCTGACTCAACATAAGTTTTTATAGTCCACCAGGATAACCACTCTGCTGTATTTTACTTACCTAGTTAAACTCTTTTAGTCAGCTTCTCCATGCATATACTTAGAAAGGGTAACCTTACTAAACATCCCTTGTGTGCTTTTATTTTTCATTCTCTAAAACAATTTTAAACCTTCTCCGCTTTTCTCAAACTCTTACAACCCTCCCCTGTCATTCTTAGCTGATGACATTACCTCATATTTCACTTATAAAACAGAGGTAATCAGACAGATACCTTCCAAGACCCAAAACTACCAACCCACCCAATTCTGTAGTTAACTCAATGACTTGTCCTCTGCTATTTAGATGACATGTCTGTGCTCCTTTCAAAGGTTAACTCCTCAATATTTGTGCTCTAATCATACTTATCTGAACTTTTAAGTTCTTGGCTCTATAAATTTTCTCTCTCCTGGTCCCTCTCTATTGCGTAATGTACATCAATATATAGTCAAACCTCTAATTTTATCTCTGATCTTAAATAGCCTTAAAAACAAATAAATAAAAAAAGAAAAACTCAGTCTATTGTATCTACAACCCCATTTCTCTGCACCCATTTGGAATAAGTTTTTTTTCCCCAAAATTGTTTATTTTTTTCCATATCATATTTATATTCTCTTCTTAACCCACTCTAATTGGGCTTCTGTCTCTTCAACTAAACTGAGATGGTGTCTGTCAAAACCACCAAATGAGTTCTGGGTTGCCAATCCAATGGTCATGCCTCTGTTTTTATCCTTCTTGACTTCTTAGCAACATTCCACACTGGAGAGCTCCTGGGATCCTTCTCCTGTCTATAAATTCTCCCTTGGTAAACACATCTGGTCCTATAGCTTTGACTACAACTTATATGTCAGTGACTCCCAAATATATAACTTGAGTCCTGATTTTGTTCAGAATTCCAGACTCATATATCCAGTACCTACTGGAACTCTCCACATGGATGTCTTATTGGCACCTCAAACTTAGCCAAATCAGAATTCTTAATTCCTGCCCAACCCAATCCCCACTGGTATTTTAGTCTTTCTCATCCCAGTGATTGGTATCACCATCCCAGTTGTTCAAGTCAAAAAACCTAAGAGAGTTACCTAAATTTACCTTTCTTTCACTCCCTATGTCCAGTCCCTTGGCAAGTTATATTAACTATACATCAAATACATTGAATACATCCATTTGCTTTCATTTCCACCTCTATCCTTCTAGTCCAACCTACCATAATTTTCATTGACCTATGAAACTTTTGGTCTCCTTGTTTCCAGTTTTGTCCCCTGAGCTACTCAGCTGCCTTTTTACTCTTTCATCACCTGCTCCATTCTGTATCTTAGAAAGCTAAACTTCCCATATTCCCTTGCCCTCTGGCTTCAGTCCCACCTCTGTAGTCTAAACTCTCCCGGGAAGCCCCTGCCACCCTAATGTCAACTGGATGGCTCAAGCTTCTGGGCCCCAGTTATACCACCTTGTTCCTTGATTCCCTCAGTCTTAGAAGCGGTAGCAACTATGGTTTATCTCTTAATCTCTTGGGTTTTCTACCAGCTGTGTACCTGATTCCCAGCATTAAAACTCATATGTTTAAAAGACCTAAAATGATTTTTATTTCTTTATATATTAATATACCCCTAAGCTAATATATCTTCCACACAATAGTCAGAATGAGAGTTTTAAAAATTTAACTTAGATTCTGTCACCTCCACCTCCCCTCTCCCTTCCCAAACTCACTTAAATTTTTTGATCCCAAGGAGAATAAAATCCAAACTCCTTATCCTGGCTTACAAAACCTACCATGATCTACTTCCAGTTTAAGAGTCCTATCTTATTTATACCACTTTCCCTTTCACTCATTATACTCCAGCCCTGCTGGCCTTTGTTCTGCTCTTTGACTATGCCAAGCCTGTTCTAGTTTAAGGGCTTTTGTACAAACTCTTTCCTCTACCTGGAGTGCTCTTCTCTCTGATCCTTACACTGCAGCTCCTTCTCATTCAGTTCTCATCTTTAAAGTCAACTTTGTAACGTATTTTGTGACTCCCATCAATCTGTATTATTTGCATATTACTTGTTAATACATAATCATTTTTATTCTTCTCCCCGCCAATTTTCTGATTATTCAACTGTTTATTTTATGTCTTTATCCCGTAGGCAGAGATATTGTCTCTCTCATTCTAGTTCCTAGAACAATGCTTGATACAGAGAAATCATCAATAATTATTGGAAAAATAAATGAATGCAAGCCAGAGCTCTGATTAGGCAAGAGTTAGATGAATGAATCCCTAAGTTAAGCAGTTAAATAATCACTTAATGTTTTGAAGGTAAATTGAAAGTTAAAGTTCAACTGTTGTTGAAATTCTAAGTGCAATATATATTTAAAAAGTGTGTAACCTAGTATAAAAGAAGATACAATCCTGGAGTCATGTTCACTATATCTGCATGACAAGCCATGAATATATTCTTAGTCTCTCTATAGCTGAGGTTAAATAGAGTGACTTCAGGTTTCATCTGCCTGGGACTTCTACATCTGGTAATGGTTAATAAGGTAATTCAGTAAAAAAAAAAAATGAAATAAACATATCTACCTGAATATATTCATGAACTGAAAAATGGTGGTAAAGAATTAATTACAGCCTCAGGCTCTGAAAGGAAGTCTAGAAGGAGTACATCCAGAATGTGAGACAGCATTTCCCCTAAAGTTGTCTGCTGATTCTGAACGAGGTAGCTGAGGAGCTGTCAAGCATGGCAGTGCTTGTGACAGGCCAACAGGACCAAGAGACAAAAGTGGAATCGAAGGTAGGTGTGAACCAGAAGTAGACCAGAAACATGTTTTTATCCAGAATATATAAAGAACTCCTACACAACAATAAGTTAACGACAGACAATGAAATAGAAAAGTGGGCAAAATTCTTGAACAGGCATTTCACAAAAGAGGATATGGCCAATAAACATGGAAAGCATTCAACCTCAGTGGTAATAAGGAAAATGCAAAGTAAAACCACAGTGAGTACCATTACACAAACACCAGAATGGGTATAATTAAGAAGACTAAGAATACCAAGTGTTGGTAAAGATGTGTAGATACTGGGTCTGGAGATCAAGAAGGACCTTCCTAGTTTTCTAAGAAAAAGCCCTTGCTATTTACTTTAAGGGCTTTAGTGGCTGCAGGGAAACTCCACATTCTTTTTTGAGAGATTTGAGAGAGGTAGAGGGAAGGCTGAGAATTAGGAAGACAGTGCTTAGATCTCAGTATTTTTGTTCTAAACAAGCATGATCAATAAGAACAACTTGTTTCATTAAAAAATTATAATCAGCAGAAGTAGCAGCTACCTACCTGGTTGATTATTCAAGCAGAAGAAGTTCCCTGCTGCACTGGATATAGACATGTTTATCTTGTGTGATCTAGAGTTTGGTTCATATATATATTTTTTGTCACCTTGAGTACCTAAAGTGAATATCATAGGTGGCTTTCCAACATGAGGATGTGTAACTCCTAAAGAAGATTTGCAGACCTTTTTGGTGTCCCCTTTAAAAGTGTACCTGGACTTCTCTAGGAGAGAGTAATAGCCACAATTCAGTCAACCAAAATGAAGTCCCTTTAAAGAGGGTAAGAGTATACCCTGAGCCAAGGAAGAGAGAAGAGTCAGTGGATCTGTGTTCTGCCTTGGGAATACCAAGGAGTGTGGATTGCAAGGGGGTTTTGAGGGTTCAGTGGGTCTTTGAACAAATTCTTTGAAAAAGCTCTAGAGTAAGCATGGTAGGCAGAATTTCTTGGAATGGCCTTCAGGATCACACACCCTTAAACCCTGGCACCTGTGAATGTGATGAGCTATCACTTTTTAAAAATTATGCTATGTTATATGACATAGAAGGCCTTAAAAAAGGGAGATTATGCAGGGGGGCCTAATCTAATCACATGGACCTTTAAAAACAGAACTTTCTCTAGTTGGGGGCAGAAGAAGCAGGCAAAAGAAGAATTTAGGGAGATTCAAAGCATGAGGGGGATTTGATGTGCTGGTATAATGATGGAGGGGACCATGTGAGAAGGAATGTGGGTGGTCTCCAGGAGCTGAGAGCAAAACCTGGCTGGCAGCCAGCAAGAAAGGACATGGTGCCCTCAGATCTACAGCACCAAGGAACTGAATTCTACCAACAACCTGAATGATAGTGGAAGTGATTCTTCCCCTAAGTCCTCAGGTAAGTGTCCAGCCCAGATGATATCTTCATTTTGGCATGTGAAAAATCAGTCAGGTCCACCCACACTTCTGACCTATAGAACTGTGAGATAATAAATGGACGTTGTTTAAGTTACTAAGTTTGTGGTCATTTTATATGCAGCATTAGAAAACGAATACAATAAAGTATGGAGTGCTATTAACCCCTCTTTAGAATTTATGCAGATTATGGATCCAGAGCTTTTCTCAAATGATATTGCATCTCCTACTTTACAAGAGCTGCTGACACAGTCAGATTCTGGGGGCAGTTTATGACTAACAATGGAATAGCTTCCAGCAGCTGCTGGGAGCTCTGGGTGCTGAGGAATAATTCCAGCAGCTATAGCTACTGTTAACGGGTACCTACAGTCATCCTTGAGCCCTGCTAAAGGCTGCTTCCTGGGAGTGCCAGAATAAAAATATCGACAGGAGTTGTCACTGGTTGCAATGGATACAGGCTGATGAGAACATTTTAATTGGAAACTTCTAGCCTTTTATAGTATTGCTCCCAGAAATAGGGGATTGTCATAGATTAGGTAAATATAGCCACAGTTAAGTAGGCATGAGTCTAGGGCAAAATTCAGAGCTCAGTAGGGAACAGGAGTGCCAATCAAGAATAAGGGAAGCCCTATCACATGAACTGGGCATGCACAATGGGCTCAGACATAAATCTACAGCTTGGGGGCAGACACCGAGGGACAAGCTGGATAACAGCCATTGTACAGCTGAACCACTGGGGGAAATAAAGCTCTTAGACATGGCAGAGCTTGCTTATTAACTGAAGGATAGATTATGGTTGAGCAAGCAGCTTGAAATCCTTAATATTCACCCCTGGGCAGGTGCTTGGACATATGGGAGCTGATTAAATGTAGTTAGAGACCCAGAAATGCTGTATGAGATTTCATATGGGAGCAGAATCCTTTAACTTAAACTGACACTACATATCAATCAATTTTATCAGCTTCTTTTTTTGAGAACATAAGCATTCTTGAACAAGAAAGGCTAATGTAAGTACTACAGATTTGATACTGGGATAGAATTTTTTGTTATGTTATGTATTGACTAGAAAGCATTTTGACTCCAAATTTATGGATGAATATATTACACACAATAATGTACAAGCAAGATGTTTTCTCAACATATCAGTAATGTAAAACATATTGTTTTTTGCTGTGGTCTGGTTATGAGGCCTGTTAAAGTTTGTAAAAAATCTATATTTAATTGGCTTACTTCAAATTTTTGATGCTCATTGATAAGTAAGGTTTATTTCCTGGCTACTATTTTTTCAAGATAAAAAAGTAACAAGATGGACATGCATATTTATTTAAAGGAATTTGGGTTACCTCTGCATGAACTGAATAATATTCTTATAAGTCATTAATGTCTTCAGCATCAAGGAATAGAATTTCAATCACAGTTCCTTTTTCCTATTACTTTTGGCTACTATTGTACTGCAGATTACTATAGGAAACATATTAAGAAGTTCAATATTCTTTACTAAATTTGGCAACATACATTCAACTGTTACAGTATTTATTTGTGAGTTTCTACTGACTCATCAGCTGAGCTATAGAATAAAAGACTGAGTAGAAAATTGCAGTAAGCAGTAACCAAAAAGTGCCAACTTGGATCAACCCTGGTACTTGATGGGGGATAAAATACAATTTATTGTGTCCTTCAAGGTCCTTGTTGTGTCCAGGTGTGGAGGTAGGATTCTCAGGCTTGTGGGCTTGAGGAGCAGGGAGGAGATAGTTACAGGTATGTCAACAACTGAGGCAACTGGAGAGCAGCAATCAGAAGTAGGGAAAAGAATAACCACCCTCCCCTTCTCACCAAATCTTACCAACTGGCAAATTTAGCAGTGGTGCTGGGAAGGTTTTTTTTGTTCTGATGTGCAATGTAATTTAAACCAATGCTTTTAAAAAAATATTCCTGGAATTGGCTTAATCAGGTATATCTCATTTTTATACTAAATTTTAGCCAAAAGGCCGAAAAACTATTTAATCAGGTATATCTTTTTTTTTTTTTGAGAGGTATAGCGGCCAGGGATTGAACCTGATAATGGATGTAGGATGACGGAATACCTGAAAGTAACTTGGTTCTCTCCCTGTTGCTAGGATACGAAGGAATGAATTATATGTATTTAGAAGGTAATGAGATGCAACCCTCTCTTGGTGCCAAATTCCACTTTTGGTGGTCAAGAACATCCTGTTGAAGCAATGAAGTCAGAAAACCAGCTTCACCTGTCTGGGCAGACCTGCGCAGAAGAAACCCCATGCTGTCCTCACTTCAACTTGCTTAATTAACGAAGTAAAATTCCCACCCAGGGATGGAGTTATCTGCCCCTTTTTTGATCATGAAATATATGTGCAAGCGTGATTTCCTGAACATACTAATCATACAATTATATAACTAGCCATGTATGTTCATCCGTGTACATAAAAGCTAATGCATAATCAAAGCAAATGCTAAGTAGTAATTTAGGTATTTAAGCAAAAGTAAAACTACAGCATGGGAGTCAGGTCTGAGTCGCTTTAGACTGGCCTTGGCTCCTGTCTGCAGACATAATGAATGTATGTTCTGCCTAACTCTCGTGTTAAAGTTTTTTCTCACTGGTTATCCTCAAAGGCCCAGCTTTGGGGCCTAACACTGGGACTTCATAAATGGGAAGCCGGCACTCAATCACTGAGCTATATTGGCTCCCCTGAGTTGGTTTTTTGCATTTGTTTAGTTGTTGTTTTTAGGAGGCACCAGGAAACGAACCCAGGACTTTGCATGTGGGAAGCAGGCCACTCAACCACTTGAGCCACATCTGCTCCCCAGGTATATCATTTTTAAGTCAATTTATCAATAGAATTACACATCTTACCATGAGTTATGGCAGTCTGTCTCTTAGAGGGTGGATGTCCCTTTCAGGTATAGGGCCAATATAGACAGAAAGAGTCAGGTCTGCTCCCCAGAGGAGTCTATGCAGGCAGCAGCTGCAGTCTTCTGCCTGGGAATCTAACACCTAGGAGACTGTGGGGCAGCTTTTCCTTGAGTCCACATAGGGCTTGCTGTCACCTGCAGCAGAATGCTGGGAAAACAAAACCTAAAGCATAAACATTTTGCAAAAATAGTCTAGCTGTACATAATGATCCATGAAAGAACATAAATTTCTTTATAAGGAGGACAAAAGTTTTTAAGGTTTCTTTTTTTAGGCCAGTAATTAGGTTGCTCATATAAGAAATTTCCATTGTAATTTATAAATTTAGTGGAGCTACAAAATGACATAAAGAAGTTGAGATACAAATTTAAACTCTACTGATCTAGATGAAAAGAAAAATCCTGGACTGAGAGTGATGCAACCAAAGGCCTTTGATGACTAAGCTATTTACTGGGATCCTCCCAGGCTTCTGTTTTTGTTTGACCTTGGCAGAATTGATTGCTGGAATTTTTCTCTCATGTTGATTTCCTATCATTGACAGCCCTCCTTTTCATACTTAAAATCTTTCTGTTAAGGTGAATGTTTGTTCATTTCTGCTTCTTGCTGTTGACCTCCTTTGATCTACTCTGCACTTATGGGTAGTTTCACACTGCCTAACCTTTGTTGTTATTTAACTATTCCATGTCTATTAGTCTTGCTTCCCAAGCTAAACTTGTATCTGTGAAAGTAGGGACTTGAGTCTTAGACAGTTTTTATGTCACCTACTCAGTGGTTCTCAAAGAACAGATTCCATTTACTACCAAATTATTTTAAGTCCTTAAATTTGACATAAATTCTTGGAAATCTATTAATGTCCATTAAAAAGGGAGTCTTTTAAAATTGAATTTAGTGTGGCTAAGATGCTTAGATAGACTTATGGGTGGAACATAAGGTAGATAAATCGGCAAAACACTGCTTTTCATTGTCAAGGTTAGGGTCTTGCACATATTTTTGATGTGAATGGAAGCTTTGTAAGAGCGTGGAATAAGAATACAATGGAATACTATATCAGCAGAATGATACCAAATGCTGGGAAAACTAAAAACTAGTCATGCTTTTAACAGAAAAATGTACCTCTCATTCCTTATAAATTCACTCTTTCTTCATAGATGTAAGGATTTACATAATTAGAGAGAAGAACAATTTTCTTTAAGAATTGCAAGATGATTGATACCCAGAGTTAAAGCAAAATTATTTAGGGAAAGCATAATTTGTTCTTACCTAAAGTAATGACTTGTGCTGTTTAGATTAGTTATTCTGTAATGTTCCTTTGGAAAGAGTATGTGGAACAAGTTGTGATACAGTACATGATGGGAACACAGGCTTAGGCACAACAGAAACTTTCAGCAAAAGACCACTTTACTACTTTTACATCCTAAAGGGTCCAAAAGATCAGGGGACGAGATCCCTTTGTGTCCGTTCTCCCAGGGAGGCCAAACTGCTCGGGTTGGGGTCACTGCTTGGGTTGGGGTCAGTGGATGGCAGTTCCGCACATCTCATTTTGTGTTGGGGGGAGAGACACTTGTACTGTCTGAGGGTGGGTTATTTACACTACTCAGAGGAAAGGGGCTGCTTATTCCCAGTTTCTGGGCTTATGGTAAGGTCAGGCCTTTTCATCAGACCTAACATCTCCACTGGGCTGCAGAATGAAAACATACTGTCTTTTTCCACACAGTAGAAAAAGAGGTGGGGATAGGCCAGGCCTGGGAGATGGCTGATAGGTGTATCTGTGACTTCCCCCGAAGAGTGAATTACATCATTTATAAATTTGTTTGAATGCAACATTTACTTCTTGAAGACATCTTAGCAACAATAAAAGATAAACTTGATACTTATTTATCAAATTACATAATTACAGAGTTGGAATTAAATACCTTAAGAAAGTCAGACAGATAGGTCTTGGTTCCATATTTTAAGTTGGAGGTCAGAGTAGGAGCACTCAAAAGGAATTTGCTGAAGTTTTCCAGAATGTGACAAGAACTGAGCTTGCCATGTTACTACAATGTATGTTGTAACTATCCCAGATATGATATGTATATATTTTTCATTTACCCTTAGTATTGTTGTAGGGGAAAGTCTAAAGGAAAATTGAATGTACTCAACTTCTTAAGATAGTGCCCCATTTTCCCCTTTGATTTATTACCACACTTCTTCAAAGCTTAATATATTGTGCCATATATTTATTACTCTCTGGTTCCTTGGAATCTTATAATACTAATAGTGGCAAGCATTCACATAGAGCTTACTCTGTGTCAGGCAGAGGTCTCTGCGCTTGCAGTATGATAACTCACATGATCCTCATGTCAACTCTGAAAGAGGCACTGTCTTCCTTTTTTTTCCCTTGAGGTACTGGGGATTGATCCTGGGACCTCCTATGTGGGAAGCTGGTACTCATCCACTGAGCCACATCAGCTTCCCCGAGTTGGCCCCCTTGTTTGTTTTGCTTGTTGTATGTTTTTGTTTCCTCAGGAGGTATCGGGAACTGAACTCAGGACCTCCTGTGTGGGAGGCAAGTGCTCAACCGCTTAAGCCACATCTGCTCCTATCCTCATCTTTTGATCCTCTTTGGCTTCTATGACCATTAGAAATTAAGACTGAGGGGAGAGGGGCATTCCTTTTCAGAGTTTATGTCCCCTATCTAGGACACCACTCCTACCATCAAACCACTTGGAAGCCAATCCAGCCATCAGAAGTACCTTGTGAGCCTGAAGAGGGAGCCTGAACATAGCCTGGAGGAAGGAAATATGGTTTCCTTTGGGCTCTGACAGCTGATGAAATAGATGAATTGTCACTTCCCCACATCAGGGACCTAGTACAACACTTCCCTTTCTTGCACTATGTTATATGCACCTGCCAAAGCTTCTGTGAATTAATTTCATATCCTCATTCTGGCCATCTCCTTTCTTGCACACATTCTTTTTTTTAAGTTTTATTTACATACCATACAATCCATCTAAACTGTACACTCGATGGCTATCAGTATAATCACAAATTTGTGCATTCATCACCACATTCAATTTTAGAACATTTTCATTGCTTCAAAAAGAAAAATCCCATACCCTTTATGCACCTTATTATTGACACATAGCATTGGTGTGGTACTTTTGTTACACAATTGATGAAAGAATATTACAATGTTACTGTTAACTCTGGTCCATAGTTTTCATTTGTTGTATTTTTTCCCATCTACCAACCTACTACTAACATCTGGTAATAGTGACATTCATTTGTTCTAGTTCATGGAAGAAAATTCTTATATTTGTACTATTAACCACGGTCATCATCCACAACAGTAAGACAGAAATTTTTTTAAGGGAAAAAGGGAAAGTCTTACCAGGAGCCCATGAACTCTGTGGAGCTCCTTTTCTTTTCTTTTGCTTTTTAAAACTATAATAAACTTTATTTTTTAAAGAGATTTTAGATCACAGAAAAGTTACATCAAAAATATGAGGGATTCCCATATACCCCACACCTTCTCTTCCCACATCTTCCCCTATCAATAACATCTTACAATAGTGTGGTACATTTGTTACAATTGATGAATAAATATTGAAGCATTGCTACTAACCAAGGTTATATTATGGTTTACACTTAATTCCAATGCCCTAAAAATGCTGTATATTCCGATTCCCTCCGCCTCCCCTCAGAACCTCTGGTCACCGCTATCTTTATATTAATGTCACATATTCTTCCGTTACTACAATATTAATAAGTTTACTTTGTCCATGTTTGCATTCCCCCCTTATGTTTGTTCATTCCTCACCCTTGAGGATTTGGGGAGGGTGATGCCCACTCTGCCTCAGATTGAGAGGGGACTTAAATCTTATGGAGCAGATGAAAGGAATTGTTTTGCTTATGGTTGTAGATTCTCTCTGTTTTGGGGGGATATAAACTTAAGGAACAGAGAGCTCAGGGAGTAAATCCCAGCATTCACATATTAAAATATTAAAATATACAGTATGCAACAAAAGATTATAAGACAAACAAAGAAACAGGAAATGATGAGCCATCCCAAAGAACAAGGTAAAAATTCATCAAGAAAAAAGACCAGACTTTGGACATACTGGACAAAGACTTTTTTAAAAAAGTTATTCAATATGCTCAAGGAGATAAAGGAAAACAAAGAGAAAGAACTAAAGGATATCAGGAAAAGGATGCAGGGACAGTATGAGAAACTCAATAAAGAGAAAAAATTTTAAAAAGGAACCAAAGAGAAATACTGAAGCTGAAGACCACAATATCTGAAATAAAAAATTCCTAGGGGGTTTCAACAGCAGATTGGAGCTTTCCTAGAAGGAAACATAAGGAAGCACCTTCAGGACTTATCTTAGGCAATGGTTTCTGAGACTTTACACCCAAAGCACAAAGAACAAAAGAAATAATAGATAAATGTGACTTCATTAAAATTTAAAACTTTTGTGCATGAAAGAGATTCATCACGCAAGTAACAAGACAACCTACAGAATGGGAGAAAATATTGGGAAACCACATATTCAATAAGGATTTAATATGAAGAATATATAAAGAAATCCTATAACTCAACAAAAAGACAACCCAATTTAAAAATGGGCAAAAGACTTGAATAGACATTTCTCCAAAAAAGATACACAAATGGCCAATAAGCACATGAAAAAATGCTCAACATCATTAACAAATAGGGAAAGGCAAATAAAAACCACAATAAGGCACCTTTTCACTCACTAGAATAGCCACTTTTCAAAAAAAAAAAAAACTAACAAGTGTAGGAGAGGATGCTGAGAAATAGGGGCACACATTCATTGTTGGTAGAAATGTAAAATGGTGCAACTTCTATGGAAAATTGAGAGTTCCTCGGTATGTTAAATATAAAATTACCATATAACCCAGGAATCCGACTTCTACGTATATACCCCAAAGAACTAGCAGCAGAACTTAAATATTCATAATGACATTATCCACAATTGCCAAAAGATGGAAGCAATTCAAACATCCACTGACAGATGAATGGATGAACGAATGTGGTATCTACATACAAAGGAATATTATTCAACCATCAAAAAGAATAAAGTCCTGATACAGACTTCAACATGGATGAAACTTGAGGATATCATGTTGAGTGAAATAAGCCAGACACAAAAGGACAAATATTGTATAATCTCACTGATATGAAATAATTAGAATAAGCAAATTCATAGAGTAAGAAACTAGTATAGAGGTTAGCAAGGGCCAGGGTCAGGGTAGGGAAAGGTGAGTTAATGCTTAATTGGTACAGAGTTTCTGTTTGGGGTCATGGAAAAGCTTTGGTAATGTAAGCGGTGATGGTAGCACAACGTTGTGAATGTAACTAACACTATTGAATTATATAATTGAATGTAGCTAAAAGGGGGAATTTTAGGTTTTATATATATTAGTATAACAAAACAATTTAAAAAACAAAGGGCAGTACAATACAAATAGTGAGCCCTAATATAAATTATATACTATTGTTAGTAATATAATTTGAATAATATTGTTTCCTCAATTGTAAGAAAGTTATCACACTAATGCAAACTGTTAATAATGGGGAAAACTGTGTGGTTATGGGAGCTATATGGTAGGTCTGTATTTTCTGCATGATTTTTCTGTAAATCTAAACTTCTCTAATTAAAAAAAAAAGCTCTAGCAAATGGATTATTTTTAAAAACTGAACAATTCTTCCCCACCATCAGATAAAACACAGCACATTGTAATTTGGTAGTTTGCATTAAAGAACTACCTCTGAGTAGTTCTTGCCCCTCTTGAGTGTTTTATGGATGTATCATGAAGGTTGAAAATGGATCATACCTCCATGATGGAAAATATTTTGACATATCAATCCTACTTGTTTTATTTTCTCCTTGTTTTGATTGCTTCACTATGATTACTTTACACTGTCTGTTTAATAAATTAAGAGTTGGCAATTTGTCAAGGAAAATAAATCACAAGCTGCTAAAGAAAAGGGGGGGCGGGATAGATCTAGTAAAACATGGAAATCTGAGCATATGGTGACTATATTTCCTAAAAAATCAGTGCACGTGGTCTGACCAGCATGTGTCTATCTGAGGACAATAGAACCATATATGCTACCCAGGGAGTACTCCTGACAACTTGGAATGTACGTTACCTAGGCCCATGAAGGCCTTAGAATTATTAGCATATTTGGGTACCTCCCACTGCCAGCTCCAGAAGTCACAAGTGGATTTTTGGAGAGGATTAAACCTTTCATCTCTAGCTTTCATGGGGGATATTGGAAGAGAGAAGATATTTATTCCCCCATTCCTGAGAAGCCGGGAATGGGCTTAGTATAGCAAAATTTTTCCTGAAAGTTCAGATGTTGGGAGGACTGGGTTTTCCAATGCAAAACCTTCAGCAAAAGTAGCTCAAAACTGCATGTCCTATTTCACATTAAACTTATTATGCATGGAAAAGTTGATTAAAATCAGACTTGTTTCTTTCTGCAGCACTGTGTTCTTTCCATTTAAAAATTATTCACCCAGACCTATACACTTAAAAAGAGGCCTGGACTTTCCTAAGAGCAGAATTCCTCTTACTTAGGTTCTCAGCCTCTTTCTTGCTTTTGTGTGCCTGTGCATCTTCTTGCGTTAAAGTTAGAGACATTTTTATGACAGCCAAAAGTATTTCCATAAAGTTGTCCTATAAAAGCGCTCTTTCTCTATTTTAGTTTGTATGACAATTTTTATACTGTCCATACTCAGTGTCTGAATTTGCCAAGACTGCTTCAATTTGTCCACCCTTAACTAATAACTTCTTCAAAAGGTTCTGTTTACAAATCAGTTCACACCCACAGATTAAGATTAAGAACACATCTTTTGTTGGAGTATATGATTCAATATACCCCATTGGGATAAGCCTAGAGTGATACAGAAAGATTAAAAATAGTATTTTAGAATATATGTGGAAGCCACATGCTTGTATTTTACTCTTGTTTGAAACCATTACAAGCTCTTAAAACACAAAAAACTATGTTGCTGGAGATGCTTAGGTTTCTTTTGTAAAGAAAGCATTTTTTGGTACTCCTCCTTCTATAGTGTCATCAGAAATTCATTCCCGGGAGAATATTTTGGCTTTGAGGTTTTAATAGGTCTGGAAGCCATTCTGGAAATGCCAGTTTCCACTTTCATTTTCCTGATTCGAGACCTTCCCCCATAGTCAGAACACTGATGAAAATACAAAGACAACATTGATCTATGGGGAGAAAAAAGGCCTCTCCAGTTCTTTGATCCCCATCTTTCTGTTCCCCAATCCTCTTCAGTAGGGAACTAAACTTCTATCTCTGCCAGTTCAAATTATTAGAAGGCAAAGAGAAACATTAGCAATTAGACTTATAAATTGTCCCAGGCTGAAGCCAAAAATTATAAAGTACATATTATTTTCCAGGGTAATGATTTAATTTTACTTTTAGCTCAAGCAAACCTTTGAAAACTATCATAATACACAGAAAAAAATTAAATTCCCACATCACAAGATGGTCCCTAGCCACTCCTGATTTTAGCCAGGAAGTTTCTCTCTCTCTCTCTCTCAGTCTCTCTCTCTCTCTCTCTCTCTCTCTCTCTCTCTCTCTCTCACACACACACAAACACACACAAAACTTCCAAATTCCTGCAGAGATTTGGGCTTCCAACCCCCAATATAATCGCGAACTGTACTTCTTGCCAGAAAATAAATTGGTAGGTGGTTGTGTTCCTTCTCTGTTTTGTTAAAAATAATATCTCTCCTTGTCTCCAAAAAGTACTTTTTACTATACCCTATAGCTGTGCTCAAAGGTAAGCAATTGTTTCTTCCTTATAAAGCACTTCCAAATTGCCCCACCTGTGTGTCAACATATATTGTATTCTTACCAGATATTTCCCATGAAAGTATTAGGACACACACATGATCCCTTGCTCTTATTTCTACCTTACCACCCTAGTGTTGCATCCTCATGGAGTCCTTGAGGTAAAAATGGGCCTTCTAATGGCCTTAGAGGATGGATGTATGCCTATGAAGAACTTTGAGACTCTTGGCTAAATGTCACAATGCAAAGTTCAAATGAGTAATATGATATAGGAGATGGATGAGCCTTTGTTGAGACAATGGTTAAGAGAGTGCTCTGGAATCAGACCACATGAGTGTGAAGCTGGGCTTTGCCACTGATGTTACCTGTGCATCGTGGGGATGTTAAAATCTCTTTATTTCAGAATCCTATGCTGTAAACGGAGAGTACGAAAAGCATTTATCTGATAAAGTTGTGAGCACAACATGAGATATATATGCAAGGTTTTTAGAATGGTCTTTATCATGCATTAGCCATTATTTTTAAATTGCCCCCCATCACTCCTGCTTTCCTCCTCCTCTTCCCCCTTTCTGCTCCTTAGCCACAAGCCCCATGTCTTCATATTTATCACTGTGCCAGTCCCCATATATACTTGATAAAAATGTACTATGCTCTGGGCCTTCCTTTTGCCCTCAGATAAAGCCTTGTCATGTCAGCCCTCCACTTAGGATACAATAAAATAATTCATCCTAAGAGGTTAATGTCTGAAAATGTCTATGCATGTTCTTTTCTTTCTGCCTTTGTATTTTAACAGGGACAAAGTCTTACTTCAAAAGCACAAATCCCTAAGGAAAGCTTCCAAGAGGAGACTGGTGGGTAGTTCTAAAATATTGCAGAAGTCCTTCAATTCATACCTAGAAGGAAGCTGTCAACTCTAGCTGCTTACATAGCTAATACACCCATACCTTGGTATTCAACTGCTTTGAAACTTGTTGAATTTGATACTTGATGAATTTTGCCATGAAAAATTTGTCCCGGTACTCTTCATTTGTTTGGTTCTTGATGCGCAAGCTAGAACTTGTCAGTGCCAGTTGCCTCGTGACTCGCTACCCTTTCCAGCTGAAACAAAGGGTCATGTGTTAGTCACGTGGTAGCTCTTGCCCGGTGCACATTCCATTGCGGTCTTATCTTAGTTTCTGTGGTCATTTTGTGTATTTTTGTGCTTTTTTCCTCATCACAGGTCCTAAGAAAATGAGCAGTGATAGTGCTGAGCAGAAATGAAAATTACTTTGCTACACCAGTGAGCACAAAAAAGAAATAATAGGTAAATATGAGAGAGGTATAGCATTACTGATACCATATTCGCCCCCGCTAGGGAATACGGTATGCCTAGAATAACAGTCTCCACTATCATTAAGAATAAAGAAGCGAAAAAAAAGGCTGATGTTGTGAAAGGAGTTAAAGCAGTAACAAAGCAGCATTCCCAAATACTCAAAGAAGTTGAAAAGCTGTTATTAATTTGAGTAAATAAGAAGCAGTTAGCAAGCGAAAGTGTATCGGAAGACATGATATGTGAAAAAGCAAAAGTGCTGCATGCTGATCTTTTGAAAAACAAACCAGAACTGAGTGATGAAAGTATTGAAGTTTTTAAGGCCAGCCATGGCTGGTTTGATAATTTTAAAAAGAGGACCAGCATCCACAGTGTCGTGAGGCATGGCAAGGTATGAAGTGCTAATAAAAAGGCTGCTGATGAATTTGTCAGTGAATTTCAAGACTACGCAGAGGCTGAGGGCTTTATTCCCCACCAAGTTTTTTTTTTTTTTAAGATTTATTTTATTTATTTCTCCCCATCCCCCTCATTGTTTGTGCTCACTGTCTCCTCTCTATGCCCATTCACTGTGTGCTCTCTGTGTCTGCTCATCTTCTCTTTAGGAGCATTGGGAACTGAACCCAGGACCTCCCATGTGGGAGAGAGGCATTCAGTCACTTGAGCCGCATCCTCTCCCTGCTTTGTGGTGTCTCCCATTGTGTTTCTTCTTTGTGTCTCCTTGTTGCATCATCTTGTTGTATCAGCTCACCACGCCAGCCTGTTGGGCCAGCTTGCTGTCTTGCTTGTCTTCTCTAGAAGGCACTGGGAACCGAACCCAGGACTTCCCATGTGGTAGGCAGATGCCCAAGTGTTTGAGCCATATCTGCTTCCTGCCCACCAAGTTTTTAACTGTGATGAGACTGGAGTTTTTTGGGGAAAAAATGCCAAGTAGAACCTACATCACAAAAGAGGAGAAGGCATTATCAAGCCACAAATCAATGGACAGGCTCACTCTATTTTGTGTGGGAATGCTAGTGGGGACTTAAAACTCAAGTCTCTTCTAGTCTATCATAGTGAAAATCTGTGAGTTTTCAAGAAGAATGATGTCATGAAAAGCAAACTCCATGTGATGTGGAGGGCAAACAGCAAAGCTTGGGTCATGAGGCAATTTTTCACCAAGCGGATAAATGAAGTGTTTGGTCCCTCAGTGAAAAAATATTTGCTGGAGAAAGATTTGCCTCTGAAAGCCCTCCTATTCTTGGACAACACACCTGCCTGCCCTCCAGGCTTGGAGGATGACTCACTGGAGGAGTTCAGCTTCCTCATTGTAAGTTTCCTGTCTCCCAACACTACTCCTCTCATCCAGCCCATGAACCAGCAGGTCATTTCAAAGTTCAAAAAGTTATACACCAAAGTGCTTTTTCAGAGGTGCTTTGAGATCACCTCTGACACCCAGTTGACACTCACAGAATTCTGGAAGGAGCATTTCAATATCGTGCACTGCCTTAACCTTATTGATAAGGCCTGGAACGAAGTCTCTTATAGGACAATGAATTTGGCATAGAAAAATCTGTGGCCAGAAGCTGTGACCCAGAGAGACTTTGAAGGATTTGAGGCTGACCCCAAGCCTGCAGGTACAGAGGGTACAGTTGTGCAGGGTAATGCATCTTTGAGCCAATTCATGGGTCTGGAGGTCGATGCCGCTGAAGTTGAAGAGTTAGTGGAGGAACATCGTGAAGAGCTCAGCACTGAGGAGCTGTAGGAACTACAGGAGGAGCAGCAACAAGACATGGTTGAAGAGATTTCTTCAGGTGAGGAGGAGATAAGGGAGGGTGTCCCCAGTTCCTTGATAAAAGAAATGTGTGCAAAATGGGCAGAAGTTCAAAACTTTGTGGAGAAGGACCATCCAGACAAAGCTCTGACAAGCAGAAATGTGGATTTACTGTATGATCAAACAATTTCACACTTTTTGAGGAATTCTGAAAAGAAGACAGAAGCAGTCCTCATTGGATAAGCTTTTAGCGAAGGTGTCAGAGCCTGTGGTGCAAGTTGAGAAAAGGCAGAAAAGAGAAAGAACACCTGCAGTGCAGTGCCCGATGTTCTATTGGAGGGGGGCTCTCCTTCCAAGCAACACTCCATGTAACCTCTCCTCCTCACCACTCTCCTCCCACCATCCCATCAGGCCATGGACTCTTCTCAGTACAGGTAAAGTGAAGTTTTTATTTTACTTAGTCTAAGTATTTATTAATTTGTAGGTTTATTTCTCATGTAAAGTAATGATATACAACCCTATCTTTTTACATATTGCCTTAAAAATGTGCATTGTCTTTGGTTTGGGAACACATTAAATTTATTTACATTATTTCTTATGGGAAAAAATTTGTTTGTTACTTTTCAATTTTGGAACTCATCATGCCTCCTGGAACTAATTAACGGCGAGTACTGAGGTACCACTGTAATTAGCTTCCTTAACCATTTAAAACTTGTATAATCATTTGACTAACAAAATCTCCCAGACTTTGAGCACCCTGTGTGGCATTTTACACAGATTGTCACAACCTTAAAAACCTTGTTAGTATTAGACCCAAGAGAACCAAGGCTCAGAGAAATTAAGTGACTTGGCCAAAGGCACATGAGTGGACAGTATTTGAGCCCAGATTGTAATCCAGGCTTTTTGTTCCCAAAGGCAATGTTCTAATCACTATTCAAATCACTCTAGAAACAGAGTGGACAGCCACAGGGCTCATATCATTCTTCCTCCTAGGGTAAAGCACAGGGGAGCACAGGAGAGCAGGCTTGGTGTCTGGGATCACGGGCAGTTCCTTGCACAGTGCCTTGCACACGATAGGGCCCTGCTACGTATTTGAAGGGGAGAAAATGGATCCGTTAATCTATAGGTCAAATCTGTACTTCTTTGAGGAATAAAATGTGACCAATGACCCTGTTGGCTGGATTTGTTAGTTGTCAGATAATGACCTTACAAGTATTAGGGAAATAAAAGCCCACACCCAGTAATAATAGACCATTTTAGCAATATTAATAAATCAGAAAAAAATCCAGTGTCTGAATCACATGATTGGCGCCTTACGCAAGTAGAACTGCCTGCAATTGCAAACAATACCAGGACTTTGGGATCTGACAATTAATATGGTGATTTTGAGCAATAAGAACAGTAGTTATGAAGAATTCAAGCCCCCAAACCCACCTTAGGATTTAAATGATCTCACCTAGGTGGTCCCCATTGCCCACATTACTTTATCTCTGTCAGAGAGGCTCATCTCTTGTGATTTCCCTGCCCAATCATACACGAGGTAGCCTGCCTATTGCAGTTTTACTGTATTCTGAAGTGTAGTACTCCTGGTATCAAGTTCAGCACGGTAGGTGGAAATGTATTTCTCATTGCACAGTAAGGCTATTATTGCATGCTACATAGTAAAACCCTGTAACTCCTTTCTGTGCTGAAAATGGGTCTTATGGTATCTTATATTTTACTGCCCAATGAACTAATTTACTGAGTATAATGAAAATAACAATAAACAGAATCATAGATTCTAGTATTATTACAAATTTCTGTTTTAAAATTTAGCTTTTTAAACTAAGGGAATGTCATATGGTGCATATCTAAGAGATTCCCTTTTGATATTTGGGACTCTGTTTTTTAAAGATATCATACTCATGATATAATATTGATAACGTTCATATACAGGATATGGGATGTATGAAGGAGAGTGCTACTGTGTCACTCTTAAGTGATTTCTAGTGTTAAATCAAAAAATATAATCGTGGACTAAAACCAGAGGACAAAGAGCAAAGATTTTATATCCTGGCAGAATCTTAAAAAATAAAGCACATATGTGGGATTCAAATAAATAGCAAAAGCAAAACAGTAAGCTAATGTTTTTTATATATACTTAGAATTCCAAAATAGCTTTGTCACTCTGAATTAAAATTTCATAAGAAACAACTGATAGTGTGTGTATTGCTTGGGGATATGCAGAAAAAAACAACTAAATTAAAAAACATTAATTACATTGTTAGGAATTTATATGGTATTTTGTTTCTTAGGTCTATTTTTCAGGGACTCTATTCCCAATGAATGGTTCTAAAGCTCTCTTAGTAAGTAAGCCTAGTGTATAAACAAAACAGATTAAAACTACTCTCCCAAAAGATGATTAAAGTCAAATAGATGTATACTCTGCTAGTACAGGGAAACACACAAAACTGGACTGGGTGAAAAAATTGCCATAACTTAGCCCTTACTCTAAATAGTAAAAAAAAAAAAAAGTTTACTTTTCTAGTCTCTGCTTTTGTGCACTGCTGATTGTGCTGATACAGGAATTACTTTCCATATATAGATTTTCTGTTAAAATGAGAATTTTCAAGGTGCTCCAGAATGGATGCACAGGGTCTTAATGTCTATAAAGTAAAGTGCCAGCATAATTCAGAAAAACTTCAGTTTTCAAGCTGCAAGTGCCACCTGGGAGGAAGTGGGTCCACACCGCGGTCTTGAGTGTTGATCATGGCCGAGGCTCCTATGAGCACCCTGGGCCATTATTTTGCATTCCTGAGGTGAGGGAAAACACCCAGGTCACCAAGGTGACCACTCAGGTAATCTAGATGCCAAGTTTGTCCATGTGTAACTCAGCATAATCACAAAGACACCATGACATAAGGGATAAAATATTTGTGGTGGTTTGAAGCTGTACGTGCCCCAGAAAAATATGTTCTTAAACCTAATCCATTCCTGTGGGCATGAACGCATTTGATGAGGCTACTTCAGTTAAGGTGTGACACACCTCTATCAGGATGGGTCTTAATCCTATTACTGGAGTCCTTTATAAGTGGAATGAAATTCTGACAGCGAGAGAGAAAGCTTCAGGAAGCAAGAAGTGGAACATCAATGGAACCAGGAAAAGAAGGGATAAATTAGGAGATGTCGCCATGTGACAAACTAAGAACCAAAGATTGCCTGCAGCCAGCCCTAGAACTCCATGGTCTTCGAGAAGAAAGCATTGCCTTGATGATGACTTGATTTGAGCTTATTCCCAGCCTCAAACCATGAGCAAATCAATTCCCATTGTTTAACCCGACCCATTTCATGGTATTTGATTGTGCAGCCTACAAAACTAAAACAATATTCACCAGAAAAGCAAAGCCAGGACCTCTTGGGTCGAGCTCTGGAAGAAAAATCTCCAAAGGGTGGGAGCCAGCTATTAAGTGCCTTGAGTTATTTCTTTCCTTCCTCAAGGTATTTGAGTCTTAAGAGCCAGGAATAGGTTCCTATTCCCACCCTTCTATTTATATATGCCTAATGACTGAGCTACTTATTTAACCTCTTTTGCAAAATCTAGACATTTTCTGTGTGTTTAATTTCAAGTTAGTTTCACTATTTATTCTTCTCTGAAAATTACATGCCCTCAGAGCCCTCAAGACTGGAATTGTTTTTATAAGATGAAATAATAAATCAATATGGTACCATGGGTCATGTATTTTACATTAATGGCTTTGCGCTAACTAGACAGTAGATGAGATGGCATTAGAGAATCTTTTCAACCTTTTTCGAGGTAAACATCTTATGTAAACTTGCTTTGACTTTTAGAAGATTTCTAGAAATCAAAAGCATTTTATGCCTAATTTAAAGCAATGGCCTATTATGATCAGTTTATATCTTACATCACCATTCTTTTTCTATAGGAGTTACTGGAGATTGAACCTGAGACCTCATACTTGGGATGCTGGCTCTCACAACCATTGAGCTACATCCACACACCATCACCATTCTTGTTTCTAAAACATTATTAATGTACTTTTAATTAATAGCATAATATTTTATGTGTAATAATAATGACTAGTGTTTTTGTAGGGCTTTTCAAAAGTACATATTGTTTTCTTATTCTTTATCTTATTTATCTTTAACTTGTGATGGCAACTCTAATTACTATGCCAATTTTACAGAAAGTTTAAGCAACAAGCAAAGGTCATGCAGCTAATATGTGGCAGAGATGCTACTTGAATGAAGATAATATAACTCCACAACCCACATTCTTAGCTTCCATGAACTCTTTCCCCATTTGCCTTGGAAAAAAAATCTATGGACACTAAGGCAACACTTAAATACACTGGAATAAAATGAAGAATAATTTTGCAATACCAATGCCAAGGGAGAAAGTTAAAAAGAATTTTGTTATTTGAAAATACACACACTGCTACATAGATATAGCCTGTTGACTCAGGGACTGGTCTATCTCAGTCTTGTTAAAAACAGTCCTACTCCCTTAAAATTATAGACTATCCATTTTTCAGACATTCTGTTGGAAAGTTAACTCAATGCTAGCTACCTAATTGCTATATTTGTGAACTTCATTTTTCCAGGCCTTTATTTTATGAGAGGAGAAGAAAAGGTTCGTGTGGGGAAAGAGAAAAGCAGCCCATGACAGCTAAGACTGGCTGGCACTATCAGCGGGGACTTGGCATTGTGAGGAGGTGGCCTTTGTGATGGATTAAACCCTGGAAAAATATGTTCTTAATGCTAATCCATTCTTGTAGGTATAAACCTATTGTAAGTAGCACCTTTTGATTAGGTTACTTCAGTTAAGGCATGGCCCAGCTGGGTCTTAATCCTCTTACTGGAGTCCCTTATAAATGGGATGAATATGGAGACAGAGAGTAAGAAAGCCATGAAGGCAAGAAGCTGAAGCAATGAATCCTGGAAGGGAAGGGAGAGACCAGTAGATCTTGCCATGTGCCTTGCCATATGACAGAGGAGTCCAGGATCACTGGCAGCCAGTCTTTGGGGAAAAAGCATAGCCTGAAGATGCCTTGATTTGAACATTTTCATGGCCTCTGAAGTCTAGCTTATAAATTAATAAATCCCCATTGTAAAAACCAACCTTCCTGGTATATTGCTCTGGGCAGCTTTTAGCAAACTAAACCAGCCCCTAAACCTTAACCTTTTCTCCTGAGGCTCCTGTGAAACATGTGTGTGTTTGTATGTGTGATGTATGTTTTAATAATCTTATGTAGCTCAAATGAAAGAAAAACACTTGTAAAACAAAATGTGATTCATTCCTGCAAGATAATTCATAGTTCTCTGAACATAATATACTATTTTTTTAAAAAAGATTTTTAAAATTTAGTAATCCCCCCCCCCACATTGTTTTGCGATTGCTGTCTGTTCTCTGTGTGTTCTTATGTGTCTGCTTGTTTTCTTTTTAGGTGGCACTGGGAACCTATCCTGGGACCTTCTGGAGTGGAAAGAGGCACTCAATCTCTTGCACCACCTCAGCTCTCTGGTCTGCTGCATTTCTTATTGTCTCTCTTCTGTGTCTTCTTTTGTTGAGTCATCTTGGTGCACCAGCTTGCTGCATGGGCAAGCACTCCTGCACGGGCCAGCACTCCACTCTGGCCAGCTTGCCACATGGGCCAGCTTGCCTTTCACCAGGAGGCCCCAGGAATCAAACCCTGGACCTCTTTTATGGTAGACGGGAGCCCAATCACTTGAGCCACAGCCTCTTCCTACATAATATACTGTTTAATGCCTTTATATTGATCCTCATAGTGTTTCTTCTACCTAGGATGCTTTTCCATCTTTTTATATTTGGAAAACTTTTACTCCTCCTTCAAAGTCCTATGAAGGAGGTTTTTATGTCTTTTCGCCTCTTTAACTGGTCTACTCCAAGCAGAGTTAGTTACCTTTTGCTTTATGTATCCAGAAAGCACTTTTTCCCACATGCTAGCATTTTTATGCTCTGATATTTGCATTATTGTTTCCAATTACCTGCTCTTTCCCCTGGAAGAGTATCCTACATCCCCGATTCAGTATGCCTCCCAATAGATGGTACTTTTCTGTTTCATGGTCAGAATGAGTCTTGGCCAATGGAATGTAGGTGGGCATGATGTATGCCTTTTATTTTTATTATTTTTTTATTTTTTATTTTTTTAAGATTTTTATTTATTTATTCATTTATCCCCCCCTTCCTGCTTGTGCTCGCCGGGTCAGCCAACCATGCCGTGTGGGCGAGCCTGCCCAAACCCGGGGCCTCCCACATGGTAAACGGGAGCCCTACTGATTGATGTATGCCTTTTTGAGCAATAGGTTAAATATTCTGTGTGATTTGGTTCAGCCTTTTGCTCCTGCTATCTTTCATGAGAACAGGATATCTAGATAGGGCTATACTTTCAGTAGGGTACTTTATGATATTCAGATCAATCAATGAGAAATAAATGCTTGTTCTTGAGTAAGCCAGTGGGATTTTTTAAGGGTTTCTTTTAAAATTACTATAGCAAAGTCTGACTAAGAGAATATCTGATTACCCAGCTGGATTGCTCTGCAGGGTCAGAAACCACATGGCTTAGAGCTTCACCCACAAGAGGGAAGGGCAGAAGGCTGTTGACAAGAATCCAAAGAAGACAATGGAACCCATGAAGACTTCAAGGAATACAAAGGAATCCCTTGGGATTCTGGGGCTTTCAGCTCAGACCTCTTGAGGCAATTCAGGCCAATGGGCAATCATTCAGGCCCAGTCTGAATAAATCCTTTGGGATCAAAGGATTGGGTTCTCTGATTCTGGCTGAGTCCAGGCATGGTCTAATATGATTCAAAAGGCTTATAACAAATATGATCCATACTTTAGTGAACTTTGGTCTAGGCATCAGATGGCTTAACGTAGCTCAGATATTGACAAGCTGGATGACCTTGGGCAAATCATTTAATCTCTCTCCTTCATCCTCACTTTCATTGTCTATAAAGTAGGAGGGGCATGAGAGTGAATGAGGATTGGATTACCCAATCTCAAAAGTCTCTTTTTTGTGTGTGCTATAATTCTCTAATTTTGTAATTTTTTTTCCTTTAGTTCAACACAAGCCTACTTTGCTTTGATGTACCCATAGAAGGAGCCAAATCATTAAACAGAAGGCCCCTGCATAAAAATATCATTTCAATCTCTTGGTATTTTATCAGGATAAGGGGCCATAGATTGCATCAGTAAATAGACCCATCAACAGCTCAAGGATGGGTATTTGGTGCCTGCCAGGCTGGGATTTAGCAGTTGTTCTTGAGCATTTTAGCACCTTGACTGTAAACTGCCTCGCTGGTCTCCTCCCAGCCTTTTATGGTGCCTGTGTGCCACTCACACCCTCCAATCGCATGGCTTCATTGCCCTGGCCACTCTTAGGGACAAGCAGTGGTTCATATTTCTTTGCTGCCTGCTTCTGTTTTTACTTAGAAAGGAGGCAGCTAAGAAGATAAAGAGACTGTAGTTTTGGCTTCTCATGTGCCACTGATGGAAAGTATAGTTGGTCTCAAGGTCATCAGGGGTCTAGGAGTTGTATATAAAGACTTACAGAACCTTTGAGCTGGAAGAGAACCTAAGGATAACCCAGATCAATCAATTTAAAGATGAGGCATCAAAACCCAGAAATTTTGAGAGCGGATGTGGCTCAAGCAGTTGAGTGTCCACCTCCCACATGGGAGGTCCTGGGTTCAGTTCTTAGTGCCTCCTAAAGAAGACAAACAATGAGCAGACAATGAGCATACATCAAGCAAAAACAATGAGCAAAAACAACGAGCAGTACAATGAGCAAACAATGAGCAGACAATGAGCAGGGAGTGAATGTGGCTCAAGCAGTTGGGTGCCTGTCTCCCAAACGAGAGGTCTCAGGTTCAGTTCCTGGTATCTCCTAAAGAAAAAACAAACAGACAACAAGCAAAAACAGTGAGCATAAATAATGAACAAAACAATGAAAAAAACAGAAAAAGGAGCCATCTTAGGGGAGAAAAAAATTAAAAAAAAGAAAACCCAAAGATTTTGTCTTATTCAACCCAGTTCCAAAGCTGACTAGTGGTAGTCCCATATCATGCTAATGCACTAAGATTGAAGCTTCGAGACTCTTAGGGAAAATAAACTACATAATAAAATGAAAGAGTGATCCCTAAATTAGATGCAGGTCAGAAGCAGAAAAGTTATCTGATAGTTTGGCCCTTTGTCATCCCAATTCTTATCCCTCTCTGTACATAAACATATAATTTTGGTCTTACCAACAGTCCATTTTAGAAAGGACCTTTGTAGATAATTAGCTTTTAAACAGCAACAACTAAAACCCCAAACAAAAAATCAAAACAAAACAAAGGAAAACAGAAAACTCAGTAGGCTGCTGGTTTTCTGAAGATCACAAGGAAATTGACAAACCACTCAACCTTTAAGCCTCAGCTACCATAGTTTATCAATTCTGTATCATGATTCTTGTTTGTAAAATCCTTTGAAATAGTCATATAAAAGACTCTAGAGAGACAATGTAATTAAGATTATCAATTAAGGCAGAGAAAAGTTTAAATTAATGTTCTATCCAGTGTCTTTCAGTCTTTCATGCTACATCATTCTAAGCTTCTATCCTTTTATTGTCAATACAGATGAGCTAAGAGAAGTAGCAAGGATGGTATTCAAGGCACAAAAGTTGATCCTCATTCAATATGGGCTTTTTATGCATTGTCTCATTCAATATTTCTAACAAGCCCTTCTATAGAAGGAAAGGTAAGGAAACTGAGGCTCAGAGAGGATGTTTCACAAGATCACACAGAATCTGGATTTAAATTCAAATCTTTCCAACTCCAAAGCCTGTGCTCTTGAGATAAGGTTGATTTATTCCCTTGCTATGTGCATGCATTTAAAAGAATAAGCATGACAAGGGGCATAGTGAGGCAAGAAGGAATATTTACACAAGATTGATACTCTCTTTGCTCATGCAGTAATTCATTGATTCATGCATTGCCTGCCGACTATTCTTGAAGCATTGTGAGATACAGAGATGAACCTGACACATTCCCCAACCTCACGGACCTCTGAGTCTTATAGGGGGAGGTGGATAAGTAAAAACTGCAGTAAAGTAGTATAAGTACTCAGACTGATGTGTACAGAACTAGTGGTGGTTCCAAAATTCCTGTATAAGAGGGGGAACTTGTTATTGTCAGTTGGCTCTAAACATCCATTCCTACCTCTTTCTATGTCCTTTCTTGTACTACAAAAGGCTTGAAAGCAAAAATCTATATGCCCAGACTCCCTTGCAGCTAATGTTTTTGGTACAAAATAAGTTCCGCCAAATAGATGCATTTGCATGATATTTGGAAAGCAAAAGCCAGACAAAGGCCACCTTCCTTCCACTCTTTCTGTTACCAAACAAGGCTTATTTATTTAATGTCACAGATTTCAGTAAATTTATTAGTTAAGTGGAAGAAGCAAGGAAAGAAAGGAATCAGAAATACAAGAGATAAGTGTATGTATACATGTATGTATGTATGTATGTATTTTTGAGATAAAATTCACATAACATGAAATTCACCATTTTAACCACTTTAAAATGTAAAAAGGTATAATTCAGTAGCTTTCAGTACTTTCACAATGTTGTGCAGCCATCACCACCATCTAATTCCTGAACATTTTCATCAGCCCTCAAAAAAACTCCAGTCATTAAACAATGACTCCTCATTCTGCTTTTCCCCAACCCCTGGTAATCAATAATCTGTTTTCTTTCTATGAACTTGCCTATCTTAGACATTTCATATAAATGGAATCATACAATATTAGACTTTTAGCGTCTGGCTGCTTTTACTTAACATATTGTTTTCAAGGTTCATTCCATACATGTTGTAGCATCTATCAGTACTTCTTTATATTTAAGTACTGATATTTAAGTACTTTATATTTAAGTACTTTACATTTAAGATTTAAGTAAATGATGTACTATAGTCATTGAGATGAAACTAAAGTCATCATTTTTCTAACTATAAAAGTCATATCATAAAATATTAGAAGATAATATAAGTATTTTTATAATCTTTTAGTTGAGAAGATATGATCTGGAAATCACAAAACATAAAGTGAAAAATAGATATACTTGATTTCATTAAAAAAATATTTTTTTGTTAAGAGTTCCATATCATTAGCTTATTGAAAGGCTAAGGAAAACTAAGGAAGGTTGAATAAAAGGCAATATGTATATGCAGAAAACAAGGGTTAACATTCATGATATATAAATCATACTAAAATCAATATAAAAAGACTTTCGATGGAAAATGATTAAAGAATAATAACTAGGCAATGTCATAAGAAGAAATTCAATTAAACACATGTAAATGTAAATGTATTTTGCCCAGAAATGCAAATTAAAACATTGAAATAACTTTTTTTATGGACGAGCAACAATGATTTATTAGACACTCAGTAACTTCCATGAATTTAAGGTGATATTATAATCATATAATCTCCTCCTGGAAAGGAATTTGACATTTATTACTTAAATGGTAAATGTACATCCCTCTTGATCCAGCAATTCTATTTCTAGGATCTCATTCTTAAGAAATCCCAACTGTGGAGCAAATTACTGTATGGTGCATAGTAGGAGCAAATTACTGTATGGTGCATAGTAGGAGCATAGCAGGCTCAGGCACAACAGAAACTTCAGCAAATGACTGCTTTAGTATATAGCACAAAGGGTCCAAAGAGCAGGGAAAGAGATCCCATCGTGGCTGGTTTCCTGGGGAGGCCACCCGCTCAGATCAGGGTGGGTGGATGGTAGCTCGCATGCCCCACTGTGCACCAGAGAGGGGAGACTCTGTGCTGTTTGAATGTTGAGTATTTACACACTTCTGGGGGATGGAGGCCCTGCCACTGAGAGTTGCCCGACTCGGCACCCCCCCCCCCCAAGCATCAGGGACTGCTTGTTTCTGGTTTCTGGACTTAAGGTATGATAGAGCTTTTTCATGAGACTTAACGTCTCCCTGGGGCTGTGGAATGGAAACAGACTGAAACATCTGTGCACAATAGAAAAGGAGGTGGGGGTGGAGTAGGTGAGGCCTGGGAGATGGCTGCTGATCATGTGTCTGTGACTTCCCCAGCACCAACTCAAATACACAAAGGTGCACATAAAAGATTGCTCATGGTAACATTGTTTGTATTAAAAGGGGGGGGGCATTAATAGGAGATTGAATGACATTTGTTATATCCAAATATAAACTAGTATATAGCCTTTTAAAAGATTGAGTTGGATAAGAATAAATATTTATGATACATTGTTAAGTGATCAAAGCCAAGTTGCAAAATATGAACATATTGATTCCATTATAAATGTATTTATATGTGTCTTAAGTGTACTATATGTTCATGAATTATACACACATATGATTACACATATATGACTTATGCTATGTAAATATCTTTAACACTTGAAATTTTTTTACAACATATATTTTTAATGCAGTAAGAAAATATAAAACTGTGAATTTGTATTTATAGTAGATGTTTAATGATGCTAAAGTGACTAAGTTGAAGCGTGGTGGAGACTCTTCTCTTGATAAAAATGACTCATCCAATTACGTGTGAAAGAAAGAATCTAGTATATTATTTACACAGGGTAGACAATAAAACACTACTTGTCAAATGAATAAATGAGTAAATAGAAATAAATATGCTTTGGTCTCTAAGAAAGGAAGGGCACTATAAATCTCTTATAAAAGTTAGCAATACTTCTTTGATTCTACCTGACGAAATAAGTATTCAAACATCTCTCCTTTTTGCAAATTCCTTAAGCCAGCCTCAGTGTCCTGACATCAATATGGAATCTGTGCATAATAATAGCTATA